>QJPP01003070.1:0-244255 GCA_003996215.1 Jaltomata sinuosa
GTCCCTCCATGGAACCTACCTGCTGGGCCGGATCGGCGCCGGAGGAGGTACATACAGAGATACTATGGCACTTGAGATCTTCATGCATCATATCATTCATGGTTCAAGGTTCCACCCTTGTTTGCTGTTTGCTGATTGTACGCTCCGGTAGTATGGGATGCCGGGGGGTTTGTTTTCACTTGTTTGTGTTCCTCGGTTGTATGGGCGGCCGAGGGACTGTAGGTAGACTTTTGCTATTTATTTACAGAATAGTTCTCTATTATGGATAAGTATGAGATTGGTATGATTAGTTGAGTTTGATTCATGTCTCTGAGCATGCCTATCATTACTCTTTCTCTCTTCTTCTTACACTTGAGGTTACCGGTATACCATCCATTTTCGTAAACTTATTTTATATACACTGTTATTGCAAGGACCCTAGGTGCGTTATTTCTTACTTTCATCTGTGCCTTTGGTGTGTATATTCTGCTTGCTAGCCTCACATGTGGTTCTGTTGATTTCCCTCTGGGCTAGTTCCGTGTACCTTTCGTTGATTTCTGTGACTACTTGCTTCTATTCTGTCTATTACTGCTCTTTTATCTTATATGTGCCCAGTCGGCCTATGATACCTACTGGGTACCTTATGCTTCGCATTTGGTGCTCACCCCTACCCCCTGCATCTTTGGGTGCAGATCTTAGCGTGGGCCATCGCCGTTAGATCGCTGTGATTCATGCTTGGAGATCTGTTGAGGACTACTTTAGGCTGAGGGTGAGCTCTTGGCGATTGGAGCTTAGCTTTAGTTTATCTTTTGCTTCATGTACTCTATTACCATTCAGAGACATCTGTATATATTTTTTTGGTTTATTTGCACTCCATGTCTGTAGTTGGGCTCTATACTATGATACCAGGTCTTGGGGTTTGGTTTAGTTTCCGCATATGTATATATTTATATCCATGTTATCTATTTTATTCGTCTTGTTCCCTTATTTGCTAGATAGTAGCCCATTACTAACTGTTCTGGGCTACGGGGGTTGGTTCACCTACCGGGGGTTGTAGGTGCCATCATGACCGAGAAATTGGGTCATGACACATATTGATTATTCAGCGTACATTATTATTTGTTTTGATCAAATATTGTTCACACAAACCCCCCTCTTTACCGGAAACTATTGATTACTAGTCATCTAATTCACTAACGACTTAATTTGCACCTTATTCCCTGTGGGATCGACCCCAACCTCTGTCGGGTTCTATATTTGACGACGACCGCTTACGCTTCTTAATTTGGAGTCGTAATTTGGGCGTATCACCAGGCGTGGTACCCATGCCAACCATGTATTATACCTGTACCAGGCGTGGTACCCGAGCCAACCTAATGTCAACAAACCACAATTAATATATGAACACACACAACTTGTAAAACCAACAAGTAAAACCATTCAATCATGAACTGTAAACAGGAACCTAGAAATTCCACACAATTTTCCTAAGCAATGTAATGCACACAATTACTTAGACAACGAGTACAATGAATATACATATTCGTAGAAATATGAAAGCCATCACCTACCCTATTTCCAAGTAACCGGTGAACCGTTAAATCCCGTCCGAAGACTATTCCCTTGTTCACCCATTTATTATAACATATAACTAGCGATTTCTCTTTTTAGATAAACACACAAGCATGCGACACGCTTCCTTTTTCTAACCTTATCCAGACCGCCGCTAAGCCTCAAGCAATAAACATTCCTGAAACCTCACCTAGGAGCTTCCTATTCCCGTATCCCGTGCTCCCAAGCACTCTCCCAGTTCTTCGAACCTTCCCGACATGCTAGTCCCTTAACCCATCCTTTTATGTCAACAATATAATTAAGCTAACCACATAATACCATTCACAAACCCACCATTTACTTCATACATCTTAGAAACAACACAATAATTCCCGAATCTGCTAGACTCCATGCCCGGAGGCCTAAAACATGGATTCTCCATTTCTACTATACAAAGTACGGAAAGTAAACAGATCTAAATACTCATAAAACCTAGCCTACCTGGGCGCCAAGCAGCGCAACTGTGTGTTTCTGGTCCATAGAGGCATTTCTGGCGGTCTTGCAGGCCCGTAACCATGGTTTTGCATCCTTTTTACTGGAATTCCTTTCTCGTTCTTGGTATAAAAATAACACACAGTACATACAATTAACATACAAGGCCGGCACATTACCCGTACTATACCAAATCCCCAAACCCTAGACCACCCATGATCATCCTACCCTTTTTCCTAGGCTTTCCACCATTAAATCTCCTATTTCTATCATTTTTATGGATAAAACAGAGAATTTAACAATCTATGATCATAATAACATACTATTAACAATACCCAAGAACATACATGCTTGGAATCCCCTTCTTTCCCCAAATTCCACCATCCTTGGGTCATTCCAACCCTTCCCCAATTTCCCTCCTAGCAATTCTACCGCATAGGAAATGTATTACAGAGTTTGGGGAACGAAAGCCTTACCTTAGGGAAGATTTTTGACGGAAGAATGAGGAAAAACGCCTGGAATTGCCTAGCTCTTCTCCCAAAATAAACTTGTGAAAACTGATGTTTTGGGGAATGTTTCTGCATTAAAACCCCATCGACCTGCTATAGCAGTCCCCGCTCTGCTATAGCGGTCCCCGCTCTGCTATAGCGGTCTCACTATAGCGGTCGGCTGCCGCTATAGCGGTCTTATGCAGGTTGATCGCCCTTTGACCGCCGCTATAACTGTAATTTCCACCGCTATAGCAGTGGCCGCTATCGTGCGTGGTCACGCTTATCACGAACAGAAAGTCCAGAAATCTGCCAGTTTTGGCCATTTCACAACACACTTGCTTCTCCCGATGACCTAAAGCAACCCTTTCACATCAAATGCGATTCCGAGAGTTCTACTTACCCAAATTTGATTTTGAAAAGTCCCCCGTCCTCCTCTATGTCTTGGCTATGCGGAAAACTAGCTTAACCCAAGACACCTAGTCCAATACATATCCAAATTTCCCTAGACTCCACCTCGCTACAAAACCGGTCGAGGCTAGCCTAGCCTAGAATTTCAAACTCCCAAATCCAGAGTTTTCTAACTCTAACACTTGGCACGATTGGACTACCCGTAACGACGGACCCAGTCGTTACATAGAATCCCCTTATTTACCGAATTCTACCATCCTAGGTCATTCCAAACCTTTTCTCAAGTCCACCCCTAGCAATTTTATCGCATAGGAAAGATAGTATGGAGTTTGGAGAGTAGAATTCTTACCTTTAGGATGAAAATTGGTGGAAAACTAATAGAGTTTGCCTAAAATTGTCTTGCCCTTCTCCCAAAATATTCTTGATGAAAACTGAACATTTTGGGGAAGTTTTCTGAATTAAATCCCGACTAGTCCGCTATAGCGGTCCACGCTCTGCTATAGCGATACTGCCATAGCAGAACCATCCGCTATAGTGGTGCTGACCGATGTTGACTTCTACTGTAGCGATATTTTCTCAGCTACAGTGAAGGTTGCTATGGCAGTGTGTCAACTGCTACGGTGGTTGAAATGGGATAGAAAGTCATAAAGTCCCCCAAATTGGTCCATTTTACAACACACTCGATTTCCTGACATTCTGGAATAACCCCTTCATGTCAACCTCGATACTGGGAGTTCTACTTACCCGAATTCGATTCTGAAAAGTCCCTCGGACTCCTTTATATCTTAGCTAAATGGAAACTAGCTCAAAACAATATATGTTACCCAATCATTACCCAGATTGCCCTAGACCATACCTCACTCCAAAACCAGCCGAGACTAGCCTAGCCCAAAATTTTCAAATCCCAAATTTGGAAGTTTTCTGACTTGAAACTTGGCATGAAAAGTCTACCTGTAATGATGAACCCGGTCTTTACAGCAGGTCAATTGTTGCTCCCTCTCTCGAGATTGCAATCCCTATCGAGTCGGGAAGGAATGAGTAATGGGTCGGGGAATTGGGCATCGGCCCTCTTGGATCCGGTAGGAGCAGGAGTAGGTAAGTTAGTATCGATCCGGTGAAGAAAAGAGAATTTTGTTGATAGAGACGTTATTTCTGGAGGAAGCATTCACAGACACATAAATCTCATTATATTTGCAAAGGCATCCAAAACAAACCCATCGCATTCATGACAGACGATTCACATTCGCAGAGAATAAAAAGAAACTCAACTTACCCAACTCAGATTTTTCTTTGCTAAAATGGTCCCCTCCATGCATTCATGATGACCAACTTTTTTCCCTTCTTTTCGAAAGCGGACAAGGCCTCGTGAATGTAAAAAAAGAAGTTAGATGCACTAGTAACTGTTGACCAAAATCAATTATATCAACTTCAAAACTTTTTAAAATAAAAAACTCATATAGAACTTAATCAAACACCTTGAGAATTGTGCCACTCACTCTCGTAGACCAAAAAATCCATAATACAACTATAAAAAGGGGTAAAATGGTCAAAATATATAAAAATCTAAAAAACACTATGAGAGTTGTTTCAATTTCAAAGGATATACCATAATAACTTTTAAAATGGTTGGTGTGAAAAGACAAATATGAAAAAATCTTAAACAACTTTAAAATAACAATACTTTAGCAAGATACGATAACATGTATAACTAAAACCCGATAATAACTTACTAACTAGACAAATCAGCAAATAAGATTTCAATTTATGAAATTTTTTATAACCCGTATATCATTGTTATTCGACTTGTAACCTTATACTATTGAGTTGGCTACTAAAGTATGAGATAGTATTTATCAACAACACTCTATTCCTTACTTTGTGGCCTATAAAAGCACATTATGATTAGAGCAAATTTGCTTGTGATTACTTGTTTTAGTTATAATAATTTTTTATTGTCTAGTTGCCGTCTATGTGCTTATTTTGGCCTCAATAGACACTGTCACTACATGGTTTTGGAGCCTACAAATAAGTTGAAATATTCATGAGCTTGTGTGTTCAGATACATATATATGAGCTTTGTGTGCTTAAATACAGATACAAGAGCCTTGTGTGCTCTGATACAGATACATGAGCCTTGCATGCTTAGATACAGATATAGTGAGCCTTGTGTGCTTGATTACTCAGAGCCTTCATGCTAGACAGATATACTAAGACTACTGGCTAGCCAGTTACACCAAGCCTATGGGCTGAGTAAGCTGAGCCCATGGGCTAGATAGCTACACTGAGCCTACGGGCTGTGAAGATTCTATCTACAGGGCGGGTAGGCTATACCTACATGGAAATATTTATATTTTACTATGGAGCCTAAGAGCTATTTTAATTCATGGCACCTATAAATTCAGATAGTTTATTTTAGATGATCACTGGGGTCCAAGTAAGGGGGTTAAGTCAAGTTATTATTTGCTACGTGTTTATACATTTGCCTTTGGGTCTATACAAATCTATAGTTGCCTCTAAGGCTGTATAGATACACAGATTACCTACAAGACTATATAATTACTTATAGGATTATGTAGATTTCTGTGATAATAAAGAGTTTTCAAAATCAACCGGATAACCGCGTGTTAGCAGACATTTTGAATGCCATAAAACCCTTCTCGAAATATTAATATGAACTTCTTACCTGGATTTCTTAAATTCGAAAGGTTTTCATCTGTTTTAAATCTTTTGAATATTTTTCAAAGGTTTTCTTGATTTTTTTCCTAAAAATTAAGTGGCGACTCCGTTTTAATTAAATTTGGAGATCTTACAAGTTTTCAAGTTTGATACAAGTCAAAACCATTTCAAAAATAAAATTGTGTTTTCTTTTCGAAAAAGTAAAAAAATGTGATAAAACAGTTACCACCGTCTGTCCTCTGTTGAGAGTAGCTAAAGTCACCTGTCCTAGCCCTTTTACTATCTCCTCCCCTTTCCTTGATTTTCTCCTCCTCACTCTGTTGAGCATAAGTAACCAACCTGGAGATGTCCATTTCCTTAATGAGCATGGCCATCTTGCACTTCTTGACCACATCATCGAACACACCAGACACGAACTTGCTCATACGAGCTCTAGAGTCAGTTACTATCACTGGAGCATACTTGGATAGCTGTGTGAACTTGAGTGCATACTCCTTCACACGCATATCATTCCACTTCAAGTTTATAAATTTATGGACCTTGGCCTCTCTGAGCTCAAGTGGGAAGAACCTATCCAAAAATGCAACCTTGAACTGGTTCCAATCCACTAGACCTGCATTTGCACAACGCCTTCCACTTCTGGTACCACGTGTAAGCCATGCCCTTCAGCTGATAGGCAGTTAAATTTGTACTCTCGATTGGATTGACACCCATAATGTTTGTTACCTTCTGGATGTCATCAAGAAACTCTTGTGTATCCTCTTCTGATTTAGACCCATGAAATTCAGGAGGGTTCATCCGAGTGAAGTCTTAGATTATAGTTGTAGCAGTGTTAGTCTGAGACGGAGCTGGTGCCATAGCCCGCTGATTGACCTGAGCTATCATGGCCTGGGCAAGCACTTGGAATGCAGCCCTGAATTTAGCATGCGTGATGATAACGCTCAAATCGTGCTCTCCAAAGTTGGAGGTCACGACGATCATCAGAGTAAAACAAAATTTATAATTTCCAACGAGTGTCAGGGTCGTACCCAAGGGAACAATGTAGTCGCGATCGAGCTAATAGAGAATCCAAGCAACTTATTGAAGTTTAATTAACAAAAAGGGGAAAAGATATCTATAAGGGGGGATTTAGATTAAAACTAAAGATAAAAGAAAATCAAATAAAAGATAAATTGATCAATGGGTATCGCCTTGCCCTCATCAAGCAAGGATAACAAGGGAAACTTGGGAATGGGAGTTCAACTCACAAGACATGCACCTATTTGACACGTAGGTAGTCTTGGTTGAAGGTATGCCTAACCATCTTTTGACCAATCGAGCATATATCTCATGTGTTTTCTCGAACCACCACGAGTAAGCAATAAACCAACCAAATAACTTGGGTGAGTTGGGTTATCTCAAACCCCAACTCTTAGATGGGAGTTTCCGGTAACCAAACTATCTCTAGCCTTGGTCTAGAGTGGAAACCCCAAATCCCCACTATTGAATCTTCCCGAATTTAGGGAAATTCTCTCTCAATCAAAAACCCAAATTAGAAATCTAAGTCAATATTTTCAACCATTGACTATAAATTTAAGCATGGAGGATTCAATAGACCAAAATAATCAAACAAGAGCAAAATCTATATATGAATTCACTACCCAAACAAATATTATCTCTAATACAAACCCAAAATAATTACACCAATAAAATAGTATTTAAGAACAAGAGTTGAAGAATGACAACTAAGGATTTTACAATAAAGAGCATCCAAATCTTCACTTCTATGGTGTTGGTTGATGAACTTGCTCTCCAAGCTTGCTAAAAGTTGTGAGAATAGCCAAAGATAGCTTCCAAAATGGCTGAGGAGTCTTTTGTATCAATTGGGGTTTCCAAAAGTGGAATTTCCAAATCTGTCCTGCAGCTGATGATGCCTTCATCGCGATCGCGTGATCATGCTTCGCGATCGCAAATTTCTGTGTTTTCTCCCTACGCGATCGCGTGGTCTCAATCTCACGGTCGCATAGTTCTGACTTCTTCCTCCACGCAGTCGAGTGGCTTCACTTTGTGGTCACATAGTTTTAGCTTTCTCCTTATGCATCCCGGTCGCATGATTTACCCTCGTGATCGCGATGAGTAACTTGGTGTCAGTGATTACTAGCTCCTTTTAGCTCCCATTTGACTTGTTTTTACTCGAATCTTTCCCGAACACTTCCAAAACACAGAAACCTGTAAAATAGAAGAAATTGGTGTCAAATTGCACTATTTATCCACTTTATACTAGCAAAGGTATAAGATTAGAAGCTAAATAAGTAGGTAGAATACCAACTTATCATGTGACTTGCTCATTCAATGGGTTTGCTGGAGCTGTTGGTGTTGGTTGATTCCTGGCGTTAGCTCTTCTGGGAGGCATTTTTCTAAAATGCGAAGAGCATGAGTTAAAAGGAGATTTAAATAGAGTTCATACTCTATAGCACGAGCTGGAAAAGAAAGAAGGGAAGTTCTTCCTAATGACATCTCATAGCTCCTCCCCCATAAGTGTGGCGCGCTTCACACCCAAGAAGAAGGCTCTACTTGACACGACTTTCAGACACCCTAGGACACTTAAACTGATGCTCAGATACCAAATTTGTCATTCTCCGAGGCTACCCCTAGATGCAACATGGTGCTCAGTATCACAAGTGACCCCAAGCTAACCCATGGTATGGCATATCTATACAAGTTCAATTGAAATATGCACTGTGCAAAAGTTAAAAATAGTTTAATATTTGAAGTAGGCAAAAACTCAAAACCTGTCTGAACATAAAATATATAAAGAGTATAGTGATGACTGAAAATAACGCTAACAACTCAAGTTGAATCTAATCTATGTCTGAAAGCCCCTAACTGATGCGAGCTGCTGGGACATGCCCCCAGCTAACTCTAATAATCTGAAAACTAAAATAAGAAGACTGAATAGTAAAGCATGTCTATCGTTCTCAAACTATGAGAACTCACCACTGAAGTTGCTGAGTAGGATTGGAGGTCGACCTAAGCATGGTCTAAATGTTGAGCGCCTGAAACTACATCATAAAACGATGTAGCACAAAAGTATGTGTTAATACTTTAAATGTACTGAGCATGCAGTACATGGGCTAAGCCGAACAATATGATAACTGAACATGGATATATATATATATATATATACTGAAGCATAAACTAAAAACTAAGCTGGATGCAATGACCAAGTACTAACATGAATATATAATCTACTGAATTGAATATTGAACTAGATACTGAGTATATGGTCAATGCAACATGAATCTGAATATGGGAGATACTAATAACTGACATACCCCAAGCTGAGCTAACTGTGGGGCCAACATGTAACACTGGATTGAAGGGTGTTCATATCATGCCAAGGGTACGAACAAAGCTGACGTGGATCCATTAACTGATGTCCACAAAGGACAAGAGTGTCAAGCCTAATCTGACGGGTGACCCCTTTAGAACCTACGACGGCGTCGTAGTTTTGAGACTCAGGGATTGCTTCTAAAGGTCTCAGCCTAAGCTGGTGGGTGAGCCTTCATCCCTTGGTCCTCTTGGTGCTAAGTTTACTCCCACTGAATATAAAGCTAAAAAATGCAAATGTCATACTGAATAGCTCAAAACACTAATATAATCTGAGCATGCAACATACATATACTGAAAGATATGGCATTCGAATTCTAAAACATGATTGTCTGACTAATCTGCCTAGCAAGTACAATTTATGAAATACTGAAATTAATACAATCTAGGGTTTTTGAGTTCTATACATGAAAATATGCTAATTCTCCAAGATACATGAACTAAATATCATATAAGTTGTAGCATCTAAATAGAAAAGAAATCTCTAAGGTTTATAAACCCTAGGTCTGAGTAGTCATGGAGAAACTGAAGAAACTGACTGAATTCTACAAAACTAAAGGGTGGAAGGAACCCGCTAGTGAAATCCCACATACCTAAAGAAGAAACTATGGAGAAATCCTTTGGATTTTGGGTCTGAACTTGAAGAAGACCTCTGCTTGCTCTTGAGAGAAAATTGTCGCCTCTTTTGTTTCTTTTCTTTCTAAGTCCGAAGATCTTAAGAGAATAGATGTTTTAGGTAGTCTTTGGCTAATTAATTAGGCTTAGAATAACCAAAATGATGTAGCATAGGCCTTAAAAGAGGTAGGAAAAGTCCAAAACACCCATAGGAAAATAAAAGAATTCTGCTAGAAAAATTGCGACTCAGGTTCTACGAATGGGTTCCACGACTCGTGGAAACTTTCACAGCTCGTGGAAACCTATCGTGGTTCCTGGGTCTATGCCCATAAAGTGCCTTATATGGGGCCATCTGAATACTAGAATAGAAACTGTTATTATTGGCAAACTCTATGAGAGGTAGGTAATCATCCCAACTGCCCTTGAAATCAATCACGTAAGCTCTGAACATTTCCTCTAAGGTCTGAATAGTATGCTCTGCCTGACCATCCATCTGCATATGAAATATCGTACTGAGATTCACCTGGGTACTAAGACCTTTCTAAAATGATCTCCAAAAATGAGATGTAAACTGAGGACCCCTATCTGAGATGATAGATAAGGGAACCCCATGCATCCTGACTATCTCGCTGATGTAGATTTTGGCATAGTCCTCCGTTGTATCTATAGTTTTGACAGTCAAGAAGTGAGCTGACTTAGTAACTCTATCCACTATCACCCAAATGGAGTCATGTTGTCTGCGAGTATGAGGTAAACTCATAATGAAATCCATGTTCATCACCTCCCACTTCCAAGTAGGAATGCTAATATCCTGAGTCACACCTCCTGGATTCTGATGTTTTACTTTCACTTGCTGACAGTTGGGACACTTAAGCCATAAAATCTGAAATGTTCCTCTTCATGTCGTCCACCAATAGACTTCCCATAGATCACGGTACATCTTAGTGGCACTGGGATGAATAGAATATTTAGAATTATGGGCCTCTATAAGGATCTGTTGCCTCAACCCACCCATACTAGGTACACATATACGACCCTGGTAACAAAGCATGCCATCCCCCCTTTGGGAGAAAACCTCTACTCTTTTCTGATGAACTGCACCTTTCAACTGAAGCAATATGGGATCACTGTCTTGTTTCTCCTTAACCTCTGCTACCAACGAAGATTCTAACCCATTCTGGACTATTATACCGCCATCGGTCATGTCTATATGGAAAACTCCTAAGCGAGCAAGCCTATGAATAACCCTGGATAATTCTTTCCTCTCCTCCTCAACATGTGACACGCTACCCATGGACAGTCTGCTGAGGGCATCAGCCACTACATTGGCCTTACTCGGATGGTAGAGCACATTTATATCATAGTCTTTGAGGAACTCAAGCCACCTTCTCTGATGAAAATTAAACTCTGTCTAGGTGAACACATACTGGAGGCTCTTATAATCTGTGAACACATCAACATGAACACCATACAAGTAGTGTCTCCAAATATTTAGGGCAAACACAACAGCTGCAAGCTCAAGGTCATAGTCGGGTAGTTCTTCTCATGAATCTTAAGCTGTCTGGAAGAGTAAGTTATGAACTTACCTTACTGCATAAAAACAAAACCCAGGACGACCCTAGATGCATCACAATAAACCATATAGCCATTTGAACCCTCTGGTAGAGTCAAAACGATAGTTGTAGTCAACCTAGTCTTCAGTTCTAAGAAGCTTTTCTCACATTCATCTGATCACTGAAACTTGACCTTCTTCTGGGTTAACTTGGTCAGTGGGGCAGCTATGGAGGAAAATCCTTTCACAAATCTCCTGTAATGACCAACCAAACCTAAGAAACTTCTGATGTCTGTCAGAGAGATGGGTTTGGGCCAGTTCTTTACTGCCTTAATCTTTTGAGAATTAACTCGGATGCCTTCACTAGACACCACATGACCAAGAAAATCAACTTATTTCAACCAGAACTCACACTTACTAAACTTGGCGAATAACTGGTGGTCTTTAAGAGTCTGCAGAACGACCCTCAGATGGTCCGCATGCTCCTCATTATTCCGAGAATAAAAAAGGATATCATCAATGAAGAAAATGACAAAAAAGTCCAAATACTGTTTGAACACCCTGTTCATTAAATCTATGAAAGCTGTAGGAGTATTGGTTAGTCCAAAAGACATAACTACAAAATCATAGTGACCATATCGAGTCCTGAAGGCTGTCTTTGAGATGTCACTATCTCTGACTCTAAGATGATGATAGCTGACTAGACACCACATGACCAACAAGTCGTCAATACTGGGAATGGGATATTTGTTCTTGATTGTGACTTTGTTCAACTGGTAGTAGTCTATGCACATCCTGAGATAACCGTCTTTCTTACGCACGAAGAGCACTGGAGTTCCCCATGGACAGATGTTGGGTCTGATAAAGCCCTTATCTAGAAGGTCTTTCAACTGTTCTTTCAATTCCTTAAGCTCAGATGGATCCATTCTGTAAGGAGGAATCGAAATAGGCTGGGTATCTTGAAGGAGATCTATTTTGAAGTCGATTTCCCTTTCGAGAGGAACTCCGGGAAGATCTTTTGGAAACACTTTGGGGAATTCATTCACCACTGGAACTGACTCAAGAGTTGAGGTCTTGGAGTTTGAATCCTTAACCCGAACAAGATGATAGATATACCCTTTGAAAATTATTTTTCTGGCCTTAAGGTAAGAGATGAATCGACCTACAGGCATTGAGGTACTACCCTTCTACTCTAAGACTAGCTCATTCGGAGATTGAAACCAAATGATCCTAGTTCTGTAATCAACTGAGGCATAATCGGAATGTAACCAATCAATGCCTAGGATAATATCGAAGTCAAACATTTCTAACTCTACAAGATCGGCTGAGGTGACTTTCTGGGAAACTGTGACAGGATAATTTTTGTATACCCGTCTAGCTATAACTGGGTCACCAACTGGAGTAGATACTGAGAAGGGTTATGGGAGGATTTTTGAACTGACACCAAAATTTACTGCAATGTAAGGAGTTACAAAGGAAAGTGTAGCCCCTGGATCTAACAAAGCACAAACATTTAAATGAAAGACTTGCAACGTACTCGTGACTATGTCGGGAGAATCCTCCTGATCCTCTCAAGTCTGAAGGGCATATAACTTGTTCTGGTGCTGACAACCATATGTACCAGACGAGGCACCCTACTAGGTGTGGCGACCTGCTGGAGCTGCTACAGAGCTGGACTGATTATGCGAACGAGTATCCCTGCCCTTCTGAGAATTTTTAGGGCACTCTTTCATCCTATGGCTTGGCTTACCACACCCAAAACAACTTCCACTACCTGCCATGCACTCACCCTGATGGTTCTTACCGCACTTCTTACACACTGGATGAGTGCACTCACTAGAAATTGTACCTTGGGACTTAGAGCTTTGCGCTCTATCCCGTCGATCCTGTCTGAATTTAGGTTTTCTGACGATGGAGCTGGAGCTAAGGTTTTCTGACGGAACTGAGAGAGGTTACTGTTGACACCCAAGTTTTACCCTCCACATTATGAATTATTCTTGAGCCTTTTTGAATTTTAAATAACTTCGAAATAACTATTTTGTAAAAGGGATAAAAAGAAATTCAAATCAGCTTTATAATAGTTTTGAGTAATAATTTATATTTTTCATATTTAATTATGTGGAATTTATATAATGTTTACTTAAAGAACTACTTTAAAGTCTGAATTCATAAAAATCCCTTTTATAAGATTAAACGTTTGATTTTCCTCTAAATTAATTCAAAATGAGAGATTAATTGAATAAATTAATTTCATAATTTTAAAGAGGTAATTATGTGTTAAATACAATAATTTTAAATTATTTTAATTTATTAAATATCAAGGTTAATCTTAATTAGTTCATCTTTATTTTTATTATTATAGCCTAATTCTTTAAACTCTAGCCGAATTTCATTCATTTACCCTCAATTTGGTTGTTCCCTTAACCCAAAATGGCCATATTTTGCAAATGTGGCCATATTCTAAATAACCCCTTATCAAACCCTTTGTAGTTCAGCCAAGATTGGGCTCCAATTCGCCCAACCCACTCTCATTTTTCCCTCTATTTCCTCACATATGTCCGCTCCAGCCTATAATAAATTCCCAAAACCCGGCCCAATGACTTTATACTCCTTTATCAGCACAACATATATACACCTCACACATACACCGCATATATTTCTCTCCCAAATCCCCTCACGCTCCTCACTCTCTCTCAAATACCCAAAAAGGACGCAATAACCCAAATGACGCACCTCGTACAGTGCAATAGCGCCTGTAATTCATCTTCTTCGTTGGTTTCTCATAGAAACTAGACAAAAACCTAACGCTCAAATCCAGCAAATGACACCTTCACCCCACAACATTTCCAAACGACATCCATTTCTCTGTGAAAATTCCCAAACGCCATCCTCTCTTTCGTGAAGTCGCGAGCTGGCAGAACCAAGAAGGTTCCAATGCTCCAGGTGGCTTTAAATCCATGACATCAGTGGAAGATTTGTACCAGCTTTATACAAATCCTTGCTGGCCATCCTCATCCGTTGGGAAATTTGAAATTCCTTAACGAATTTCCCAGAAAATCCCTCTGTTTTCCCCCCATTTTCGACCCCAAGATTTTCCTATATAAACCCCCTCTTTCCTTGAGTTGGGTAGCTGAAATTTTGGGGAAAATCTTGGGAATTTTGGTGGAGCATTCCACTAATCTCACGTAACTAAAGTTTCAGAAAGAGAAACGTTCACAAAAATTCCTGTCGATTTCGATAAGTTAAAGTTGAATACAACTCCGGTGGTGATAGATTTATCCGACGAAGGCTCGTACACCCAGTTTTCTACCTAAGAATAGGTTATTTTTTTGTTCATTCTCTTCTCTGGTGTTATGCTTTATTATCAAAAACTCGTTGGTTTTAGGCTGGTCTTGTATGAAAACTTGTGATTGTTGGAGTAAGGTTTTGTGAATAAATGCTAGAATCTGATTGTGCGATTAACTTCTACATGTTTCCTATTTTTCCCTTGACTTAGTGACTATCTGTTGTGATTGTTTGTATGCACATGGTGGAAATGCAAGGGTATGGGTTTTGTTTATCTGTTGACTGTGATGCATACTATTCATGTTTTCTCACGTTCTAGCTCCATTTTCAGTGTATCAAGCATGTTCTAGTCATGAGTATGAGTGCCTTTTGTATACTTTAGGTTCGTTGCTCGCATAAGCTAGTTCTGTGTGTATGAAACTCTATGTTACAACCTTGTTTCTTGTTGAGTTTTGGCTACTGGAAGATAGAATAAGAGTGAATATGTTTTCTCTTTTTTTTGAAATTTTTAGTCATTGGGGTTCCCCTGTATGAGAATTGCTAGATACTTTTGCTAGAATCGTTTAGGTTCTTATTTGCAAAATCTTTTTCGATATTCGATTCATTTCATGGAATTAAGGAAAGATGTAGTTTCATTTTTCTCTCTTGATACAACATGAAAATGTGTTTAGGTGTTCATTATAGTCTAAGAGCCATCATGCTCCCTGTTTGATTGAGTCTTGCTAGGGAAATTACAGAATGTACCTACCTTTGTGAGATGCATCTTTAGGCTGTTAAAAGACCATTTTCCATGCATGTTGGCCTAAATAAAGATAGAACTTAGCATGTTGCATCAAGATAATAATCGATTTTTTGTAAGCAAATGTAGAGTATGTTAGAATTTATTTGAATGAAATCTACTGATTCCATGCTTACATATAGTCCTTTTCACTGATTTCTCAAGGATATGAGAGAAATCAGGTTGGAATTCTGAGAAGAATTGTGCTACTTCTATGGATTTTCTATTTTTTGAGTGCGCTTGATTCCTGTTTTGAATGTGATGAACTCTTTGAAATCTGATTTCCCCCCCTTTTTCCTTTATTTTCTTTAGATACATTGCTCACTTCATCTCAGCATCTAAAAGGATTAGTCTGGGATCATTTAGCCTTTCCTTCAACGATTTTGTTTGGTTCACGCTTTCGAAGTTCTTTGTTTGAATTGAATCAGTGAGTTGAGATAGTTTAAGAATTTGCTTGAGTGAATTTTCATAACTTAGCTCCGAGAAACTGTTGTTCATTTTGTGCCTAAGTTAGGATAAATGCAAGAATGTTACTATTTGGTGTCATGTTTTCCAATTCGAGTTTTCTTCTCTCTAGTCAAGTGTGAATGAAATTCAAATTCTTAACATTCTTGAATAATCATGCTAAACCACTTCCAGGTGTATTTTAATTTGTTCTCCATATCATTCTTCCCTCTGCCATGCTCATTGTGTCTCGGTTTAAAAAATTAAGTTAGCTTAATGATTGTTTGGTATTTGGTTTATAGAACAGTGATTGTGTTCCATTTTTTGAAATTGTTAAAAACCCTCCTAATTCTTCCCCAAAATATGTTCATGATTGTGTTAAATTATCTCTGGTAGTGTTCTAAGTTGAATTTTGAAAAACCACCATCTGTTTGTTTCTTCAGATATAACGTAGTAATTTCAAAGTATATCTTTGCATGATTCTTCTCGACCAGTAGCTAGTCTGATAGTACCAGTAATGCACAAATGATGGGTGTCGTCTTTCTACCTTAGTTAAAAAGCGGGAAGTTATTAATTTTGATCATGGTTGATAATATTTCTCCATATACTTACTCCTTTTCCTTTGGTTGTTGCATGTGAACGACTTTCGAGTCTAAAATGGACACTTACCTTGCATTCGTGATGGGCCAAGGAGGCCCAAATTGCATTTGAGTCTAAATCGCAAGGACCCAAAAAGGGATTAAAATTTGATCGAAGAAAAAATACGTGTGGCCTAAGTGTCATACGAAATGGAAGCTAATATACAGGGATGGCCAAAGTAGCAGAGCGGATAAATGGGCTTAACCCAAAGAAATTGGTAGTCCAATACGGACATTTGTAGGGGTTTGGGCCTAAGCGCCTAAATCCAACTTCTCCTTTCTTTGTAGTCTAGTTTTAATTGTATTAATTGGATTTTTTGTAAAACACTAACTCAATTTATTTAACTCAGTTTAATTTCCTCATCGGAGTATAACGTATTTTTTATCGTAAATTTTTGTTCATTTATTTCTCCGTTTGTTAATAAGTTTTTTACTTGCAAAAACCATTCAAAAATCACTTATCATTTCTTTTTACAAAATAGTACCTTTCTTTTATGAAAAAAGTGTTTTTCCTTTATTTAACAAATTTCCTCATTTTTTAATATTAGTCATAATAAAGAGTTTTCAAAATCAACCGGATAATCGCGTGTTAGCAGACATTTTGAATGCCTTAAAACCCTTCTCGAAATATTAATATGAACTTCTTACCTGGATTTCTTAAATTCGAAAGGTTTTCATCTGTTTTAAATCTTTTGAATATTTTTCAAAGGTTTTCTTGATTTTTTTTCCTAAAAATTAAGTGGCGACTCCGTTTTAATTAAATTTGGAGATCTTAATAGTTTTCAAGTTTGATACAGGTCAAAACCATTTCAAAAATAAAGTTGTGTTTTCTTTTTGAAAAAGTAAAAAAATGTGATAAAACAGTTACCATCGTCTGTCCTCTGTTGAGAGTAGCTAAAGTCACCTGTCCTAGCCCTCTTACTATCTCCTCCCCTTTCCTTGATTTTCTCCTCCTCACTCTGTTGAGCATAAGTAACCAACCTGGAGATGTCAATTTCCTTAATGAGCATGACCATCTTGCACTTCTTGACCACATCATCGAACACACCAGACACGAACTTGCTCATACGAGCTCTAGAGTCAGTTACTATCGCTGAAGCATACTTGGATAGCTGTGTGAACTTGAGTGCATACTCCTTCACACGCATATCATTCTACTTCAAGTTTATAAATTTATGGACCTTGGCCTCTCTGAGCTCAAGTGGGAAGAACCTATACAAAATGCAACCTTGAACTGGTTCCAATCCACTGGACCTGCATTTGCACAACGCCTTCCACTTCTGGTACCACGTGTAAGCCATGCCCTTCAGTTGATAGGCAGTTAAATTTGTACTCTCGATTGGATTGACACCCATAATGTTTGTTACCTTCTGGATGTCATCAAGAAACTCTTGTGTATCCTCTTCTGATTTAGACCCATGAAATTCAGGAGGGTTTATCCGAGTGAAGTCCTAGATTATAGCTGTAGCAGTGTTAGTCTGAGGCGGAGCTGGTGCCATAGCCCGCTGATTGACCTGAGCTATCATGGCATGGGCAAGCACTTGGAATGCAGCCCTGAATTCAGCATGCGTGATGATAACGCTCAAATCGTGCTCTCCAAAGTTGGAGGTCATGACGATCATCAGAGTAAAACAAAATTTATAATTTCCAACGAGTGTCAGGGTCGTACCCAAGGGAACAATGTAGTCGCGATCGAGCTAATAGAGAATCCAAGCAACTTATTGAAGTTTAATTAACAAAAAGGGGAAAAGATATCTATAAGGAGGGATTTAGATTAAAACTAAAAATAAAAGAAAATCAAATAAAAGATAAATTGATCAATGGGTATCGCCTTGCTCTCATCAAGCAATGATAACAAGGGAGACTTGGGAATGGGAGTTCAACTCACAAGACATGCACCTATTTGACACGTAGGTAGTCTTGGTTGAAGGTATGCCTAACCATCTTTTGACCAATCGAGCATATATCTCATGTGTTTTCTCGAACCACCACGAGTAAGCAATAAACCAACCAAATAACTTGGGTGAGTTGGGTTATCTCAAACCCCAACTCTTAGATGGGAGTTTCCGGCAACCAAACTATCTCTAGCCTTGGTCTAGAGTGGAAACCCCAAATCCCCACTTTGAATCTTCCCGAATTTAGGGAAATTCTCTCTCAATCAAAAACCCAAATTAGAAATCTAAGTCAATATTTTCAACCATTGACTATAAATTTAAGCATGGAGGATTCAATAGACCAAAATAATCAAACAAGAGCAAAATCTATATATGAATTCACTACCCAAACAAGTATTATCTCTAATACAAACCCAAAATAATTACACCAATAAAATAGTAATTAAGAACAAGAGTTGAAGAATGAAAACTAAGGATTTTACAATAAAGTGCATCCAAATCTTCACTTCTATGGTGTTGGTTGATGAACTTGCTCTCCAAGCTTGCCAAAAGTTGTGAGAATAGCCAAAGATAGCTTCCAAAATGGCTGAGGAGTCTTTTGTATCAATTGGGGTTTCCAAAAGTGGAATTTCCAAATCTGTCCTGCAGCTGATGACGCCTTCATCGCGGTCGCGTGATCATGCTTCGCGATCGCAAGGTTCTGTGTTTTTTCTCTACGCGATCGCGTGGTCTCAATCTCACGGTCGCATAGTTCTGACTTCTTCCTCCACGCAGTCGAGTGGCTTCACTTTGTGGTCACATAGTTTTAGCTTTCTCCTTGTGCATCCCGGTCGCATGATTTACCCTCGTGATCGCGATGAGTAACTTGGTGTCAGTGATTACTAGCTCCTTTTAGCTCCCATTTGACTTGTTTTTACTCGAATCTTTTCCGAACACTTCCAAAACACAAAAACCTGTAAAATAGAAGAAATTGGTGTCAAATTGCACTATTTATCCACTTTATACTAGCAAAGGTATAAGATTAGAAGCTAAATAAGTAGGTAGAATACCAACTTATCACGTGACTTGCTCATTCAATGGGTCTGCTGGAGTTGTTGGTGATGGTTGATTCCTGGCGTTAGCTCTTCTGGGAGGCATTTTTCTAAAATGCGAAGAGCATGAGTTAAAAGGAGATTTAAATAGAGTTCATACTCTATAGCACGAGCTGGAAAAGAAAGAAGGAAAGTTCTTCCTAATGACATCTCATAGCTCCTCCCCCATAAGTGTGGCGCGCTTCACACCCAAGAAGAAGGCTCTACTTGACACGGCTTTCAGACACCCTAGGACACTTAAACTGATGCTCAAATACCAAATTTGTCATTCTCCGAGGCTACCCCTAGATGCAACATGGTGCTCAGTATCACAAGTGACCCCAAGCTAACTCATGGTATGGCATATCTATACAAGTTCAATTGAAATATGCACTGTGCAAAAGTTAAAAATAGTTTAATATTTGAAGTAGGGAAAAACTCAAAACCTGTCTGAACATAAAATATATAAAGAGTATAGTGATGACTGAAAATAACGCTAACAACTCAAGCTGAATCTAATCTATGTCTGAAAGCCCCTAACTGATGCGAGTTGCTGGGACATGCCCCCAGCTAACTCTAATAATCTGAAAACTAAAATAAGAAGACTGAATAGTAAAGCATGTCTATCGTTCTCAAACTATGAGAACTCACCACTGAAGTTGCTGAGTAGGATTGGAGGTCGACCTAAGCATGGTCTAAATGTTGAGCGCCTGAAACTACATCATAAAATGATGTAGCACAAAAGTATGTGTTAGTACTTTAAATGTACTGAGCATGCAGTACATGGGCTAAGCCGAACAATATGATAACTGAACATGGATATATATATATACTGAAGCATAAACTGAAAACTAAGCTGGATGCAATGACCAAGTACTAACATGAATATATAATCTACTGAATTGAATATTGAACTAGATACTGAGTACATGGTCAATGCAACATGAATCTGATTATGGGAGATACTAATAACTGACATACCCCAAAGCTGAGCTAACTGTGGGGCCAACCTGTAACACTGGATTGAAGGGTGTTCATATCATGCCAAGGGTACGAACAAAGCTGACGTGGATCCATTAACTGATGTCCACAAAGGACAAGAGTGTCAAGCCTAATCTGACGGGTGACCCCTTTAGAACCTACGATGGCGTCGTAGTTTTGAGACTCAGGGATTGCTTCTAAAGGTCTCAGCCTAAGCTGGTGGGTGAGCCTTCATCCCTTGGTCCTCTTGGTGCTAAGTTTACTCCCACTGAATATAAAGCTAAAAAATGCAACTGTCATACTGGATAGCTCAAAACACTAATATAATCTGAGAATGCAACATACATATACTGAAAGATATGGCATTCGAATTCTAAAACATGATTGTCTGACTAATCTGCCTAGCAAGTACAATTTATGAAATACTGAAATTAATACAATCTAGGGTTTCTGAGTTCTATACATGAAAATATGCTAATTCTCCAAGAAACATGAACTAAACATCATATAAGTTGTAGCATCTAAATAGAAAAGAAATCTCTAAGGTTTATAAACCTTAGGTCTGAGTAGTCATGGAGAAACTAACTGAATTCTAGGGACCTAATGGGTGGAAGGAACCCACTAGTGAAATTTCACATACCTGGTGAAGAAACTATGGAGAAATCCTTTGAATTTTGGGGATGAACTTGACGAAGACCTCTGCTTGCTCTTGAGAGAAAACTGTCGCCTCTTTTGTTTCTTTCCTTTCTAAGTCTGATGATCTTAGAAGAATAGATGTTTTAGGTAGTTTTTGGATAATTAATTAGGCTTAGAATAACCAAAATGACGTAGTATAGGCCTTAAAAGAGGTAGAAAAAGTCCAAAATACCTCTAGATAAATAAAAGAATTCTATTGGAAAAATCGCGACTCAGGTTCTATGGATGAGTTCTACCACTCGTG
The DNA here is from genome assembly GCA_003996215.1 of Jaltomata sinuosa. Taxonomy (NCBI): domain Eukaryota; kingdom Viridiplantae; phylum Streptophyta; class Magnoliopsida; order Solanales; family Solanaceae; genus Jaltomata; species Jaltomata sinuosa. Next base: position 21,165 of record QJPP01003070.1, read on the forward strand.
AAAACTTTCACGGCTCGTGAAGCCCTGTCGTGGTTCCTGGGTCTTTTGCTTAGCTGCGAGTCTGAGCTCCACAAATTGGGTTCACGGCCCATGGAACCTTTCACGGTCCATAGAACCCAATCGTGGTTCTTAGAGGAATGGCTGGTCTTAGGTCTGGTTCCACGAATTGGGTTCACGACCCGTGGATCTTTCCATGGTCCATAGAAACCAATCATGGTTCTCAGAGGAAATGTTAGTCCTTTGGTCTGATTCCACAGACACAGTCCACGACTCGTGGAAACCTCCACGGGTTGTGGATTCAACTCATGAATCGGCTGACGGTTGAAATTTTAAATTCTTTCTAGTTTTCTGAGCTGAGTCTAGGTTAGGGAGTTCTGGGGTGTTATATTTTCTAAGTTTTTAAGGTTTCAGCTGCTAGAATTAGTGAAACGCAAGTCTTGAAAAAAAGGTTCACACAATCATAGAGATTGATTGTAAATATTTTTTTCCTCTTATGCTTTGAATATGCTTTATTTTTATTATTGATTTTGTATTCTTAGCTTAAATCTTGTCTATGAGTTTTTCTGTTTTGATTACAACTCTATTATGCTTATTCTTGCATGATAACTATTTATTATTAAATAAGTTCTTGAATTCTTAAGTTAATCTAGTTTTTAAATATTTTCAAAAGGAGTAGCTAACCCTAGGACTCTCCCATCTATTTCAATTTAAGATCGGAAGATTGGGAAGATTAATTGACATAAATTTGAAGTGTTAATCCTCATTTGATAGATTAGATATAATTAAATTTACTTGACATAATCAGTCAGTCTTATTGTTAATAACTCATATAGTTGTGAAAACATCACAGGTAAATTAAATATTATTGAACTCATAAGAAATGCAGTGATAGTTCAGAGACTGAGTGCAGAATCTAGATACTTGACCATTAATAATAAAATTATGACATGCATTGAATTGTTACTTCAGCGTTTGTTCTTGAGTACTCCTGAATGTGGACTTTTACCAAATTTACTTGCTTTTTAAGAATAGACCTTAATTATAATCATATCATCTATTCACCCTTTATTTTGTCTGGCTCTCGCACCAAATCTCCTGATAAACATTATCCCTAGCTTCTAGCATATGCTTCCACAGTTGGGATCCTCCTATTCATTCTACCAACTGAGAAATATATCTTTTACTGTATTTGTTTCATATGTAATTAGTCCATAATAACTTTTGGTCATAAAAATTTCATCATAACCTTTCAAATCGGGCTTTGGAAATATCGAATAATAATTTAAATCCCAGGCCACCTTCTGATTTTGGCAAACATATGTTTGTTCAAGACACCCAATATTGTATCTTCCTTTATTTTTATTATTCCACATAAATCTAGCAAACAGTTTATGCATATCATAAATAACATATTGAGGGTTTAACTGCTAAACTTAGATAGATAGGCATGCTCTGAAGGACATTAGCTATCATAACAACCTTTCTCCCAAAAGATAGGATCTTTTCCTTACAAGCCTATAGCTTATTCTTCACCTTTTTGATGATGTCATTATAATGAATTTTTCTTTTCAATAGTGAGCAATAAGTGATACACCCAAATTACAACTCCAATTACAAAGCGTAAGCGGTCGTCGTCAAATATAGAACCCAACAGAGGTTGGGGTCGATCCCACAGGGAATAAGGTGCAAATTAAGTCGTTAGTGACTTATTTGACTAGTGGTCAATAGTTTCCGGTAAATGGGGGGATTTATGTGATCAATATTTGAACAATGCAAGTAACTAATTGCGAGTTTCAACGAGTGTTAATCAATATGAGAATGAACTAGGGAAGTGTTCACCATGGCGTCGTAACAATTTTGACTCAAAGCTTAACCGGATTCGTTCTATATGCATATCACGATGTGATTGAATTCATGGTATCGTCTAAACGTTTCTCAACCAAATAGACGAATTTCCTTCTCAATTCTCTCGAACTTGAAAAGGTGAACTTTCTTATTTCAATCCTAAACATCAAGTAGATTAATCTAGTTACAACATTAATCATAAGACGAGAGTTGGTAGTCTCGAATCCTCGTAGTTAATCAAATTTCCCGGTTTTAATCTCTTTGCTCAAGCAAATTAAACCTAGGCATGTCCTAATATTTGCAACCACTAGAAAACGTTAATAATGAATGATTAACAACGTGACAACATAAAGATTGAACCCAATTGCTACCCGGAATCTATATTGCTACTCTTGCCATGGCTCCCACAACCCTAGTTGTGGGAGTTTTAGCCACTCATGCTTGCAAAGCGAAAGAATGAAGAAATAGTATGCATAATAATAAGAAATGTTTCTTACAAAATAGATGAACACAAGCTTCAAGAAATAGTATTCATAATAATAAGAAATGTTTCTTACAAAATAGATGAACACAAGCTTCAAGCTTTCCAAGAACAATAAGCCAAAATCCTAAGAGCAATCGAAGAAGAAGAAAACGTGTTTGTCGTATTTTTCCTCTCTAAAAATCGCTCAAAATAGTCTGACAAGTATTAGCTAATGAATGATTAAAATAACCCTAACACAGAGTATTTATAGTAGTCCAGGAAATAAAGTCCAAAAATAAAATTTTCGAAATCCCGCTTTGTATTTGGTGGCCCACTTGACGGACCGTCACATGAGTGACTGGCCGTCATGGTGGTCGTCGCCACTATCCAGTGTTGCTGCCAGACTTGGTGGCCTGGGTGACAGCCCACCAAGTGTGTGGTGGCCAGTCATCCCAGCCACCACTCTTATCCAGTGTTGCTGCCAGACTTGGTGGCCTGGGTGACGGCCCACCAAGTGTGTGGTGGCCAGTCATCCCGGCCACCACTCTTATCCAGTGTTGCTGCCAGACTTGGTGGCCTGGGTGACGGCCTACCAAGTGTGTGGTGGCCAGTCATCCCGGCCACCACTCTTATCCAGTGGGGCTCTTTGATCATATTTCCTTCTTTTTCTATGTTTGTCTCCATTTCCTGCAAATATAACATAAAACATCAAAAACGACAACGGTTGCTAGAAAACTTACGATTATTCTTAGTTAAAGGAGTCAAATGTGCCGTAGAATGGCGGCACATCAACACCCTCAACTTAAAACGTTCGCTTGTCCTCAAGCAACATGACAACAAAAACAAAAGGACGACTCAACTAAGAAAACAAACACGTGTCACTAGCACATCATGGCCATTCAACAATTTATTAAATTTAAATCAAGCCCCCCGGTAGCACACAAATGTATGAAACGCTAACTTGCAAGGATCCAAACATGTCATTCCGATATGATAAAATATTCTACATACACACACAACAGCTATTCCAACAGTCAATAGATAATACAGAAAACTCGGTGCTCTCACCACAAAGAAGTCCCACACACAAGATTTGGGATTAGGTAAGGCGCTCACACTCACAAACGATTTCAAATAATGCACATGCGATGCCATAAGCTTGCCCTTGCTATTCTATTTCAGTTTTTCAGAAAGCCGCTCAGGATCACAACAAGACTTGTTTTGGCTTGTAATGAGGCTTCAGGTGCAGGTAGGATACGTTTGGGGAATAGTGACTAAACCCTCCTTGGAATCACCGACCTACTATTTCCAATTAACTTTACTTCGTCCATCCTTAATTTTATAGGTTTTTCTCTCTTTCTGATGTGTATGATAATATCTGAAGCCAACAATATATTTTTAAAATATTTATACCTTTAATAAAATTAGATAAATTTTGTGATATTAGCTGGGATAAATATTTATTCAATCTATCATGTAGTACTCTAGAAATTACCTTACTTAGAAAATTACTCAAGTTGATAGGTCTCATATCAGAAAATATCTGAATCCTCTCCTTCTCAGATATAAAGACTAGTTAGTGTGGATGATGAATCTAGGAAGAGAGTGTCCTTCAAAAAATGCCTTCACCACACTAAAGACATCATCTCCAATAATATTTAAATAATTTTGATAAAAATAACTAGCAAGTCTATCAAGACCACCACCACTGTCTCCATTTAGCTTAAAAATGACATGCTTGATTTCTTCTACTGTGGAGTTTCTATTAAAAAGTTATTATTATTATTATTATTATTATTCAGTAAAACATGAATGTGTTGGATGAGAGACAACTCATTTGTCCCAGTTTTCCCTGAAAACTAATCCTGATAGAAAGAAATAACCTCTTCTGATACTTGATCAATACCTTCAATCCAATTCTTATTAGCAATTTAGATCCCGTTAATGGATAATCTTTTCTTTATACCATTCACTAGATTGTAAACAACCCTAATAATTTTATATCTTTCTCAGAGAATCAAGTGATCCTATTTTTTACCTCCAATATTTCTCTTTATGATGTAGGTATTGTTTTAATTTTTTTAATCTCTCCGTAGTACTGGCCTATTTGTTATTGTGAATTTTTTTTGAATATGGCCTCCTTAATTCTCACAATATCCTTTCTGATAATTAGTTATTTAAAAATATCACTAAAACAGTCTTTACTCTAAGATGATAGAGTAGTTTTAGTTTTCTTTATCTTTTACTTCAGTCTAATAAAAATATTTGTCTCATCACCAGTAACTCAATTTTCTCTAATCACCTCCATAAAGCTTTCATTCTCTGTCCAAAATTGAGTAGTCTGTTCACCACAACAAGAAAAAGTGGTGTATAATTTGAGCCAGTTCTAGATAAATTTAATATTTCAATTCAATAAAATCAAATCAGTTCAAAAATTATAGATTTACTACCATTTTATATAATCTCTTGAAAATACATTCTTCATCGGTCCTTCTATTCCACCAAGTAAAACGTCTTTCTTTGAAGTTTATATCAAATAACTTACATGAGTTTAAGCAAAAAATAAAGTCTTCATATTCTGAGGGATAAACTGGCAATCCCCCAATCTTCTCCTCCTAATGTAGGATTATATTGAGATCTCTCCCAACAAGCCACGGAAGATTCATGTTGCTTGTTAATATATATATCATCTCAAATATCTAGCCTCTCTAATGCATCACAATTTACATACACAAGTATGGTGATAAGAAATCTATCATGTTCCCTGAGGTTTAACATCATAGTGATCTGGTGTTCTGAACCAAGTAAAATCTTCACAATATCAGCCTCATCTATAAAAAGTCATATTTTACTATTCTGATTAAAGTTTACATGTTTCATCTTCAACCTTCTTTTGTATTTTTTATATGTCATAAGCCTTGAAAATGTTTCATTAAATCAATGAGAACAAATTTATGATGTTTATGTAGTATTTAGACTTTGTGAAATACATGTTGAGTATTAACCGACCTGATATTTCAAAAGAGTTATCTATTCATCATTTAACTATAGATTTAATATCTCCTTTTGAAACTATTCAACTAGACTGTGAAACTTCTGAGCCTCCTTTTTTTGCCTCCCCTTTACTTGAAATTTTAGAGATAAACCATTCTCTTTGGCCTAATTTTTCTCCTCTTCTTTGTCTTTTATGGGCTCACCTTCACTATTTTCCTCTATACTTTTTATTTTTGTTCCTTGGTGTGAAACTATGTCGTGAAGTACCTTTAGGAGAGAGTTCTTCCTATAAGTCACTATTGATTGAATCTCATGCTGATCACTAGAGACTTGCACTGCCCTTGTTGTTGGCCCTCTTCCTTATTCTATATTATGCTTAAATCAACAACAACAGCCTAAACTTGATGTTGATCCTTGAAATATTCATGTGCATAATCCTTGAATTTTTCATGTATAATTTTTTACCTTTACGATATTCTCCCCTTCTTTAATTAATTATTCTGACGTAGCTAGGTTGTCCTCATTGTCTCCTATCTATTTTGGAATATCACTGTATTATGATATTGTATCTTCTATGACCAATATCTTTGTTGTCGTATCCCCATATGTAACTAGTAGCTTATTTGCTCTTGAAATATCTTTATACATTTTTAGTTGATTATTCTTTTTATCTTGGGTATTTTTTTCATTAGTTATCTCAATCTGTATATTAGCACAGTTTGAAGACCTGTCATTTTCTACCTTTTCATTATTTGAGTTCTCCCTCTCTTCCTCAGATTCTTCTGCTTCTTTCACTCTCTTTTGTATTATTTATCAAGTGGATCAGTTAATTTTTCAACATCATGATCACTTATTTTTTCAATCTCCTGATCACTGCATATATCTACCAGTGATGGGTCACTTGATTTTTCAACCTCCTAACTAATGTTGGATCACTAGGTTTGAAAGCTTATTCTACCCATTTTTTTAGTATTGGTTGCACCTGGCCTTACTTTATGTATTTGTTGTCCTTTATTATTGACCTTTGTCTTCTCTTTGAACTATTCCCCTCTATTTTATCCTTAGATATAGAGATGCTATGCTGTATAATGTCATTATTTTCTTTGGTGCCATGATCTCCATGTTCTCCTTCTCTAACACTTAATCTTGTTCATTATTTAAAGCAAATATTAATTCTGAGTGGTGATGTTCTTGCCCTTGTCATTACTCTTAGTGTTCTTGTGGTTACTAATAATATTGACCTTTCTTTTTCCTTTGTTGTTAGTAACAATATTTCAATCTTGAGCATTTTTCACAATCTTCCCACTAGTCAGCTTCCTTGAAAATGACCCTATTGGTTAAGTTTCCCATATATCACTTTGCACATTCTTCTTACTTGCAAGATTCACATTGTTGCTACTTTTCTCCTTTTTTTCCTCACCATCATTGTCATGTTTCGAGTCTACACTATGGACGTGATCGGCATTCAAAATTACTAATGGCCTGAGTGGATCCTAGACCTGGCTAACAACTAAACTGAACACCGAATAAGAATGCAAAAACTCTTCAATAAGATGAGCATGCACTTTCTTTGGAAATCAAATTTCACAAATTAATAAAGCAAAACTGAATAACTTTATAGCTGAAATCTGAATGTATAAGTGTTTGCAAAATAACTAATAGCTAAACTAATACTGAATCATCTATGAAGCCTCTAATGTACTGAAAGTAAGGTGTCAGTACAAGACCCCCGACTACTAAAAAGAATTACTATGCTACTAATGATAAAAAGATAGACTGGATCCCTCTGAAAGATAAGAGGTCTCACCAATGCTGGATGAATGAGATCCTACTAATGCATCTTCTATCGATCTCAAAAAATTGAGTCTTTATATAGCGCTAAATGACATTAGTACGTGAGAATGTACGGTATGTAATAAGCTGAGTGAAATAATAAGCTAGAACTGAAATAAAATATTGAGAGAGTGAATCTGAATATAGACTGAGATAAGTCAACTAAATAGTAAAGCATGCATATGAATGTTAACAACAAGACATTACAGTTGAAAATACACATTAAAAGCAAATACTGTAAAATACAACTTTAGTTCTTTGGAGAGTTTCTCTAACCGAAAATCATCACGTGAGCCTCATGATGATACAACATCTTTTCTACATTTCTGAGCCATCCTATACCTTGCTAGGGTATAGAATGAATTTTACTTTATGGATCCAAACTGAGCCACTTTAGGGCTAATGAGGAATTGTCCAACTTGCGAAGTGATTCTATCCTACGCTGGCAGCGTAATTTTAGAGCTAGGGTTACTTGGACCTTTACCCCTCTCGATACTAAATACTACTCCCAGAATAATGCATTAATGCTCCATAACTTTATAGATGTCTACTTTAGGGGAAAACTAAAAATATCTCTTTGATTCAAAGCTCAATTGTACTTCTTTAATGAACTTCACTTTCTTAAAAACTATCTTTGCTTTTCTTGAAAACTTGATTTACTTGCCTTACACTAACTTAACTTCCTTTCTGAAATCATACTTTTGAAACTAAACATACTTGCTTAAACTCTTCTTGAAGAATACTTCTTTAAACTAAAAATTACTTCTATAATGAAAACAGTGCACAAAAATTATATACAATGTTTCTCAAGTATCTCTAGCTAATAGGAAGTTCATATGATAGAATAGGCATGAACTATCAATCGAGGATCACCAATGATATAAATAATAACAATTTCAACAATAGATACAACAAGAACAGTTCATTTTATAAAGAATTTGAAATAAGAAGTTTTGGGTAGGAACCCTAACTTTGATCTTACTAAAAGTTGAAACTTTGGTGTAGGATGTAAGGAAGAACAAGGTTCCTCACTAAGATAACCTTATATACCTGGAAGGAGAAGAATCTTTGAGAATAACCTTCTTGCTTGAGCTTAATGCTCTTGCTAGCTTGAAACCCCAGATTGAATGACTTAGAGTCTTAAGAGATGTAAGGAAGAACAAGGTTCCTCACTAAGATAATCTTACATACCTGGAAGGAGAAGAATCTTTGAGAAGAACCTTCTTGCTTGAGCTTAATGCTCTTGCTAGCTTGAAATCCCAGATTGAATTACTTAGAGTCTTGAGAGAATTTCTTTAGAGAATGTCGACTGAATTCAGTGTAATAACCCCTTTTGGGTGTTTAAACGAAGTAGAGAAAGGCCCTGAGGTAAGAAAAAGACCAAACTATCCCTAACATAACTTATTAAAAAATGCAGAAAAACTCATCGGATGGCTCACCTCACAAGTCGTGAGTGTCCCATAAGCCGTGAGGTGACTCATCATTTTGAACTAGAGACTTCAAAGTCTATGGTCACTTTCCACGATTGGGTTCATGGTCTATGGAGCCTCCCACGAGCCATGATCTAATGTGTGATATCTGGGGACAGCTTGAGGATTCTCTAGACCAAACTCATGAGTGACTCCATGACTTGTGGGCTTCACCATGGCTCGTGGACCAACTTGTCGTCTCAGAGGGGAGTCTAAGAGCTCCCACAACTGGCTCCATAGACTGTGGGTCCTTTTATGGATCGTCAGCCTACCCGTGAAGCCTGAAAATATCTGCAAAACACCTCTAAGTGTTATCTAAATGCCGGTTTAGAATTCGAGGTGTTACAACCATCCCCATTTCCTTTCGGTTTATTATCTTTTTTTTGAATCTCCTTCTTCTTTGGTGTTAATTTAGGGTCCATAAATCTGCACTTATGTATCTATGACCCTGAAGTTTGCATTCTCTATAGTATTTTGGGAGATAATCATATCGGATGTTAACTTTCACAGTCCTTATAGCCCATATGGTCTCATCTTCAATATCCATCCTAACATGATCAAGTAAATTAGCTATAAGATCAATTAAGACTTTTATTTTAGTACAACTTGGTCTTATCTTATTGATAATGGACATGTTTAGGTAAAGTGGAATACCCGTAGATAAGGCCGACGAAAATAATGACTTCTTTACATAGTATGTAGGCAATAGATTGAAAAATAAAATTCATGTCATAGCTTTCGTGGTCTCCTTCTCCAATTTGAATTTTGAGTCACAAATTAGAGGCTTCATATGATAAGAAGTACCATCTTTTTATTTAATATAGAAGGCAACTTTCAATGTTAAATTTATAAAATCCTCCTTTAATGATAGTCTGATCAATATATAACATTTTTAAAATAGACCTATCTGACAGTCTCCTTTGATATTAGATTGAATTGGGATTGTAGTTCTCAACTCCTCCAATTCAGGCCAGTCGTATGAGAATTTTCCAAAAATAACATGTTGGAGATTTTCAATGATGTACATAGCTGCAACTTTAGATTCAGATTATTTGATGTATGGTCCACCATGTAAAAATGTGATTGGCTTAAATGAAATCGTAGGCAAAACTAATAGGGGACATTGTCATATTGTTAGAGTCTAAGGTTTTAGGATTATGACATAGTTTAAGACTGGTTAGGATGTTTGAGGGATGATATAGTGTGTTTATGCGGCTGTAATAGTTTGAGGTAAGATTGAGAACTGGCCAGCCATGACCTCCATTGGCTGACCAGTTGCTGGAGTGTCCATGGAAATTGGTTGACTTTACTGTAAAAGCTAAGGTTTATCGTATGGGAGAGGAGAGAGAAATAAATGAGTTAACGCAGTATAATTAATAATATCTGCAATATATTTTCAGTCAGACAGATCTAAATTTGAGGCAAAGAAGATGGTTGGAGGTTAGCACTAATTTTTTTTTCATTTCAAATTTTTATTCTTTTTTCTTTTTCCATATCAAATTTAACAAGTTTCAAACCTCTTTCATGTTGTCTATTCATCAAATTACCACGGACAAAAGAAAAAAACAAATATAAGAACAATAATATCGGATGATATAAGCAAAAATTTAATGGATAAAAAAACTAAGCAACCCATACATATATAAAACCACAATGCCACATATACAAGTAGTCGATTATTAAAAATAACTGTCGAGTGAATTATTAGCGATTATATATTCAAAAGAAATTGAATAAAAGGGTCTACAATGATATTTAGCAAATAAATAAATAAATAAATACCTTCTTCAGAAAATGATAATAGAAGATGAAAATGAACCAACTTTATTATGAAATTTCCAGAGTAATAAAAAATAATTTACAATGTCTTCGTATTGTAGAGGATAAATATCCATTGTCTATCGACAACCCTGAAGATATTTTGATTATTATTGAGTGCTTTATTTCAATGTTTTGGTGGGATGGGAGAAGAACGAGCTTTTCACAAAGTGCAATTATGCATTATAGAGATGATTTGATGATGGGTTCTGAGAGTGTGTTTGATACAAAATTGAAGAAAGAAGAAAAAGAAAATAAAAATAAAAATTTGAAATGAAAAATAAAATAAAATTTGAGGTGATATTCACCTCACCCAAATGTTAGGCCATGTGTGGGCTCTCACTTTTTTTTTTTGGTTAACTGAATAATATTATATAAAGAAATTAGAGAGTTAAAACAATGTCTGAGGCACGACTTATCATGGTGCTATAGTCTATCATGCAGTTAGAAATATTATAAATTTTTACATGTCGAGAAAAAGAGATCCCCGAGATGTCTGCCCAAAAAGCGTCCATAGCAAACATAGGGGTAGCTCCCCAAAATATTGGGTCTTTCAAAGAACTCTCCCTTGGATCCTTCCTTTTCCAGAACATCAACAACCTTGTTTTGCTCTCTATACCCGTGTCTCACTGGTGGATTGCCCAACCTCCTCATCAACAGGCTGCATTGTCAAGCCTTGTCTGATGGAAACTAGTTCAACCATCGTGTTTGTGGTGTGGTAAATACTGCTATAGTATCCCAAGATCCAATCCTCTTGGTGGTTTCTAAAGATACCTCCCGTGCCTCCTCTTCATGGATTCCTCAAGGAAGATACATCCGTGTTAAATTTGTAACAACCTCTTGGGGGTGGATCCTATTTGACCTGAATAGTATGGGTATCAATTATGGTAGGGCTATTTATTTCCAGCATCTCATATTCCATGGCTAAGTGGACGACTCTGTTGGTAGGGATGGAGTTCTTTTTGTGGTTAAAGAGGTTATTATTCCTGGTGAGCTAGATAACCCAAAGGCAGAAGGGAAGGATGGTACCCCAAGTTAAGTAATTGTTGAACTTGGTGTCTCTTGTTGCATCTCAGCATTGATTCAAGATTTCATTTTAGAGCATGTTGATGATGGTAGGGTTGGTATCCATGGCTTGGTTGATCAGATTATGCCAGAATTCTTTCACATTAGGGCTCTGAAAGAAGATATGGAAGCAGTTTTCATTATTAGTTTTACGGAAACTGCAGTAGGAGTTGATGTTCAAGCCAATGTGATGGAGGTATTGAGAGGTGGGTAGCCTATTGTGTTGGAGAAGCCAGAGGAAATATTTGATTTTGTTGGGAGCTTTCAGGCTCCAGATCCTTCTAAACATGCTATGATTGTTGGGACTGCCACTCCTTGATGGGCAATGATGTCATAAGCAGACTTGGTAGTGAATTTGCCATGGCCAGTGGCTCCCCATATGAGCTTGTCATTAGCAATAGTGGCATGAGGAATTTGGATAGATATGATGAGGTTCTTAATGTAATCGGGAAGGCTGAAGGAGAGGGAGTTGAAGCTCCAGGTGTTGTTTCTTCTAATCGAGGAGATAGTTAGCTATTCTTCAAGCATAGTGAGAGGCCCCAAGAGAGTGTTATTAAGGGATTGGTTAAGATTAGGGATCCATTTATCATTGAAGGCTCTCACTGTATTTCCATTGTTAATGCTCCAAATAGCCCCCTTGGAACAAATATTCCAGCATGCTCTAATATGTTGCCAAATTCTAGAACAAGGAACCTAAAGGATCTCCTAGGGGTGAAATATTTGGAGAGGAGCGTTCTGGCCCAAAGAGTGTTGTGGTTGTTGTACATTCTCCATGCCAGGATGGAAAGAAGTGCTTGGTTTCTAAGCTCAGCCTTTTGGATGCCAATGCCTCCATCTACCTTACCCTTAGTGATGGTGTCCCATCCCAGGAGGTGTATTTTCTTCTTATCTGGGGTAGTACCCCAGATAAAGATAGAGTCACTTTGGATCTTGTTGATAAGGTCAGTTATGTGACTAGGGATCTTGATGAATTACATGGTGTGGCTAGGGATGCTGCTCAGACAAGCTTTAGCTAGGGTAGTTCTGCCTGCCATATTCAGAAAGTTATTCTTCCACCCAGCAAGTTTAGAATGTATCTTGTCAATGATGAACTGGAAGTCATGGTTACTAGGTTTTTTATGGAAAATGGGAAAGCCCAAATACTTACCAAAGGTAGGACTAGCTTTGATGGAAAGAGTGTTAGTACAGTCTTTTTTTGGTCCTGGTGTTATAGTTGGAGGAGAAGACAATTTTGGATTTGGTGAGGTTTATCCTTTGACCAGAGAGACTAATAAAGTGATCAAGAGTATCCCTTATTATAGTGTTGTTCTCTTGGTCAGCTCTTGCAAAGAGGACAAGGTCATCAACAAAGAAAAGGTGTGAGATGTAAGGCCCAGAGTTGCTGATTCTAACAGGATACCAGTTATGATTGGCAACTTGGTTATTGATATGCCTGGAGAGTCTTTCCATACAGAGTACGAAAATATAAGAGGAGATGGGGTCTCCTTGCCTGATGCCTCTAGTTGGTTGGAAGTAGTCAATTTTAGTTCTATTAACTAGGGAAGCAATGGAAGAAGATGAGATGCAGGACATGATAAGTTTGAATAACTTATCAGGAAAGTTGAAGATGGTGAGGGTTGATTTGATAAAGGACCATTCAATCCTGTCAAAGGCTTTTTCCAGGTCTATCTTTAGAACCATATTACCTTTCTTGCCTTTCATCTTCTTAAAGTGAGTAATATACTCCTGGACAATGATGACATTGTTAGAGGCTCTCCTCCCTGTTAGAAAACTAGCTTGGGTGGGCCCAATTATATGATGAAGGAGAGGATTGATAATTTGGTAACCAACTTGTACATGGTGTTGCAAAGCCCAATGGGTCTTAAGTTCCTGAGGTTGCTGGCATTAGGACATTTAGGTCTTATTTATCACAGGGTCCATCCAGGCCTTATCAAAGGTGTTACCGCAATATTGGATCACTTTGTCCTTGACAATGTTCCAATACTTCTGGCAGAAGAAGGGGTAGAGGCCATCTAGCCCAGGGGCCTTGAAGGGTTTGATAGACATAATGGCTTTGTAAATTTCTCTCTCAGTCACAGGTTCTAGGAGCCTGAGGTGGTGAGAGCTGGTGATGGTGTTTCCAGAGATTGGAGGTGTAGCAGGAGTACTGGAGGTTTGGAACTCAGAGCTGGTGATGGTGTTTCCAGAGATTGGAGGTGTAGCAGGAGTACTGGAGGTTTGGAACTCAGTGGTGTACAGTTTAGAGTAGTAAAGGAGGATAGATTGGTGAATAGTTGTTTCATTGTCAATGGTATTGCCCACCTCATCAGTCAACAAGTTGATTTTGTTCCTTCTCCTCCTAGTGAGGGTAGAGGTCTGAAAGAAACTGGTATTGGCATCACCATCTTTCAACCAGAAGATTCTGGACTTGAGCTTCTAGAAGTCCTTTTCATTCCTAAGGATAGTATAGTAGTCAGCTTGGAGCTCAGTTTCCAGGGTTTGGAGATAGGAGCTAGTAGGGTAGTTATTAGACTTCTGATCCCAGCCAGCCTAGCCAGGATTCTCTTCTTTCTGTCGAAGATGTTCTCAAAGGTTTCCTTATTCCAAGCTTTTACCTTATGCTGGAATTGGGAGGTAGAGTAGAGTAGGTCTCTATTCCCTTCGAAGAGCTGGCTCATAAGAGCAGGGAAGGAAGGGTGACTGCACCACATGTTCTCAAAATGAAAGGGTCTATCACCTCTGTGGTGCTCTTGCTGGGTTAGTTGGAGGAGGAGGGGACAATGATCAGAGTGAGTTTTGGCAAGGTGGGTGATTGTGGCATTGAGATATTCATGGATCCACTCAGTATTGGAGAAGCACCTACCAAGTCTTTCCATGATGATCCTGTCAGGCTTAGAGAATCTGTTGTTACACCAGATGAGATTGGACCAAAGGTCCCTACGAGCAACATATGTATTTTTAGCATAAATGGAAAAAAACAACCAGGGGTGGGTAGAGTGACTAACATTGACCATGACATTGATACCTTGTGGCATAATAGAGACGTCTTCAATCTTGAAGGTGTCTTCTTTCCACATGATAACGATGCCACCAGAGAGCCCAAGAACAGGGGATTGGATATGCTTATAGAAGCCTAGAGCATGGAAGATGTGCATATGCTCAGTCATATTAGTCTCAATTAGGACCAGCATCTCAGTCTTGTGGATTTTGATCATAGCCTCACATTGCCTCCTGAACTCAGCACTATTGGCCCCACTTTTACCATCGCCTTCCCTAGGTCTGTGTCCTTTAGTATGACCACTGTCACTTCGCATTTCCTGATATTTCTTGGAATTAATGCCACCACTACTTCCTTCCAGTCCTCTAAGAATTCTATCTCTTTCATCTCTAGTACGAGTAGGGTCTTTGTTAATGCTGAATTGATGTAGGTTCTCGATTCTTCAAAGGCTTTTAGAATCGAGTCATATGTGACTGATGGTGGGGGGTGGTTTAGTATTTTTTCTACTATGGAGGGGTTCCAATTCTGTGGAGCCCAAGAGGGTGTCCATGGCACGAAGGTCGGCTGGATTACTGGACTGGTGGCCATTATCAAAGGGAAAAAAGGGATAGTTTGGCATACCTGGGACACGAGACTGCTCAGGTCCACAGTGGTGTGTGGTTCCTGGGTCTGCAAAATTTGAGCCCTCATTAGTGTGGCCAACCACAACTGGTTGCCAAAGTTTGCTAATGCTTGGTTTAGTGACTCGGCGGCAGCCTGAGCTAGGAAAAAGGGGTTCTAGATGAGAATCGTTAGGGGAAGACTATTTATCGTCATGTTAAGCGATAGTACTGAGTCTTGTAACACCAATTCCATCCACGACAATGGGACATGGTCCTGTGATAGGGGGCTCGTGGTCATAACAATTTTGTGTTCTTTATTCGCCATTGAGGATTCTTGGGTTGGATTCATGGTGAAGTGAAGGGTGTATGGGGTTTGGAATGACAGGGTTGTAGGGGGGATTAATACTCCTCATGGCCTCCACAGTGAGAACATTAATCTTGGCCTTCTTGGGTCTGCTCGAGGCATTTTTGAGTGTCAAATCACTTGGGGGGTTATGATTACACTTAGATCTGATTTTTTTTTTTTGCAGTGGGAGCTAAGCTCTGAGCTTGGGAGAGGAAAGAAATGGCAGATAACACAGTATCTGTAGCGTTGAATATGGCAAGAGAAAGAGATACAACTTGAATTTTAGTGGACTCAGGAGGGTGGTTGACTTTGGGGGTGGGTGCTCTTTTCCCCGCTTTGGGAGTTAGTTTCCCCAGGGTTTTTCCAGTTGCGTGTTTGGCGGGGCCAGTTTTGGGTTTTGGGGCTCTGTCGGTAGCATTGTCAGTGAGGCCTTCAGGGTTAAAGGTGGGAATATCCCATTGATGGTTTGGTATAAGTGTGGGATCCATTTTTTTTCCTTTTTCCATTATTGTGTCTTAACTCACCTTGCTTACTAGACTCCACAGGCATAGTAGTAGAAATAGAGAAAGGAAAATTACCTTTTAGGGGGGGTAATATTAGTAAAGAATTTACCTGTTGCTGCATTAGGGACCTTTACCTGGGTGGGTGCTCCCTGCATCCTCCCTTTACCTTGCCCCTGTGAGTTGCGTGCTGAGGCGTTAATTGGGCCTCTATTCTCTTTGGGGAAAGAGATTGTTTGCCATCCCTCTTCGTTCTTTTGTTGGGGTGGGGCATCAGTGCTGCTATCCGATGGGCATGGCTGGGGAATTATCCATGAGCAATCCCTAATTGTATGTCCTATCTGCCCACAGTTTTTGTAAAGAAGACCCTCCCCTTCGTATACCACCGGTTATTTGTCGGTGTCGATGGTGACTGCGGTCTTGACAAGGGTGTCTAGAGGTATCTGTACGCAAATACGTGCATACCTTCCCCTCAATATTGCGAAAGTACAGATATCTACTTTTTAGTAGCTTTCCAATCCTTCTCCTAATTTTTTCTAGGATTGTTGTATCATCGAATTTTGTTGGGAGTTGGGGCAGTCTTAGCCAGATGGCGGTATAGGACAATTTTGTTTCTGCAGGGAAAAAGTTAGGTTCCCATTGTCTAAAGGATAAAAAGAACCCAGAGACAAACCATGGTCCTTGGTGGAGGATTGGATCGATTCTCTTCCATACTGAATTTTACGATTAAAAACTCCCAGCCAAGGTCAATTAGCACTAATGGCTCTATTGACTTCCATAAGTCGGTGAGCTTTGCACGCAAGACTTGGTTTGATATTTTTTTTAAAATACCTTGACAATGAGGAAGTGTTTCCATGATTGGTTAATTCTTGTCCTTTCCTCTTCAGATAGAAGGAGTGGGTCTTTCGAATCATCGGGGTCTTTCTCCATGGTTATCTCTTGTAGCTAGGAACTATTAGCCTTTCTCATTTTTGATGGTTTGTCTAGTGTAATTTCCTTGTAGGAAGGTTTATGAATTAAAGTGGGTTTACTTTGGGGTAGGTCACCATCCGGGGGTTCCGGTGGGATAGAGGGAGTAGGGTCTTTTATTACTTGTGGGTGGCGGTTGTTAGTGGTCATGTGGGTGGTAGTGTTTTGGATTCTAGATAGTGGTTAGAGAACTTTCTCTCTTTTCAATACTCATATGGGCGGTTCTGTGTGGGCTCTCACTTTGTCATGGTGGATAATTGTTAAAAAGAGATATTTTGTTAACTTTGGTAACAACAAAGATATATTTAGCCTTGTAATATAATTAGGGACAAACTTAACTAATAGACGAAAATAAAGAGGTATTTTTTACCTTTTTTCTCACATTCATGGCAACCCCTCGTATCCCTTAATATAATTATATAAATAGTGATATTAGATACTCCGTCTGTCCCATATTAATTGATCACTATATTAAAAATAGTTTTTCCATATTAGTTGGTCACTTTACTAAATTAAGAAAGCATTAATTAAATTTTTTCTATATTACCCTTGCAATTAATTCTTTTTGAAAGTGTTCACACTTGTTTGAAAAGTTTCAAAGAAATTTCTTAAGGAGTGAATTAGTAAAATTACCTTCTTATTTATGATTTCTTAATATGCGTGTATAAAAGAAAGTGACCAACTTATATGGAACGGAGGAAGTATCACATTATACACACTTGAAGACATTTGAAAAACACTTAAATGAAATACAAAATGTGTACACTCTTATTTATATGTTTTATCTACATTTTTTGTCTATATTCTTCTCATTTTAATTTTATACTAATAATAAATAAAGTTCAGAATTCTACTAGAGCTTTTGAACTAGGTGGTTTCTGAAAAGGAAAAAAAAACTCAAAAATACTACATATTGAGACTTTAACATATCCACAATATTTCTCTTTCCAATTTGAGATAATCAGCCATGAACCATCTATAAATTATTGTTGTCTAGAATATTTGGAGACATAGTCGTTCACCTGTGGTCTAACCAAAATAAAATGTCAATTTGACTTATTTTAAAACTTGAGATTGTATATTTGCAAATTAAAAACAAAGCTATACAATTATCCTAAAGGCACCAATAATCAAGGTTTAATTAAAAGAAATCAATTAATAGATGCTGATTAACTGTACATTAGCCTAAAGTAATGTAAGTTTCTAATTTCTTGAACCCCTCATGTTTCCATTGTCTCTTTCTTTAACTGTACACATTCTTTCATTTGCCCCATTCCTGAAGGCTTCTGATTCTATTCAGTCTTTGGGGCTCTCCAAGATTTGATTTTTAGGGGAGCTCTTCTTTCCTTGAGCGTAGATTTTTTATTCTTGATATCAATCTCCAACACCCATTTGCTTCAACTAAGGAATAACAGGAGTAAGACCCCAGATTTTTTTTGGCTATCTTGGAATATAAAAGGGTTTCAGAGCAAAGGGTTTTCCATGGATTCTCAAGTTCTTGTTGCTCTTGGTCTTTCAATGTTGGGTGGCTTGAGTACCTCTCTAGGTGAGTAAAACGTTTCTTTTTATTTATTGGTTTGGAATAGCTTCTATTTTCTACTTTGTAAAAGTGAATTAATTATCAGACGTGCTCTAATGGTATGTTTTTCTTCCCCAATTATTACATTGCTAGAGGAAAATAATACTCCCTCCGTACCATTTATGTGACCTTGTTTGACCGGGGCAAGGAGTTTAAGAAACACAGAATTGTTTTTGAAACTTGTGGTCTAATTAGGCCATAAAGATTTATGTGGCAACAAATCATCTTATTTAGGATATTTTAACAGTTAAATTGTTTCTAAATATAGAATTGAATCATTCTTTTGGATAGACTAAAAAGTGGAGTAAAAAAAAAAAAATTGAGACAAATGAAGTAAGACTTTTGAGCTATGGAAGTCAAAGCATGGTCTTTTTCACTTTTTGTACCAATGGTAATACTGGTGTCTTTTCTATAAGCATAGTGAAAACCATATTGCTAAAACTTCAATGTTTATACAGTCCCGCTTAGCCCATAAAAACTATATAAAACACAGTGGGGAATGGAGACTGATGTTGCTATTACTTTATGGTCGTTGTTTCCATATCCTTTGTGTATTTTCAGTTTCTTGAGCGTTCGAAGCTACAAGAGTCCTTCCTAAAGAAAGTTTAGTAATCTGATATATTTCGTTCTTATTGGTTGAGCAGGTGCACTTTTTGTGGTTATTAGCCAGACTCCTAACTTGAAGATGCTAGGACTTTTACAGGTGATGGTTAATCATATTTGTAGGAATGTCAGAAGTAAAATGGTTAATTTCAGTGATTCATGGTTTACTTGTCACTTGCTTTTCTAAGCATGCTGTCTGATAGATGTTTACTGTTGGTTATTTATATATTTTCCGACTTGAGTATTTTAAAATTTGAACAGAAGAAAAGGATCATTTGATTTTTAACTATTGATGCTTTAAGCTTCCCGAGACTTAAAGAATTCATTATGTTCAACGGTGTAAATCCGAGAGGTACATAGCAGAGTACAAACCTGAATAATTTCTCCGGTTGTGCAGGGGTTTGCTGCTGGTCTTATGCTCAGCATATCATTCTTTGACTTGGCTCATAATGCTATAAACTCCATTGGCTTCTTGAAGGGAAACCTCTGGGTGAGCAAACTCCTAATTTTATTTTGAACTTTATCAATCTGTTTTCCACTTAAAGAAGAAACATAAAGTTCTTGGATCTCAACTGCGAATCTTTGGGCTGTCAGTTTTTTGCAGGTGTTATCTTCTTTGCTCTTGTTTCAAATTTCATCCCAGAACCTTCACTTGCACCCATTTCAGGTGCCAAAGGCAAAAAGGTATGATGTGATTTGTTTTCTATAGGAGAAAATCTCGTTCTTGCTAAAACTATTAAAGAATAAAAATGGTTTTCTGCATGAGAACAGAAAGATGGAGATGATAGGGGTAAGGATATTATGAAGAAGCATCGCCGTCAAGTTTTATTTAGTGGAATCATCACAGCAGTAGGTCAGTCTGCTGTATTGGTTTGTTGATAATTCCCATAAAATTTTCAGAATTTTCGGTTCTGTTATTCTGTAGAACTCCCTTTGAGTTCTCATTTCAAGAACTCCGAACTGTTTGTGAACTAGGTCTGATTAAATGCTAATTGTGGTGGAAGCCTATTTTTGTCGTTTCTCGTTGTTTCAGAGTCTCATTACAAATATTATATGCAAGAGTACATATATGCTTAGAATAAATCTTGCTTAATCTTCATTTTTATCTCTGAAGTAGTAGCAGTCCACCTACATGAGAAATTTTATTAGGAAGTTAACTTAGAGTTATAATAAGTATATTGCCCCCAATTAAAGCATAATCTTGAGCAAATTCATTAAGAGTGATATAGTGTGGCCTGCCTAATTTTACCTGGAGTTTTTCTCAAAATTCTTACCTAGAGTTTGGTTTAGTTGCCGCAGTGCTATGTTACATGCTCTTTTATAGTTGCCATTTCTGGTATGAAAAGAATATTACAAGCTTACTCAAGTTCTTTTTCCTATCTAGTTTGTCATTAGAATTAAGTTTACCCTTCAGTTAAGCTAAGGTTTTCTATTAGGTGCTAGATGCACAAAGTCTTGTAGTTAAATAATTCCTTTCTATTCGTTCCTTATTGTCTGTAGCGAAAGTCTCTATTTGGGCTGTCGTGGTGTGACTTAGTTATGCTCAGAGTAATATGTAAGGTCTTCCTATAGTAAAAGTAGGTTTTCCTCAATAGTTAGCTGAAAAACATACTCCCTCTATCCTATCTTATGTGAAGAAGTTCGGAATAAGAGGGTCAAAGCCCCTAATTTTCTGGGTGAATCTTGGCATTTAATTCTTCATTTCCTGAAATAAAATTTACATATTTGATAATTGTATGGAAAGTGCTACAAGTCAGCAGAGTTAATAATTCAAAATATTTGAAAAAGTTTGATAAAATTGTGGTAAAAGAAAAAACTACTCCCTCTGTTTCAATTTGTTTGACCTACTTTCTATTTTAGTCCGTTTCAAAAAGAATGACCCTTTCCTTTTTTAGTAACTTTTTAATTTCAACTTTCCACATGACATGTTTAAGACCGCAAGATTAAAGGGCATTTTGGTACATTCCACATATCTTTAATTTAAGACCACAAGATTCAAAAGTCTTTTTTATTTTCTTAAACTCCGTGTCAAGTCAAAATAGGTCAATCAATTTGCAACGGAGGGAGTATTTGACTCCCCATATAGTAATGGTGTCATTCATCTATTACACAGGGAGCTCCCTCCTCTATGTACCGTTTTTTTAAAAGGAACATCCCACGTTCTATTACAGAATGAATGCTCATTTACCTATCAAATTGTCTCCCATCCAATTAAAGGGACCATATTTTCTAGTATGAGATGTTCAAAATTTTCTAGACTTCTTTTGCAAATAAGAATTCTATAGTACTTGCACATATTTCTAACAATCAAAACTCATTTATCAAATTAAACATTTTTAGCTACTTGTACCGACATAGTACATACTATACAAGTCAAATGGACTTCTCAATCTCCATGTCTTCTTTAACTACATTTCATAGAATTAGATGAAAGGAGTAGCAATATGGAAATAGAAGAGAATCATATATGCATTTGAACCATATTTTTCGTTCATTGTAAGATGTCCTACATGGTTTGTATTGGCTTTTCTATCCAGGTATAAGCTTGCACAACTTTCCTGAAGGGATGGCTGTGTTCCTTGGATCAATGAAGGTAGTTCTCCTTGCTTGATTGTCTGATGTTTATAATCTTCTCTAACGATCATTTTAGTCATTGTTGCTTGACCTGCGATATTTTGTTTCATTCTATTTTAAGAACCGTAAGAGTAACAATATTTCAATTAATAAATGGACCTCAAATCCAAAACTAGTTGGAGTCGGCTATATGTATCATCTATATCTATAACAGGTACCTTGTGGGTAGGGGTGGCAAATTTAAACGCAACCCGCTCAACCCGCCCAACCCGTTTAAGTTTGAGTTGGTTATTGACCCGCCCATTTATTAGCTCAACCCATTTCAGTCCAACCCATTTCAACCCATTAAAAATTGGGTTGATATGTAGCCCAAATTGATTTTGGAGAAATCTTGTTAAAATATTTTATAATGGCTTTTTTTTTAATTTGATATGTTATATATAGCCATAATAAAGAAAAAATAATTTTATTAGGTACTAAAAATCTATAAAAGGAACAATAAAGCAATTAAAACTTACTCCCTCCGTTCCTTTTTAGTTGGCATGGTTTCTATTTTGAGAGTAAAACAATATGAAGTTTGACCAACATTTTAACATGTATTTTTTCATCATATTGATATGAGAAAAAGTACAACTTATAGTATTTTTCGTATAGTTTTTGAATATCAAAATTTTAGTTTTAAAATATTAAGTTAATCTAATCTAATTGAGCTTTAAAAATTAGTCAAATTGACTCTCGAGAAGCGCAACATGACAACTAAAAAGGAACGGAGGGAGTAGTAAAAATTGGGCGGGTTGGATTATGACCCATCACCCGACCCGTTTTGACCCAAGCAAATTTAGGCCGAGTTGGGTCTTGACCTTGTTTGTTATCTTGACCCATTTTGAACCGCCCAATTGCCACCCCTACTTGTGGGATAGTCGAGATGCTCACAAGTTGGTTCAAACACCACCACCATACCAGTGTAATCCCACAAGTGGGGTCTAGGAAGGGTAAGATGTATGCAACGCTTACCCCTACCTTTGTGGGGTATAGACGTTTTCGTTAGACCATCGGCTCAAAAGAGAAGTTATTTGAAGCAGAGTTGCAAGTAAGATATGACAACGAAATATGAAGACACAAAACAAATGCAATAACAGATAACAAAACACATTGAGGAATAAGAAACTATGCAATTATTATGAAGACAGATTCTCGTCACTCTGTATTCAGAGCTGAGCCAACTGATTCAATGGTCTCCCTCTCTCCCTATACTTTGAACCAATACTCTTCTTTAGACTTAGGTTCTCTAGCTTCTATTCTCGGGTAGATCCACCCGTCTTCGTTTTCCTATTCATAGGTTTGTATCAACTAAGTCTCTGTCTACTTCCCACGAGTATTTTTGCAGTTTCATCCATCTTTTTTAACCTGATACCTTTGCAGGGGCCATATCTCAACCCTGCTGGCAGCTCTATGCAGAAAGAGATCGTAGCACTAGAATGGTTTGCTATTAATACTACTACTAATAAGAAGGAGAGGAGATAGGGCTAGCCACATGCCTCTCCCACCTAAAGTGCAACAACACGCGGTTTCCTACTAACCTTCTACCCTAATCCTTGACCGTCATACCTTCCTATCTAAGGTCATGTTCTCAGTAAGTTGAAATTGTATCATGTCCTGTCTAATCACCTTCCATTTGTTCTTTCTTGACCTACCTCTACCTCTCCTAACTCGTGGTACAACCAACCTCTTACACCTCCTTACTAGCGCATTCACGCATCTCTTCTTCCCATGCTCGAACCATCTCAGTCTCGCTTCCCCTCACCAAAATACTTGAAGTTTCCTCTCTTGGGTGTGACTTGTGCATCGGTCTTTACTTCCATCCCCGCCTCATGTGTTACATCACTAAACTTGCACTCCAGGTGGTCTGTTTTAGTCCTGCTTAACTTGAAACCTTTAGATTCTAGGGTCTGTCTCCAAACTTTCAGCCTATCGTTGACTCCACTGCGTGTCTCGTAAATAAATACTATGTCATTTGTGAATAACATATTCCACGATACCTCCCCTTGAATATGTCGTGTCAATTCGTCCATCGCTAAGACAACTAGGAATGGGCTAAGGGCTGATCCTTGGTGCAGCCCCATCATGACCGAAAAGGTGTTCTGGGTCACCTCCCATTGTTCTAGCTCGGTTCTTGACTCCATCGTACATGGCTTTAATTGCCCTAATGTGAGCCACATGTACACCTCTAGCCTCCAAACATGTGTAGTGAACCTCCCTAAGGACTTTATCGTACGTGTTTTCTAGGTTTATGAACACCATGTGTAAGTTCCTCTTCCTATCTCTATACTACTCCAACAATCTCCTTACAAGATGGATGACTTTTGTAATTGATCGTCACGGCATGAATCTGAATTGGTTTTCGGATATAGACACACCCCTCCCCATCCTCATTTCGACCACCTCTCCCAAACTTTCACAATATGGCTTAGTAGCTTGATACCCCTATAGTTTTTGGCTGAATATCACCCTTGTTCTTGTACAACGGCACCATTATACTCCACCTCCATTCTTATAATATTTTAACCGTCCTAAAAATTACATTAAACAACCCAGTCAGCCACTCTATACGTGCTTCGCCTGCGGTCTTTCAAAACTCTACCGGGATCTCGCCTGGCCCGGTCGCTCTTCCCCTCATCATCTTACGAATAGCCCCTTTAACCTCTGTAGCCCTTATGCACCTACAGTACTCAAAATCTCTACGACTCTCGGAATGCTCCAACTCCCCCAACATGATATCCTTGTCCCATTCTTCATTCAAGAGCGCCATCTCCGTCCAATGTGTGCCTCTTCTACCAACACTTCGCTATTCTCGTCCTTAGTCTAGTTCTTAAGCATTGCCTCTTCTAACAAATGCCACTTGGTCCAGGTCACAGACTCTCCTCTCTCTCGCCTTGGCGAGCCTATACAACTTGTTATCCCCGCCCTTATCCTCAAGCTCTTCATACAAGTGCTCAAAAGCTGTCGTCTTAGACGTTGTGACCGCTAGCTTCACTTCCTTCTTCGCTGTCTTATACCTCTCTATATTCCTCCTTTTTGCTGTCTTATACCTCTCAATTTCTCCATTCAAAAATGATGAAGGGGATTATGGCACTCCACTCACCGCCAATGCGGAAGGATGCCGCCGAAAAGAATCCTCGTTTAAGCTTTCCACTAACGCCGTGAAGTTGGTCCGCACACGACCGTCAAAAAAAAAAAAGAATCATCTATATCCATATTGCTCTATTTAGGCCTATGCCGTTTTGCACTAATAATTTGTCTTTTAAGGAAAATTAGGTATTCTCCAAAACTAGAGACTCTAAAATCTCAGACTTACACGGCTCTTATAAAACAGTTACGAAGACCAGCAATATCATATGAGAGTGATTATTAGTCCTCTAAGTTCAATATATCAAAAAAGCTGAATGTCATAGAAATGTTGATGTTAAAATGGAGTAGCACATAGAGGATAAAATAAAATGTCACCTCAGATGCCTTGGCGATACCCTATGTAACCTCCATACTCACTGACAATGATGATTAAACGTGATGAAAGGGACCGAGGCAAGCCAAAAATCACATTGATGAAAGGGACCGAGGAATTCTTAAAAGACCTATAACCCCTCAAAAATAATGTGAACATAGCAAATAATACACCATGAGGAAGTAAAGAATCTATATAGACGATACCAACTAGTTCAAGTTAAGGCCTAGTTGTTGTTACACTTAAATTAAATCCATTGTTTTCCACAAGTGCTTTATTCTGGTTAGGAACTTATATGTTCATGTTGAAGATCAAAAGAAAATTAGCAAATAAGCCTTAGAAAACATACATTTAAGTAATGTTAAATATCTTAATCAAATTAAGAGCAGTAACCAATTGTTGTGATAACGGAAAAGATTCTTTTAACATATTTTATGGGGGCATAGAAAGGTATAATTTTGACATGTAAATAAATTACATAGATCACTTGTTTAGTCATAGTTGCTCAACTTACATAATATTGGTTTTATTCTGTTTGGAGAAGTGTCGGGATTAAAATTTAGATACATACACTTAGTAATGTGAAATCTTAATGAAATGCTTAAATTGTAGCAAAAAAAACATTTTGCGATAACTGAAAAAACTCTTCAACATACTTTATTGTGCGTAAAGTAGACATTTCTTGGATATAAATTGCATGGAACAACCTTTATAGAAAAAGGAAATTGCACAGAACAAAAAATAAATGAGGACAACGCGGGTCAACAGACCCAATATTCATGATCATAATCTGCTTCAACATCATTCTTGTTACATCGAAGAGGGATGATTCCCCTTAGGCCATCAACTTCCAACTTTTCCTTTATCGTTTCTGTGGTCAGTCTACTGTACCAAATGCATTGACTACAGGGCAGAGACTTGCACGATCCCATTCTTCTCTTGCGTCTGTACATCGTAGGTTTTCGGATAACCTTAGATACCAGTTGTTGTTTGGCAAGAAAAATGGAAGTGCGAGAAAATTAACTTTCTTGTTTGGCTTCAAGCAATCTGAACTAGTGCTGCTACTGATACATTACCTGTTAGTTGTAGAAAGAGTATGCTTATAACTTTGTTTTGTTTGATGAGAAGACATTTTGAAGTCTTTTTCTTGAAAAAGACAAGATCCTCAGTTATAACAACTTCACTTAAGTCCTAAACAAGTTAAGGTCGTCTATATGCATCTTCACTAACCATGTTATTCCATAAGCTCATCTCATGCCAATCTTATGCAAATATATCTACAAGGTATTAGAAGTTTTCTATATTTTCTAAATGTTTACATTTTTGAAAGGTTAAACCACTCTTAGAAAGCATAGTTCCTCGTAAAAGTACTAACATGTCCAAAAATATTCTTAACTAATATTTCTTCTATTGTGCTATATCTTTTACTAAGTTTGTATGGGTCCTAGATATTGTAGGTCCTTCGAAACAATTTCCTTCCATGTGATTTTAGGTCTACCTCGTCCTCATTTAATACTTTCACTTAAAACCACACAGACCGGTGCATTTGGAGGTCAATCCAGGAGATGACCAAATCATCTCAACCGACATTCTTTCATTTTTATCCTCGATGTGTGCTACTTGAACCTTCTTGTGAATGTGATCATTTTTAGTCTTGCCTAATTTTGTATGACCATACATCTAACTCAGTATTTGCATCTATCCGACATTCATCTTGTGGATGTGTTAAACTTTAGTGGTCCAACATTAAGTCCCACATAGCATTGTTGGTCTTATAACTGTTCTATAGAACTTACCTACTTTAGTATGCATCCTTCTATCACATAACACCCTTGTAACACTTCTATATTTAACTATCCGATTTTGATTCGATGTGCAACATCTTCATTTATCATTCCATTCTCCTGGAACGAGCCTAAATATCTAAATTGTTTGCATTTCAGCACTACTATCCCATCTAATTTCACCTCAATTCACTCTCCTTATGTTGACTAAACTTGCAATGCAATTGATCTTCAGTTATAACCTTATGATTGCTTAGAGCTTATTCTGTTTTCGTCATGCTTTTCTTTTAGGGACTTCGGGTTGGTCTAAACTTGGCTCTTGCTATTGCCTTACACAACATACCAGAGGTATAATTTCATACAAATTTACCAGTCTATTTCCTGATTTCTGTTTGTTTCTTGAGTGCAAGAATACACTAATGGACTCCTTACTACAGCTGTAATGTGTGATATCTTATCCTATCTCAATGTGTATGTGCATGTACCTGATTGCTGCATTATTCTTGGTTTCATTCATTTTTTGGCTTTATGAACATGTTATTCAAATTTTCTCTACTGAGAAGATTGTTGTTGATCAAGTATGTGAATAACAAAATCAATGTGCTTATCAGTTCAATTAAGAGCCATACATATATTTGAAGATAAGGCCTGTGCATATTTTGAGCACTTCTGATTCTTTCATACATTTTCCATATTATACCAAATCCCAGCTGAGTTGGGGTTGAGATAGTTGATTGATTGACAATGCCAGGGAAGGCATCTACTGTAAAACAGTGGATAGTCTTGCCAAAACAGGTAAATTAACAATCAACATGTGGTTCTTACATGTTGATTGGGATCAAACTAGAAGGGGCTATTGGATGTGCCTTTTTTTTCCTTTTTCCATTGGGGACCTGATTATTTGGTTGCAGGGTGTTGCTGTTGCACTTCCAGTTTATTTTGCGACACAGAGGTAATGATTCCTACACTAACTTAGTATTAATAAGGATAACATCTTTTGTTCATGTTCAAAAAAAAAAGGATAACATTTTTACTAGTGTCAATCTGGGTTTATCTTATTAGGTCAATTTTCTAATTATTTAATGGACTCCAAGCACGTAAACATCTTATATTCAATTTAGGCAGGTCATATGAATGTGGTTTCACCACAAAGTCGTGTTATCTGTACATACTTATACCTGAGGCCTTAAGGCTATTTGAACATAAGACTTATAGTAAGGCTATTCTAATTATAAAATTTACATCCAGCGATTTAAATCCTAAGACTTGTATGCACATAACTAAAGTTGCTGGAAGCTTTAGAATATAATAAATTAAAATGCGGATAGTAAGAAAACTCAATGAAATCAAACCCTTTTCCTTCTGCCCTCCAACAAAAGGTAACACAACAAGATGCTCTCGTCACTTTGATTGGTAAACTTTCTAGAAATAAAATTCTTTTTTCTGCCCAGAACAATCTATCAAGGCTCTGTCAATGGCATTGCAAGGATAAAGTTCTAGTTGTGTCATGCAACAACTAAAGAACACTTCAATCATAATCAGTTTCACCAAGCTCATATTGTTGTATGCACTATTCCAATTTTTTCTTTCACAGTTGATATTTATATAGTGTGTCTATATGTGTCTCAGCAAATGGCAGGCATTCAAATTGGCAACACTTTCAGGTCTCGCAGAGCCCCTGGGTGTAATTATTGTGGGTGAGTACCTGATATTCATGTCTTTGTTTAGAAGGTTAAGATTTACCTGATATTCATGTCTTTTAGTTCAAGTAGAACACAAAGTGTACATGAAGCAGTGAATAGGTTCAGAATTTCATTATTTTCTTTAAACATGAATGGATTGCAGCATATCTATTTCCAAGAAGCTTGAATCCTGAAATTCTGGAGGGCCTCCTGGGAGCAGGTTGATATTATTTTTCTTTACTTATAGTTTCTTGACTGATAAGAAAGGAGAAACATATAATTTTGAATTATCGTATTCTCTAATGGATCATGTTGCTTTCAGTGGGAGGGGTAATGGCATTTTTAACCTTACATGAGATGCTTCCATTGGCATTTGACTATGCTGGTCAGAAGAGAGCTGTCAAAGCTGTGTTCTTTGGAATGGCTTTCATGTCTGCGAGGTGAGATAACTTCTGTAAACTTCAATGTCACTCCTGGTAGTTACCAGACACAGCTAACTATTGTACTCCACTTGAAAGGTTATGAGCTTCATTGAGTTGCATTATATGCACTTAACAGCAACTTGATTTTTTTTTTTTTTTTTTTTGGTTTCTATGCCTTTGATCTGGTGGAACCTCCTTTGCTTGATCCAATTTTTTGAACATAATCTGTACTACAGAAATGGAAGTATATGAACTTTTAGATGCTAATGGTTGAAGTAAAATCTTATAGAGGACTTCTTTTTTCAGTTAATGCTAGTAGTTACGGATTCAGGAATACCAGCATACTACTAAGCTGATATTCTTTCATTTACCGATACAGATAATACTAAGGAATCTGCTGTATATACATATTTGTTGTATAGGATGCTTCCTTTCTAAATTTCTTTGTCTTGGGCATGGCACCTACCTCATCGATGAGATTTCAGGAAAACTGTTTGCTGAATATTGATTTTGTTATCTGCTTTTGCTTTCTCCTTCAATTCCTTTCTTTTTCTTTTATATATACTTTTGCTGTAATTTTACCTTCTCTCCTATTGCAGCCTGTATTTCCTAGAGAGGAGCTTGCCAGCGGACATGAGCTTGTAGTTCAAAGTCATGGTGTTTCCCTAGTCGTGCTGCTGAATTTCGATGGAATTCTTTCGTGGTGCTAAGTTTTCAAAACTACCATATGCATTCTTACAAAATCCACGAGGCATGATATTTGGGTTGGCACACTGAATGGAAGGTGAAGGTATAACAGTTTCTGAGATTGTTTTATGGTAAAATAGGAGATTCACACATCTAAATACCCTCACCCGGAATCTCATATATGA
Source organism: Jaltomata sinuosa (assembly GCA_003996215.1). Lineage (NCBI taxonomy): Eukaryota > Viridiplantae > Streptophyta > Magnoliopsida > Solanales > Solanaceae > Jaltomata > Jaltomata sinuosa. The sequence goes on from QJPP01003070.1 coordinate 51,064, forward strand.
ACAAGGGATACATAGGCAAGACATGGAAAAATAAAAAAGGCAGGCAATTAAAATGCTGAAGAGTGATGTAAATGATGGACAGTCATAGCTGCGTGTGTAATCTCAATTATTATAAAGATAAATGAAACATTTCGCATCTTTTATTTGCATCTAATTTTTTGGAGAAAGATGCCTCATGTTTTTCTCCGAGTATTGTGTGGGTACGAATGGTCATCCAACATTTTCAATTCGTTGTTCCAATGTCACAAAACCAACTTTTGTAACGAAATAAAATAATTCAAGTATAAAATAAGGGTGTGTTTGGTACGAAGGAAAATGTTTTTCAATTTTTTTGACCAACCAAACATGAGAAAATTTCGTACCAAACACACCCTAGCATGCTGGAAAATGTAAATTCAGTCTCGGAAACACAACTAGTCCGCCATTTTAGCAGCTCACTTTATCTGTAATCGTGTAGGGGTGTTTCTGGATCGATGTTTGATTAAAATAAAATTCAAATCAATTTAGTCTATCTTTAAAATTTTAAAATCAAATCAAATAAAATAAAAATTATCGGTTTGGTTCTTGTTGATTTGGTTTAGTTTGGTTTGTTTTTTCGGTTTATAACAAGCTAATGATAAATTTATAATAGTAAAATAATAGGGACAAGACAATATTTCAAATGAACATTAGGAATCAATAAATTTCTCTCTACTATCGCCAAAAGAATGCATCTGAATCTTCATTTATTTATCAACACTATTCTGAAACTTTAGCATGTTTAAGTTGCATAAATAGAGGTTCCTCCATTCACATGTCTAAAATTCACAGAAACAATATACAACTTTAAATAGAATGGTCAACTCTTCAAAAATCAAAGGGCCATGCCATTAAAAAGTAGATCGATATTTTAGAAAGAGAACTTAAAATTAGCAATACACCACATATAAGCAATTAGATTAGAGTGTTGATTTTGGGCATGATATTTAAAAAACAAAATTTAAAAGTGTTGTAGTGCATGTGAATAAGTAGACTAAACTCAAAGTAATGATTAGAAGGTATAAATTGTTTATGAAAAACTAGAAGGGGAGCCTTGGAATAACTGGTAAAATTATTGTCATGTGATCAGGAGGTCACAAGTCCAAACCGTAAAAACAGCCTCTGGAAGGTAAGGCTGCATACAATAAATTCTTGTGATTCGGTCTTTCCCTGGACCCTGCGCATAGCAGGAGCTTTAGCACACTGGACTGCCCTTTATTTATGAAAAACTAACATGATATTCAAATAATTACAAAATTTATGTATATAATATATTGATTTGGTTTGATTATTTTTTTGGTTTTTTTAGTAGAACCAATACCAAATCAAATATTGTCGGTTTTTAAAATTTAAAATCAAACCAAATATCGATTTTTTAATCTATTGGGTTTGGTTTGCTATTTGATTTGATTTTTCACCAAATCGTGAACATCCCTACTCATGTGGCACAACTTAAAGGGTGTGTTCGGTATGATGGAAAATATTTTGGAAAATATTTTTCATGGAAAATATTTTCTAAAACATTAAGTGGGTTTCTTACTTATTTTCTTGTGTTCAGTGTGCAAACAAAAAATATTATCCTAAACATTTATATATAATCTAGACAAATACTATGGGAGATAAAAATAAAGGATAGAGGGTGTGGGGGTGGTCAACCTTAATACAAAAACATTTTTTCTCTTTTCTCCCTCCTAAAATGATCCCCCAACCCTAAACGCAAATGGCCTCAGGCGTCGGTGGCCAGCCACCTCCGGTGACTGGCCTCCTCTCAAAAGACTTCCCACCATTACCAACTTCAACCCCTAGTTTGCCTACTGATAAAACCCTAAACCCTAGTTTGCCTACATCTTTTGCCGTTGTACTCTGTCCAACGGAGGTTGTAGAAGCTGTGGAGTCCATTCCATTTAGAGAAGCTACATTGGTGTAAGGTATCCCACATATAAAATGGACAGAAGCACAAGTCGATAAGATGAATCGGATTGAAAATCTTCAATTTGTGGTGATTGGTAAATTCTCTTACGAAGTGACGGATATTGAAGAATTGAGGAAGATTATTCCTCAACAATGTGTAGTGAACGCAATTGTCAGATTGGTTTATTTCACAATCTACACGTCCTTATTAGGCTTAATCTTCAAGATGATTTCATTAATTTAGTGTCAAAAGACGCCTTCTATATTACTTGTAAAGATGGGTACTCATACCTCATGCACACATTAACATATGAAACTAAGTTCAAGATCGCTGAAAAAACAACTAAAGCTATGGCGTGGATTTCATTCCCCAACCTATTACCGACTTTCTTTGTTAAAGAATGCCTCTATTCCTTAGCGTCGACAGTAGGGTGCCTCGTCCAACTTGATCTAGCCACCATTAATAGGACTAGACCAAGTTTTGCACGGGTAAGAGTGATAATTGATCTGTGCAAATCTTTCCCTAAAACTATATAGATGGACATCGAAAATGTAAGCACGGGAGAAATTCGTTCAGAGACTATTCACATTAAAATGGACTACCTACCCAAGTATTGCAGGGAATCCCTAATGCAGGGCCACAACAAGGAGGAATGCAGAGTACTGGCTCGAAAGGGTGAAGAGCTGCAGACTAACAAGGTTGAAACTCATGACACTAAAGGGCAAGAACGTAAGGTGCAAGAACCTAAGGTGCATAGGTTCCAAAGAGGTAAAAAAAGGATTCTATCTAGTGGCTTGGTCGTTGGAGATCCTGGGAATTGGAAGGTGGTGCATAACAAACACATTAAGCCCATAATCACACACAATGGGAACAATGCAGACCTAGTGGGAAAAAACAAGTTTAGTGTTCTTACTAAATTAACTCCTAATGATGGCTCAGAGGAAGAAAGAACAACAACAAATACCTCAAACAATAATGACAACTCAACCAAAGCACACTTCAAGCAATACTTTACAACCAATTACAGCTAAAGATTGGGTAAATAAATCCTTTGGCAAGGTGCTGGAGGTAGGATCAACTTCACTGGGTACGGGTACTGGAAAAGGCACTCATGAGCAGGTCCCTGCAATAGATCAATCCAAGGTTAGAGAAGATGAAGATGGAACAAAAATCATCACAAGCAATAATCAAGAATTGCCTACCAGTGTAGAGCCTAGTGCAGTCACTGAACCTTCAATCAGTGAGGATTATAGCAGCAACAATAATGCAAGTGGTACACATGATTCAGATCAAAGAGAAACATATGCTAATCCTACCCCAGGTGATCAACTTGTAGTTATCCCTCCCGAAGCTATTATAGAGGGATCAAATTCACAAGAGTACATGGTTGAAGATACGCTTGTATTAATGGTGATCCCAAATGAAACTCAAATGATACAGGTGGACTCTCCTATCAGAGTACTATATGAATTGTTACTCACAGGGTAGGAGACATGGTGGAAGGGTATGACTTAGCTCCTCTCCAGATTGCTAAGGGCATCACTGACATAGTGATAGCTGATGATCTGGAGAACATCTCACATGAGGCAGACCTCTCTTCTAGGTTACTGAAAGTTGCAAGAAAAGGAAAGAAACAAGGTCATGAAGAATTAATTCAGCCCATCAAAGTGCAGCCTAAGAGAAACAAATCAAAATTCAGAAACTAATGAAGGCTCTCATATGGAATATTAGATCAGTGAAATCTCAAAAGGCATTCCAAAGAGTTCAAATGCTCTACAATTCTCATAACTTTACTTTTATTGGCTTAATGGAACCATTCCAACAAGCTAGACACATCAACAGGTACAAACGAAGATTGAAGATGCAAAATGCCATAACTAACTGTAATGGTAAAATATGGTGTTTCATAAATCATGAAGTGGAGTGCACAATGATACAAGATACATAACAACAACTTGCTCTACAATTAAAACAACAGAATAACACTCAAAGTTTCTTTGTTACTCTTGTATATGCCAAATGTAATATAGAACAAAGAAGAGCACTTTGGGATGATATGTATATGTTGGCAGCTGGAATGAGCACCCTTTGGCTCATTGGGGGTGATTTCAATGTGGTTTTGAATGCTGAAGAAAAGATAGGGGGACTTCCTGTTAATCCCATGGACTATGAAGAATTTGAGGGTTTTATTTCCTCATGTGATCTAACTGAAATTTCATTTAAGGGGAGTCCATTCACATAGTGGAATGGTAGGGCTAGAAATGACTGCATTTTTGAAAGATTAGATAGAGTCCTCATAAATCCAGAGATGCAAGGTTGGTATAATCATGCTGAGGTAGAACACCTCCCTAGAACAGGCTCAGATCATGCTTCTTTAATGCTTACTTGCTCAGAAGTTTTATCCAGACACAAGAAGCCATTCAGGTTTCTCAAATTTTGGACTGAAAACTCCTCTTTTAAAAATGTGGTCAGTCAGAACTGGATGTCTAATGTAGAGCAGGATCCATTCATCAACTTCAAGGAGAATATCAGGAGATTTAAAACTGCCTTGACAGCTTGGAGTAGAGATACATATGGTGACATCTTTAAACAACTCATAATTAGAGAGGACATTATGAAAATCAAGGAGAAGTTGTTTGAAAAATTCCCTACTGCTGAAAATAGACAGGTCCTGCATAGAGCTCAAGCTGAATACAAGAGATACGTGCACTTTGAAGAGATATTCTAGCAACAAAAGGCTGAATATGACTGGTTTGAGAATGGGGATAGAAATACTAGATTCTTTCACAGTATTATGAAGGGTAGAAGGAAGAAGCTCCACTTGCAAAGAATCCAGAACAATGATGGCAGTTGGCTGGAAAATGATGAAGAAATTGCAATTGAGGCAGTAAGGTTTTATGACAAGCAATTCTTACAGGAAAGAGATGCCACATCTTTTCCATTGCTCAGTCACATACCTGAAGATATTACTGAGAAAGACAATACAGATCTGTGCAAACTGCCTGATCTGGAAGAGGTTAGAAAAGCTGTATTTGTATTAAATGGAGACTGCTAGTGGACCAGATGGTCTCACAGGAAGTTTTTACCAAAGTTGCTGGAATATTGTGGGGAATGACATTCACAGAATGGTTCGAGACTATTTCAGTGGTAATACTCTTCTTAAATCATTACTCACACTAATTTGGTTCTCCTTTCCAAAAAGAAACTGGTGAATACCTTTTCTGATTTGAGGCTAATAAGTCTGAGAAATTTCTTCAACAAGATAATCTCCAGGATCATTCATGATAGAATTGAGACTCTTCTCTCCAGATTGATTTCTTATAACCAGTCAGGCTTTGTTAAAGGAAGAAGCATTATTGAGAATGTATTGTTGACTCAAGAAATTGTTACAGATATTAGAAAGAGGGGTAAACCAGCTAATGTGGTCATCAAACTTAATATGGCTAAAGCTTATGATAGAGTCTCCTGGTTCTACTTAATGAAAGTCCTGAGGAAGATGGGTTTCTCTGAAGTTTTTGTTGACCTGGTGTGGAGATTACTATTGAATAATTGGTATTCAATCCTGGTTAATGGTCAGTCCCATGGTTTCTTTCATTCTACTAGGGGTGTGAAGCAAGGAGACTCTTTGTCCCCAGCTTTATTCATTCTATCAGCATAAGTCTTAAGTAGGGCCCTGAATTCTCTATTTGAGGATGTTCAATTTGTTGGATATGGTTTACCCAAGTGGAATACTAACCTCAATCACCTTGCATATGCAGATGATACTATTATCTTTGCTTCTTCAGATAGTTACTCTCTAAAGAAAATAGTGTCAATCTTGCAGGACTATGAAGAACAATATGGTCAAAAGATCAACAAAGACAAGAGTGCCTTCTATTTACATTAAAATGCAGCTACTAATGTGAGACACCTGGTGGAGGAGTGTACAGGTATATCTAGGGGTCACTTCCCTCTGAAGTATCTAGGTTGCCCCATTACACACACAAGGAAAAAGAAGGAACATTACGCAGAACTTATACAGAGAGTCAAGAATAAACTACAGGCTTGGAAAGGGAATATGTTATCATATGGAGGTAAGGAGGTCTTAATCACTAGTGTTTTACAGAGTGTCCCTATTCTTGTCTTATCAACCATTGTACCTCTTAAATGTGTAATCAAAGAGCTTCATTGAATCTTTGCAAAATTCTTCTGGAGCAATAAACTCATAGGCAGGAGCAAACATTGGGCATATAAAAGAAAGTTTATCTTCCAAAGAAGGAAGGAGGCTTGGTTTTAAGTCCATGTTTGATGTTTCACAAGCTATGCATGCAAAACTCTGGTGGAGATTCAAAACTTAGAATTCAGTTTGGACTAACTTTATGTGGAACAAGTACTGTAAGAAGCACATCCCAACACAGGTACAGTGGAAATGGGGCTCTCAATAGTGGAAATACATGATCCAGAATAGGGAATGCATTGAGCAATACCTATGGTGGGAACCTAGGGGGAGGGGCGCTCTTCTTCAGTATGGTATGACAACTGGACAGAACTGGGGCCTTTGCATACTCTACATTCTGATTTGCAAACCTGTCACCCTTTGATTGATATTAATGTGTTCATGAATGAGGCAGGATAGGACTATGATAACATGCAACATCAATTACCAGATCACATTGTTGAACATGTTAAACAACATATGGATAATATTAGGAACACTGATATGATTGATAAGCCTTGGTGGACAAAATCAAGCACTGGGAAATTCTCTGTGAAAAGTGCCTGGGAGCTATTGAGAAAGAGAAATGAGACCACTGAGGAATTCAAGAAGATGTGGGTGCCTGATATACCTTTTAAGATGTCTTTCTTTAGGTGGAGAGTATGGAGAAAAAAAGTTCATGTTGCTGCTGTCATAGCTAATTGGAATCCTAGTATATCTGAACTTTGTTCTTGCTGCTCTAATCCAGATAGAGAGACACTAGAACATTTTTTTCTTAAAGGAGAAGTGGATGACACTATTTGGAACTATTTTGCTCATGCTGCAGGTATAATTGATCCTAAGATACAAATAAGGTAAACTATGAAGTTGTGGTGGGATGCACAAGGAAATTCTAGACAGAAGGTGATCTTTCAAGCACTACCTAACATTATTATGTGGTTCTTATGGAAGAGAAGGAACACTGTGTTGCATGGAGGTAATTGTTCAATAAATAAGGTTCTTTGGGACATAAACAACACTGTTCAGAAGTTTATCAGGCTAAAGTTCAAATACTTTTATACCCAACACCTGGCCTCAAATGGTAGCACTCCTTGATGCCTATATGCCTAGGTTTGACTTTAAAGTGGTTGAATAGTCCCACCCTCCCCATGCTTGGTGGAAATGTAACACTGATGGAGCCTCTAGAGGTAACCCAGGGCCTAGTGCTACAACGTTTTGTGTTAGAGATTCTAATGGGGACCTGATGGGTGCTAAAGGTTTGAGGATTGCGGATTGCACTAATCTGATTGCAGAAGCTAGAGCTATAAGAGAAGGTCTACAATACTGTTGGGAGAAAAACTTCCCAAACATCATTATTGAATCTGATTCACTGGCTATGGTAAATATCATTAATGGTGACTGGGAAGTTCCTTGGATTGACTTTGGAGATACACTCAATTATCAGGCTGAAGGAACTGTTAACAGTAAGAGTACAACACTCCTTAAGAGAGGAAAATACTCTTACTGATTATTTAGCTAACCTGGGTTTTGATTTTGCAAGTACATATGAATACAAAACATTCCAGGAGATTCCAAACAAAGGCGAAAGGATAATCAATCTAGATAAACACAATACACCCAACTTGAGGATTAGACAGACTATTCATACAAGCTCCACAACTTAACACATATATTGTTCCTCAACCTAACTTATGAATACAATAGTATCTAAATAAGGAGCATCTATATTACTACTTGTGATGTCTGAATGATTTTCGGTTGGTCAATACCATGCACCTGGTGAGAGCTCTTGAGGTGTTGAATATGGTATGAAACCAGGACTCACAAAGGGTTAGTAGATTTGTTCCTATTATAGATGCTTAGTATTCATACACAAGTAGCATACATACCAAGAACACTTAAAATTCATGACTCTCAACTTATGATGGTGGTATTAACCTATTTTGGTTCAACCCATTAAAGTGTAGGGTCAAGGATTTTGGTGTTCGAAGAACAGAACTTACCTCTGGGTCTTCTTGGTTGCCACCAACCCGAGGAGAAACTCTTACAGCTGATGGTACAACAATCATGGTCCACAATCACCTCAGGTAAATGAAGAATTACAGTTAGAGTCGACGGTCTAACACTACATAGAGAGATAAATCGCAAGGTTCTGATAGTTACCTGGAATGGATCTCTCAAACCACGCGAACCACAAGTATAGCTGAACAAGTTGCTAAAGTGGTGTTTCTTCTTCCCCTTCAAGATGCTCTTAGTAAGAAAGTCAGACTCAAAGCTTGAAAATAGTGGGTAACGAGTTCAGATTGAACCAGAGAATTGATGCTACCGTCTTGCCGGTCGAAGCTCCTTGCCGAAACTCCGATGACATGGCGGGTATAACATCGATCTCCTATCTCTTTTCTCATTACTCACCATCTTCATCCCTAGATCCTAATTTTCTTCAATAAGTAACTCAAGAAGAAGGAAGAAGGAAGAAGGAAGAAGGTATACCTGATCCTTGCTGAAGAACACAACTCCGATCTCCTCTGGTGGTCAGAGGCAATTTTCTAGGGCTTTGTCTTAGTTTCAACTAACTTTTGTTCCCTCTGTTACTTTCCTTTTCTTGTTTGCTTGTTTTGGGCCTGCTTCGATTTGGAGTGGGCTCTTGTTTGTATAGTTTTTGTTTCTCCTAATAAAAGGCACATGATTACTCTTGATATTAAAAAAAAGAAGGGTGGGGGTGGTGGGGATGGGGTCTACGGGGGGTGGGGATGAAGATGACGTGTGTTGGAAAGTGGGGAGGACATTATCAATGTGGAATGCCACGTGCTTTACTTGTTTTCCATACTTTCATTAGGAAAGTCATTTTCCTCATTTTTAAGGAACTTATTTTTTTAGAGAAAATGTTTTTCAAAATTTTGTCAAACAAAACATGAGAAAATTGAAAAATATTTTCCTTCATACCGAACACACCCAAAAAGTAAAATAAAATTCATTTGTTGATCCGACTCAACACCAAATGTCTTTCACCGTTCGGGATGGCAAACAGGTAGGGCAGAGTGGTTGCAGAGAAAACTCGCGTAAATTCGCAAAAATTTCAACTCATTCCGTCCCGCTCCACTTAGATCCACCCCACATAGACCCGTCCCGCATAATTTTTATTTTTTAACTGAGTCTAATATTAAAAATGAAATTCATAAAAAAAAAATCATTAACATCTAAAATAATTTGATTAATTATTGTACTGTAGCGGTCTAGTTTCATTTTCTTATAAAAAAGTTAATTCAAAATATATATTCCATTTGTTTCAAAAAGAATGACCTACTTACGTTTTTAGTCCGTTTAAAAAAGAATGACCATTTTATTTTTTAGCAACTCTTTAATTCCAACTTTTCACATGTCATGTTTAAGACCACAAGAGTAAAAACAGTTTGGTACATTTGACATATCTTTAATTTAAGACCACAAGATTCAAAAATCTTCTTTATTTTCTTAAATACGTGTCAAGTCAAAACAAGTCATTCTTTTTGTAACGGAGGAAGTATAAAATTAACTCAACTTACCATATAAAAAACTTACACAAACGTGGTGACTGTATCAAATTGATGAATATGTAACCATAGTTAACTACTAATATACGTTAACTAATTTTAATTTAACTCTTAATTATAACTAATGAAAGTTGTGAGTAATGTAACAAAAACAGTGCTACGCCAAAGTAGTCAGTTAATTAGAATAGGAAACTGGTATAGAATAGTGTTATATGAATATACAAGTAGAGAGACTTTGCAACTCGTCCCACACCCGCGTTAATTTTTTTTTAAAATATTCAACCCACCTCGCACCCACATAAAGTCAAATCCGCACGGCCACCTCGCACCCACATAAAGTCAAATCCGCACCGCCCCACGTAAGGCAAAATCCGCCCCGCCCTACACCAATACTGCCCTATTGCCATTCCTATTCACCGCATGTGGCACACCGATAGTAAGCAAATATTGTGTGAGGTGAATTACTTCGGTGACTATATTTACATGAGTTTTGCAAGGAAAAGGAGAGTGCAAGTTATAATTGCTTGTGTTCAAATGTGCAGCGGCATTAAGAATTTTTAAAGTTTTGGTTCCAAATTGCAGATGTATACACTTCATATTGTACTTTTTTATTTAAAGTTATGGAAGGATTAAAATTCTATGGGAGAACAATATAGAACAGCAATTATAATGACAACTATAGTCACTGAAATCATTTTTAATTTCATGATTCACAAAGTACAATCTGTTAGACTTTTTAATCCAAGAAACTTGTTTATAAATAAATTTGAGGGAAAGAAAATCTTAAAAAAGATTTTCAGTACTACAACTGTCTAACCAAAGCAGGCTAACATTTGATTTTTGTATAATGAGAACAGTTCATAAGTGGTGCCGGTTCAATTCTAGAAATCTTTAGTTAAGAGTAGAAGAATCTCATTCATTCACATTTTCTTGGGCTGGATACTCATTTCTAAGTTTTAACTTGCTATTGAATCTGTGTATCTATTTCGAATGAATATCCTTATTACCACTTTGAGTCAGTAGCAGAGTTATTTTTGTATCGTTGAAAAATTACATCGAATAAATAGGTAAATTTTTTAATGTATTTAAATTATGTGCTGAACTCCCTTAATATCTTCATATGTTTAATTTTTTTAATTTTATTTTACCTTTCTTAAGTTAAAATCGTGGCTTTGCCATTGTTTTAAACTTTTCTTCATTTTGCGTAAAAACGGCCGTTGAAAATGGTTCAATTGAACAAAACAATATTCCATGTGTTTCATTTTGTAACTTACCATTTAAATATTACAAATTTTCAAACATTTTTAATAAGAAAAAAGGAAAAAGGGTAAAATATGTCCTTAAATTGAATAAAGATATCCTTTGTTAATAGTTTGATTCAGAAAATGCCTCTATTATTACAAGTTGAATAGTAATCGTTACCTCTCCCATGGTTTTGATACGAAGTACCCGAAAACGAATCCCTTTTATATAATAATAAAAAAACTATGAAAAGTTAGGACAAAAAGCAAGAAAAATAATATAAGAATGTAAATATGCAGATAATATATAAATAAATTAGGCGACAGAATGACCTTAATATGAAACAACAAAATAAATTAAAAATAGGTGACAACGTCGACCATATTGGTAATATATAATAAATGTAAGAATTAAGAAAAAATATAAAACTTGATATTAATAATAAATATTACAAGTTAGGGAAGCAAGCTTTAACTAATTCTTGAATGAAAAAGAGGGAGAGCTTATGAAAGAAAGTGTGTCCTACATGTGAGAGGAAAGGCTATTTATTGTCAAAAAATTAAGATTGTTACAATACTTGCTACAATAAGGAAAGTGTTGTTGATGTCATGGATGATCTCAACTTTGGTGATATCATGTTGTTTTCACCTTGAGTATCCTGAATGCTATAATCATGGTTTTCTTCTTTGTCTGATGAAAATTTTTCAACGTGGATATTTGAGAATATTAACTGAGAATTTCAGTTAATTTGTTAAAGATTTTTTTAATCTGTTGAATAAATCTTGTTTGTTATTAAAGCCGGCTAAATATATAATTGCAATAGATTTTGTTGTAAGAATGAGAATTGTGCAGCATTTGTTGGAGACAAACTCTTGATTATTAAGAAATTATTTTTTCACAATTGATAGATAAGCTTCGAACAGATTCTAACTTGCACCAATTGAAATGGCCTTGGAAGTCTAGCTACAGTAATCCTTTATGCCCTTCCGATTTGTGAAAGGTAAATTTCTGAGAGCAGATCCATAAAATGTGAAATCTATGAGAAAATTAAAATAATATAGATACTTATATTGATTAAAAAATCTGTGATAAAAATACTCATCTCCTTCTCTAACTGAAGGAAGGGAAATTTTAATTTTGTGATCATACACAAGTACCCATAAAGATAAACCAGAAAGATTTACCAAGATTTTGAAAAGTGAATTTATTCATCCAAGCTGCTTGATAATAAAAATAGTTGTAAAATTAAAAGTCAAAAGGCTAGAAAAATCTTTTTTATTTGACAGGATGTATGCCCATTTTTTTGGGTGAGATTATTTTATTAATTCACACTGTAATATAAATAAGATATATCTAAATTTACTTATCTTTGTAGCGTTTAATAAACAAGATTTAGTATCTGCAAAAAAAATTCATAAAACTACTAGATATAAGCAAAAATCATTTGTAAAAAATAGGTAGAAGGGCCAAGTATTTATCTAGCTACTGAATTTGTATGCCAAAGTTTTGATCAATTTGGTTAAGTGGGTAAACACTGTCATTTTTTAAATAAATTGATTCCTTAAAGAAGAAAAAAAATGAATTGTGACAATGGTGATAGAAGTGTCTGGTTGGTTGCTGGGCTTTTGGGAGTTTTCAATGGCTACAACACCTTGGGCATGTGGAGGCTGAGTATCTAAACTCCTCAGTGTCAGATCACTCCCCCATATTGATAAAGTACAGTCAACAATAACTACTACATCCAAGACCTTTCAGATTCTATGTTACTATGATAGAGCATCCAGAGTTCAAGGAGGTATTGTAGACTACATAGGGCTAGCCTGATCCAGGTTGCACAATGAGTAGTATTTGGAGAAAACTCAAGAGCTTTAAAATACAGAGCAAGGACATTAATTGAGTATATGGCTTCTTATAAACAAAAACTCAATATATTTAAGGAACAATTGACAATTATCCAAGACCAGATGCAGGGGCAAGGACCCTCGCAGGCTCTTATTGATCAGGAGAGAAAAATTTTGGTTGAAATTGGAAAATAGAGTAATCTAGAAGAATAAGTGACGAGGCTGAAAGCTAGAACAACATGGATAGAATGTGGGGACGCCAACACCAAATATATCCATGCTCAATGAAAAATCAGAACTAGCCATAATGCTATCACCTACATTTACATTGAAACTAGTACAAAGCTTACAGAGCCTAGTGACATTAAACATGAGTTTATTTATGTGTTTAAAGGACTCATGGGACCAAAGCAGATAGGCTAACTGGAGGACTTACAAAGCCTTTCCCTGCTCAAAGAGACACTAGACAATGGAACCCTATGTCCCTCTATCTGTTTGTCTTAGCAATGGAGTACCTTGGAAGAGAGCCAAGTCAACTTGCTACAAATGGTGATTTTAATAACCATCCCAAGTGTGAGAATTAAAAAGCATCCACATATGATTTGCTGATGATTTGTTGATATATTGTAGGGATGATCTCTTGTCTATTAGGCTTCTTCATGCTGCTTTCATGAAGTTTTCAAAGGCTTCTGGTTTACAAGCTAACACTGATAAGAGTTCTTTTTACGTTGCTAGTGTGGCTGATCCTACAAAACAAGTCATTCTTGATGAGCTAGGGTATACTTTAGGCACCTTACCATTTAGGTACTTAGGTGTACCATTAGCTTCTCAAAAGCTTAGTATCAATGCTTATTTACCCTTGATTGAGAAGATAACATCAAGAGTAACTTGTTAGTCTGCCAAGCTATTATCCTATGCAAGTAGGGTACAACTTATCAAAGCTGTGCTATTTGGGGTGCAGGCCTACTGGGCTCAAATCTTCCTTATTCCCAGGAAGGCTATGAAGGCAATTAAATAAATTTGTAGGACATTCTTGTGGAGAGGTGCAATGATAGTGTCGAAAAAGGCACTAGTGGCTTGGAGTACTATTTGTTTACCAGTGGCTGAAAGAGGCCTTAATGTGATAAATCTCTGTCTGTGGAATAATGCTGCAATTCTTAAGTTACTATGGGATATAGCAACGAAAAAATACTACTTATGGATCCAATGTATCCATAGCTATTACTATATCCCTTATACCCAAACTGCTTCTTGGGCGGTGAGGAAAATCATGCATTCTAGGGAGAAACTCCATCATAGACACTCTAGCCATGGATCAGTGCAGGCACAACTTGATAAGCTTGGGATAAGGAAAGTTCTCTATTCACAAGATGTACTTGACCCTCCTTCTTATCTACCCTAGAGTTGTATGGAAGAGCATTAATTTGCATTCAAGACTGCACCACAAATATAAGTTTATTCTTTGGTTGGCTGTTCAGAGAAGACTCACTACAGTCGAGAGGCTGCATAAGTTTGGTATTGTTGTGCCACATGGCTGTATTTTTTATGAACAGTGTCTGGAGATCTTCCCACATTTGTTCTTTGAATGTCATATTACAAGAGCATTGTGAAATCATATGTGTAATTGGCTAAGACACCGTAGACATATCATGAATTGGGATGATGAGTTGGCTTGAATTTGTCCGCTAGCAAAGCATAAAAATGATTTGGTTGAGCTTACGACTTGTACTTTTGGCATGGTTGTAAATATAATTTGGAGAGGAAGAAATATGCTTTATTTTCAGCACATGCCCTTCCAAGTTGGCCAAGTGATAAAAGATGTGGTGCTACACATGCATATCATAGGAAGACATATTGCTAAATGGGAAGCTGCTTTGCGAAATCTCCGGCCCTTTCCTTAGCTGTTAAATGATAGATGTTAAATTTAGTTCTTTCTGTCTAAGATTAAAATTTATAGTAGTAGAATATTGAAGATAGAGTGGTATGCATTAGAGGTGGTAGTTATCCAAAGCTGCTGGTGATGTAATTGTACATTTTAATTTGTTCTAATGAAAGCGATACTGTTAATCAAAAGAAGAATATACAGTACTTGTGCTCTGTGAGATGGTAGAGGAGAATATAATGTGTGAAATTAGAGCTAGCCTCCATTGATTTTCTTGTGATGCTTTTAGCCGCCATAAAACATGAAGAGAATGCATGACTTTGAGCTGCCATGTCATTTTTAGTGAAGAAGGAGGGACTCATTTCGTAGGTAGCAATGATAGAAGAAGGGGTTGAATGAAGGCTGTTATTAAGGTTTTTATTTCAACAAGCAAGGAAAGACCTCGTTTTGATCCTGTAGAATGAATGTGAAAAAGAAAATCCTTAGAATTGTATGATTCAGATACCTGAATAAAATAAACTGGTAAAAGATCGGGACATTGAATAAATATTTTTAAATAAGAAATATTATTGTCTTATTTGTTTTTGTGAATTTTTAAATCCCATAAGTAGGCATCATTATTTGAAATCTTCATCTATCTAAAAAGCATATAAGGTTTAATTTAGTTGAGATTCTTCTCCTTTAACTTTGTATGATTGGAGATAGAAGTTGGTTTTGTATCTTTCAAAAGATACGACTAGGGACTCTTCTCATGACATAGTCCGTTGAATTTGATATTTGGATTGGATCATCTCAGTTGAATCTTTTGAAGGCTTCTTGGAGACATATTAAATTATGTAGTGTGTGATTATAATCATTTGTTACTGTTGAAAATTAATATCATGTTGTGACTTTTTGGAGACAACCTATGAGTTTGTAACGACCTGTTTCGTCATTATAGTAAAGTAAGGGCATATCAAATATATTGGAGTGATTAAGCTATGTAAGGCTATTCCTTCGCATTTAAATATTATTGTTCTTCATGCATTCTATTTTATCTAAACCTCAAAAATTATCCCCCATAAGTTAACTAGGGTTAAATGTGATTATGATGAGCTTTGTTCATGAATATCACTAAGAATGTCACGAACTCCTATAAACTTTATCATGCTTCATTCAATAAATGTCCTACTGATCAATTGTCAAATTACGGCTAAATTATAATTATGCTCTTTTTGTCAAAATATGAGCTTCATGCTAAATGACTTGATTTTTTCATGAGTTTAATTTATAAATTATGATATATGACTAATTATGATTATTGCAACCATTATTTATGAGTTGTTAAAACTGAGTATGATTTACGATTATGAGCCTTGAGGTCTGAACTATAAACATGAAATAAAAAGAGTAAAATATTTAATCGAGAAGGCATAAGTCTATACAACAAGTGTCTAAAATAATAGTTGCCAATAATAGGATTTGGATCATACCATTGAGTTAGGAGTATCCTCTATGTTGACTAATAGGATGTATTATGTATCATTTGCTATCAAAACTATGTCATGACATTTCATACCTGGCAAGGCATGGAATGACCTAGCTGATCAGGCCGAGTTGGACTCCATTTGCTCCCATGGTGCATTATGTTGATTATACTAAGAAAATATTATAATGAATTGATGAATGATGAAATACAAACGTTATGGTCAATTTAATGATTTTTGATCTGTTGATCCTTCAATGTTATGATTATGATTCTATTTTCGATTTTTTTATTTATTTATATTTTATATTTTTTTCTACCATTTTACTTATAGTACAATTTCATATGTACTTACGTTCTTTTTATTGGAGGCAATGTATTTTAAATTATGTAGACTCAGATGTTCAAGACAATCGAGCAACATGTGAAGGTCCATATTTCAGCTATTGGTGGGCTCCATTTGTTCTTGGATTTAGTTAGTACATTAGATTGGTTTAATGTATGGTTATGTCGGGAGCCTTGTGTTGATAAATAATTTATTCTGTAATATTAGAGATTTCATAGATAGAAGAGTCTAGAATATTCAATAAAGTTATGAAATTTCAGTTTTAACAATGATGTCACTACGTCATTCAACTCAAACTATTATTTAGTGAAAAGTTTTCTTTAAATACTTTTATGGATGAATTTTTCTTTAAAGGCTTTACTTTACGATTTGTACTTATCTTATCATATTTTGCATATGTTTCTACATATATGTCATGTTAGTTGATTCACTTGGAAAAGTTAAGGCATAGAGTGTTAGTCTTGTCAAGGTCTAAGCTTGGACCATGATAAACTTGATATCAAAGTACTAGGTTTAAGTGTCCTAGGAAGTCTATGAAGTTGTGTCAGTAGAGTCTTGTTTATCATTTTGAGGGTGCCATATCTCTTAACGAAGGACTACAGATCTTGTAATAAAGTTACACCATGATTCTGATTCATGCATTACTCTAGAACTGTCGACTACGCCTTACTTTTGAGATGATAGAAGGAATGAAGCCAAAATTCTTGTTGATGTGATACTTTCAGATGGAGTCATCAAGGGTGGAAGAGAAGGGCTTATGAGAAGTCCATTGTATGCATTGGAGTCTTTTATTTTGCGGCATATTTTTATTGAGCTAAATCATGTGTTTGATACCAAAGTAAGATGTATTTTCAAATCTTTGTAAAAACCTTAATGCAGATAACACCCTCTAAAAGTAGAGTATGTGCCTCAAGGATTGGGTAATATCACCACTCGAGTGATAATGTGTTTTGAGGTGTTGCGAGCCATAAGTAGTAGAATGGATGTCAGATCCAAGATATGAAGTTAGAAAAGTAGTAGCGAAAAAGTAGCCAGTTGACATATGCAGCTAGAGCTGTGTATTATTATGTAAATAATGAGATGACTATATCATTGGTGTTGATTTAGAGGTAATGAGATTTGTGTAAATTTTATAACAATGAGTAGAGAAAGGTCTATTGGGTACAATGAATTAATATATACTCAAACAAGGGTAGAATATCATGATAATCTGGAGCAATAAAATGAATATAATAATGATTTAAATATCGTGTTGTTGAACATGTGGACAATTGCATTAAGCAATTTCTTGTTAGAGATTGAGGGTAGTTGATTATTATAATAAGGAGAAATAGTATTCTTGGGGATAACTCCATATGCAAAAGAGACTTTGTAAAATATTAGAAAACCTAAGACCTGATCAACGTTTGAGAACAAAGGTTCCTAAGGGGAATATTGTCATGACTCTAATTTATGGTAGGTCGTACGGGTACCTACTCGATTCTAACTCGATAGAAGAACCCCTTATTTACCCAACATGATTAAGCAAAAGACTCTTTAAAACAGTAACATACTAATAACCAATTTCAAACTTCAAAGTCATAATTCAATACACCTGAAAATATACAACAGTTTAGAAGATAATAAATACATCTTTTTTCTCAAAACATAGTCTAGACCTGTACAACTACTAATGAAGGACACGATAAATAAAAATACGACACAATTTCCATTCTGATGAGTGGAGAACACCAAAGCTGATGATAGAGACTCTTCAATCCATGCAATGAAACTTCAGTCAACCTGGCACACATCTACACCCATAAAGGTGTAGCAAGAGTAGTATCAGTACACCACACGTACTGATAGGTATTATCGGCCGACTAAAATTAGATAACATAATACATATACAAAAATCAACATACAACAGATAATCTCAATAATCATTACTCAAATAGAAGGATCCAACTCAAACCCAAGTCAACCCCACACCTCATACTTACTCCACTACTACCCATAGGGTCAGTTCCCTTATGTTTGATTTACCTTAACAACTATCTATACCCTTTTAGCATAGTCGCAAGGCATTCCATATTACACATGTTCTCTTTCGACCTACACATAATATTAGTTACAATTCGTACTCAATCTGTTATCATTATGATAAATTATTACCTACTTCCCAAGTTCACCCAAAAACCATCTCAATTAAATAATTGAACTCTTCTTCAGGATAAGTCAATACAATGGTCAAGGACACAATAATTATTCACGATCAAATCAAGTATAGTAATCAAGGACCTAACAATCACTCATAGACATACAATATACAGCCAAATACATAGCAGTCACCAACAGTCATCAAGTATAACATCCAAGATAATTAGTCACTAATATACGTTGGATCACATGAAATACACAAATCACGTGCTATTACAACATAGTGTGGATCTCATGTCCACTCAATCTCTCAGACCTATAGTCTCTGCATCTCACTCATCTCAAGGATCACATCGAGGCTTAGCCATCTCACTCATGCATGACTCAATAACCTCAGCTCGTCTCATAGTATCAACAAAATAAATGTAAATGTGTACACACATGCTGAAGGATCTTATTTCTACCCAACTAGCCATGACCTGTAGGAGATGCACCAGGATCCATGTATCATACCAACTTATGGTAACTAATCCATAACAAGGAAAATAATATCAAATCTATATCGGCTCATGAGTTCCGCTCGAACTAACCAATAGTCAACAATAATAACTGTATCAGCTCGTGGTACCTGATTCATAATTCAAATAAACATATAGTTCTAAGTCCATTTCTTAGGATACATCAAAATGCACTAATTACATGTACACTTAATCATTTCAAGTTCTTTAGTCATTTCATGGTATACACACCTTATTCATTCAAGCACAACATAAAAATAATCATCTTTCAAATATATCTGAAGATCAATCACAAGTCTTATAATTCAATCACATAAATACACTAAAGCAAGTTTAAACTCCAATTTAATCAAGTTATTCACACAAGGATCTTTATCCTCCGTTCTATGGGAGAAGACTCACCTTCTTAGTATTAAGTTTTCATAAGTACTTCATCATCATCCATTATCAGACAACTCATCCACATTATACAGATCACACAATCTTACTTCACTTTTCTTTTATTATAGGCCAAACTCTAATCTTAACCAATTTTTCTTCCTAAGATAATTCCCATTAAGATACCATTAAACACTGCAATATAGAAATTTACAATAACTAGTTCATTCAATCAAACAATCTCAAATCAATCATACATGGTCTAACACACTTCAGATATAATCCATTTAGTATTAACATGTAAATTAAGAGTTCTTATTTTTAGAAGTTTAATCACTTTGCCATTCTTTTCCACCTTCAACATTAAGACTTTGATGCCTACAAATCTAATAACCATATTATTTACGCATTATCACCTACGTAATTATTACACCATAAAATTCATCAAGATACAAATAACATAAATATGTTTATTCACAAAATTCCCGTCTTATCAATCTATTCTCCGTGTCTGAAGGCCTAACTATGCTGTCTATCAATCACCATACAATAATTATAATCACAGAATCAAAGTCTTACTACAAGTTAACCATAACCCATCTCAATGCTGAGTTGCTGCTAAAACAGCATGCAAGTTGCTCTTTTCTCTTGTTCCAAGAATTCAAAGGAAGAAGCTACGACGAGGGGAGGGATTACGCCACTTTTGAGGGCTTTTATCTCTTTTTTCTTGATGTACTAAGGTTAGAACATATTTTGGGGCATTTCATGGAGAAGGTCTCCCCTTTAAAAAAGAATTAGGAGCTGATTTACGTAATTTTGTCATTCTGATTTATGGGCTTCACCGCAGTAAAATGTTCCTTGCTGCGACAAGCTCGATGCAGCCCTCACTGGCCAGCCCCACTTTTGACTCTATTGAAATATGTATTTTATTTAAAACACCATCATAATTAATTTCACATAAATTTCATAATACATAATTTTAATTTCTTTCATGTAACTGCGAATTTTTAATAATGATGAAATAGATCATTATAAAAATAATATAAGACTCCATAAGTTCAAATTAGTGTGATCGCATTAAATGTAGCACTTTATGACTTTGGATTAGGCTTGAATTCGATAAAAAATATGGTTAGACCCAACCTTAGTAATTAGATGTGCCCACATGAAAATTAATTGAAAAGTTATGAGAGAGGAATAAAGTGGAAGAAAAGTAATTTAAGAAATTTTACTAAGTTTAAAGACTGCTAGTCGTATCATTGGAGGTGAAAGGTATTAATTTATGTGTCAAAAATAACCCAAACAATTAGAAATATCTTACAAGACCCATATTAGGTATGAAATATGCTTTAAAACTAATTTGAGGTGTAAGGGTAACCTAAGATCAAGACAAGTTCCAAAGATTTTATGAAAATAAAGTATTCACATCTATCCCTAGTATGAGATGAGATTGTCTAAGGCAAAAGTCCTATTCTTACTCTATGTCCAATTCACTAATATTTCATGTTAAGTAATCTAGACTAAATGAAACTTATGTTCAATGCTATATCATTCATGCTCTACAAATTCATGTCAAATGATCGATGTGCTTAGGCTATGTTAATGTTCCATCCCTAACATCTTTTATGACTTATGCCTACAATTTCTTTTCTCAAAAATATAACAACCCTGTCACAATCTAAATTCGCCGTGAGTGGCACCCGCACTAAACCTCCCGGTGGGAGAATCAACTAACCCCATAAACTATCCAACACTTAGCCAAAAATGGGCAGCTAAATCAATCTTATTAATAAAGCCAATAGCGAATATCTTAAATGAGGAGTAATAATAAGTATGCAGATATAAACCATCCCTAGAACCTGAAAGTCATTATACCAAAACTCTAATAATTATCAAAAAAGAGAGGATGCAACCTCAAAATCAAAGTAATATCTAGCATAACTGTTTGGTCTTAATTTCATCGAGGAATGTTGACTTCACCTCAATACTAGCCAACACTCTACCCCATTCTGAAACACCAAAATGCATGAACTTAGATGCTAGTGTTTGAAACTCCCTAGCCAAGGGTCTCCTTGACACTCTCAAATAGGCCAAACTGCCCATACTTACCACTTTCCAGCTCAATCCGTCTGCCACCACATTAGCCTTATTCAAATGATACTCGATGGTCACATCATAGTTTTTCAAAAACTCCATCCATATCCTCTGTCTCAAGTTTAAATCCCCTTGCATGAACACATGTTACAGGCTACAATGGCCTTTGAATACCTCATACTTGACACCGTAAAGATAGTGTCTCCAAATCTTAAGTGCAAACATCACCGCTACCAACTCCAAATCATGAGTTGGGTAATTCCTTTCATGTGTCTTCAATTACCTCAAAGCATAAGCAATGACATTCCTGTCCTGCGTCAACACAACACCCAAATCCAAATATGAAGCATCACAAAATACGACAAAATCCTTACCTTCAACTCGCAATAAAAGAATAGGAGTTGTAGTCAAAAGTTTCTTGAGCTTTTGGAAGCTCTCCTCACACTTATCTGACCAAACAAATGGCACCTCCTTCTGAGTCAACCTTGTCAAGTGGGTAGCAATAGAACCAAAATTCTTGACAAACCTATGATAGTAACTAGCAAGACCCACGAAGCTCCTAACCTTCATCACAGAGCTAGGCCAAACCCAACTCTTAACCCCCTCAATCTTCTGGGGATCTACCATCATCCCCTTTTTCGAGACTACATTTCCTAAGAAGGCAATCAAATACAAATAGAACTTACATTTCAAGAACTTTGCATACAGCTGCTTCTCTTTGAAAATTCCTAAAACAATGCTAATATGACATGCATGTTCCTCGTTGCTCTTGGAGTAAACCAAAATGTCATTAATAAAACTGTCACAAAAGAATCCAAGAAGGAATTGAAAATACCATTCATCAAGCTCATGAAGGCTACCGGCGCATTGGTCAACATAAAAGACATCACTAGGAACTCTTAATTCTCATACTGAGTCCTAAAAGTTGTCTTAGGTATATCCTCAGGCTGAATTTTTAGCTGATAGTAATTCGACCTTAAGTCAATCTTGGAGAATACCAAAGCACCCTGCAACTGGTCAAAAAGATCATCTATGCGGGGCAAGGGATACTTATTCCTGACGGTAACCTTGTTCAACTACCTGTAATCAATGCATATCCTCATGCTACCATTTTTCTTTTTAACGAACAAAACTGGAGCACCCCGAGGTGAAGCACTAAGATGAATAAATCCCTTATCAAACAGTTCCTGTAACTGGGTTTTGAGTTCCCTCAACTCTACCTGAGCCATTCGATAAGGAGGAATAGAAATTGGGCGAGTGCCCGGCTCCAAATCAATACAAAAATCAATATTCCTGTCTAGAGGCATACCATGTAAATCTGTAAGAAATACCTCCTGAAACTCAAAAACCACAGAAATTGACTCAATAGAAGGGGACTCTGCACTAACATCCCAAAGATGAGCCAGGAAGGCTGAACACCCCTTCCTCGCTAGCTTTCTAGCCCAAACAAAAGATATGATTTTCACCGACTTAGTCTTATACACACCCTGCCACTTTAGTTTACCCATACCCAACATTTCTAGAGTCACTGTCTTAGTATTACAATTTAAAACAGCATGATATGGAGACAACCAAGTCATATCCAAAATAATGTCAAAATCAAGCATGTCCAAAATGATCAAGTCTACCCAAGTTTGAAGACCCATAAACAAAATAGAACATGCATGCTACACATGGGTCACTACCACAGAATCTCCAACCAAAGTAGAAACATATATATGAGAATTGAGTACATCACAGACCAAGTCCAGACCTAAAGAAAATCTAACAGATACATAAGAGTAAGTGGAACCTGGATCAAACAAAATAGTATCCATCTGGTCACATATGAGAATAGTACCTGTAATAACGGTATCAGACGCCTCGGCCTCGGTCTTGCATGGGAAAGCATAACAGTGAGCTTTATTATCAAGCTGTGCAACCTCCATAGCAAGCTACGCTCCACCCTTCCCTGCATTACTATAACCTTTATTTCCACCACGACCTCCTTGATTATTACCCCGTACACCCTGTAGATGGCCCTTACCGTTACCACCTCTACCTCTACCTGCTGGAACCACCGCCCTGGTCTGTGACTGTACCTGATTACCTATCTACCTCAGAGGACACTCTCTCTTGAAGTGCTCTACAACACCACAAGAATAATAACCTCGCTCAATAGAAGGCCTTTTGGCCAAAGAATAGGAGGCCCCTCGGCCTCTAGCAATTGGAGACTACTGAATAGCCCCTGAATGACCACCTATAGAGGCTGCCAAAGCTGAATGAATGGAGTGAGTAGAGTGAAACTGCTAGTTGTGACCCCTGGAATAAGATCCACTGTAGTTACTTGCATTGTCAGACTTCTTGGCTAATGCCTTGTACTGACTAACTTGCTTAACTCCCTCAAGTTTTTCCACATAATCAGCTACATCATTGAATCTCTTTCCTGCAGAAGTCATATGAATAGACAAAACCTGAAGATCAGTGTTCAAGCCTTTAACATATAACCGGATCCTCTCCTCCTCAGTGCCAATAGCTGGGTAGCATAGCAAAACAGAGCATGAAACTTAGCCTCATAAGCCAAAACTGACATACTGCCTTGTTCAAGGGCCAAAAACTCATCCTTCTTGTGGTCACGAAGAGTATGGAGTACATACTTCTCCAAAAATAGGGCATGAAACTAAGCCCAAGTCAACGGAGGCAAAGCTGGTGGCCGATACTCCACCTGGGCTCTCCACCACTAGTTGGCATCCTCTTGTAATTGGAAGGTCACGAACTCAACACTATGCTATTGCAAAATCCCCAATTTGTGTATCCTCTCATAGCAATTAATGATGAACTCAAATACATCCTCAGCCTCAATACTATGAAATGAAAGAGGTTTCATTTTCAGAAACTTGGTCAACAACTCATGCTCGGTCCCGGCCATGACGAGGCCTAACACAAGATGAAGAAATGCATCAGTACTAAAAGCCTCATTTATCTTGGGAGCTAAAGGGGCAGTGTGATGAGCATTCAGAACTTGGAAAGTTTGCACAGTGAGGGTGGCTCAATACCATCCAACCCGCTCAAAAAAGCCACAACCCGCTGAATAACCTCAGAAGACATCATAGGAATGACTGCTCCAGCCAGTGCCGCCATCTCTTGTTCCACACCATCCTTATCCACTGCCTCAGCCTCCTCAAAATAATCCTGGGATGGGTGAGATGATACTGACCTCTGACGGGCCTGGTCACCTGTTGCCTGAGCTTCACCCTTGAAGGGGGTGTTGCTCTCCCTCTTCCCCTTCCCATACCCCTACCTCGTCCTCATCCCCGAATAATTAGTTCCACAGCTGGAGCTGCTCCTCTTGCTTCATTTGACCTAATGTTCACCATCTACAGATAAAAGAATGAAAAGTGTTAGATATCAATTTGGATCACTAGATACCAATTAGAATCAAATTAAAGCATGAAGGAAGAAAACAAGGATAGTTTTCTAAGGTTCTATAGCCTCTCGAAGAAAAGTACAGATGTCTTTGTAACATTCTGCAAGACTCTAGTAGACCCATTTTGGTATGACGAGATCAATGAACTTATGGCTCTGATACCAATTTTGTCACGATCTAAACCTGCCGTGAGTGGCACCCACACTAAATCCCCCAATGGAAGAACGAACTAACCCCATCAACTATCTAACACTTAGCCAAAAATGGGCAACTAAATTAATCTAATTAATAAATCCAATAACTAATATCTTAAATGAAGAGTAAGAATAAGTATGCGGAAATAAACCATCCCTAAAACCTGAAAGTCATCGCACTAATACTCTAATAATTATAAAAAAGAATGGGGATGCAATCCCAAAACTAAAGTGATATCTAAGTCCAAAATAATGGACCAGAAAGCAAGTGAAGAACTCATGGTAGCCTAGAAGATGCAGCTCACCCTTGAGTTCGAATACTGTTTGAATCACAGCTGATGTCTCAAAATAGTGGCCAAAATATGTCCTATACTCAACAAAAGAAAAGCACGTGTAGTATCAGTATACAAGAAATTACGGTGTACTGGCAGGGTCATCGGCCAACCCAAAATGAGAAATATGAATACATAACCATAACATAGTACAACAAAACAACCATGAACCCTATCAGACAAATCTACTCCAAGTTCATAACACTTAACCTTGTGACAAGTACAACATGAAGTTCAGTCAATATGAGTCAATAAAAATAGCAAGTCAAGTCAAACTAAGACCACCAACAAGACTCCAATTCAACAATCATATAAATCATGTCCCAACTACACAAGTAAATGACAACACAGAATTATGTCACATCTTGCAATTAATCCAAACCATCCAAGGATCCCTAAGACAACAACTATGACAATTAACATGCATCTCAATTTACATAAAGAAACCACCTTTAGCAATTAAGCACACAAACCTGGTTCACTCAAGGAACTAACATAATAATGACAACACTTAAGCCCGATTCACTCAAGAAACTAATATAATCAAGAAAACACATAATCCCTGGTTTACTCAAGGAACAATCACACTCACCAATTACCTGTACACACATGCTGAGGGTCTTATAGTTGCCCACTAGCCATGACCTGCAGGGGATGAGCTCATGTCCATGTACCAAATCCCAAACATCAAGTGTCTGCTAAACTTATATCAACCAATCCTGTGGAGACATCCAAATACTGGTACATTTACTAATAATGACAAATATCAATACAATTACAACCTCAATGATAACAGAAACAACACTTGTAAAATCAACAAGCTTTTATTTAAACTCATTGCATGTGATTAACATTTAGGATATCAAACAGTTATTCACTTTTCCTTGGACATGTATTGTATAAGCAATACTAAGGAATAGGTAGCATGCACACATAACACAAATTATATTTCAACTATATTTAAACCATCACCTATCTTTTCCTTCCGCTATAACAGGAATTTCTCTGCTATAGCGGCAGCCCCATAGCGGCCTGCCACCTACTATAGCAGGTGTGATGAGGCAAAAACTTGGGATTGCTCTCAATTTTACATTTCTTGTAATGCACTCTCAAACCATGGCATTCTGGACTAACTCCTTTACGTCAATTTCGATTTCAGGAGTTCTACTTACCAAATTTACTTCCAAACAGTCCTACGAATTCCTTATCATCTTAGCTAACATAAAGTAAAGCTAAACTTTATTACATTTATCCAATCCATTCCTGAATTGCCCTAGACCATACCACCCACAGATTTCATCCAATACTATCCTAGCCTGAAGTTTTTAACTCCCAATTTAGGTGAAAAGCTAACCCAAATTTTTGCACGATTGCCTCACTCGTAATAACAGAAAGGGTTGTTATAGACCCTCAGGGTTATTTTATTATTTTTGCTTATTTTTCTCCATTCAACCCCCTTTATAGCTTTGGATTGGTATTTATGACTTGGGGGGTTGGATGGTTTAACTCCCGAGGTGATCAAATGAGTTTTAAAATTTTGAAACTTTAGAAGTTTGACCAAAGTCAACATTTAGTGTTGGTAATGTCGAATCTATGCTTTAATGGTTCTACTAGGTCCGGAGGTGGCTAGTTGGAGGTTTGGTTTAGTTCTCGAGACTTTCGGAGGCTTTTTGGTCATTTAGTTGGACTTTTAAGCTTTCTTAAGTTTTGAGTGAACTTTGATTAATATTTGATCAAAATGATCCCAAAATGATATTTTAATGATTCCAACAGGTCAAAAATATATTTTACAATTGATTTACACTATAGTTTATGTTGAAGAGGTTTAAAATAAGTTCTGAGGGTCCGTTTCAACAAGATGGACTATTTTAGGATTGCCATCAACAGATGTGATATGACCTTCTTCACATTCGTGAAAGGTCCACCATTTTTCTGAAGAAGAACCAAGTGGTCCCTTGCAATTGCGAGACCTTGGTTGCGTTTGCAAAAAAGACAGCTGGATTAGGTCATATCTGGACTTTGCATTCGCGAAGCACTGGTTGAATCGCCTTCGCAATCGCGATGGATGATCCGTGTTCCTCAAGAGGAAGACACCTAGACATAATTTTTAAGTCCCCCATTTTCAAGCTTTAAAATTCAATTTTGGGAGTTTTAGAGAACGGATTATGGTGTTTTTTGTGGGATATTAAAAAATTCTTCATGAGGGTAAGTTTCTAACTTTTTTTTGATGATTCTCTAATGAATTATCAATAATTTCACTGAATTACCGCATCAAAGAATGTGTTTGTGGGTCTTCTTCTCCAAAACTTAAAAGAATATAAATTGATGATTTTGGGTCCGATTGAGCTCTATTATTATGAAATTTATTGTTTGAATTTTTTATCTTATGGGTAAATTGATTTCCAAAGAATTTTCTAGTTTTATCTCCGAATTTTGTGGGTTGGCTTTTTGACCCCAACTTGTATGTTGCAATATTAATATCGATGGATTAATATTCATATATAGAGCCTATTTTTGATAGATTGGGAGCGTTTTGAGGCTATTCAAAAAGAAAAATATATATGGTTACTGCTGGTGGCTTGTGGTTTGACTTCGGTGTAGGTTATGACTTACGCTTCTCAAAATTAACTTTGATGGGTGCTTATTATGTAAAGTATATTATGAGTTGAGCAAAACATTGAGTTGAAGTAATTATTGGGATGAATTAATTTTGTGATATCTAAAATGAGGGATTTTGTCAATGAGTGGCTTGAGGTTCAGAGAGACTATATCATATATTATGTTTGGGTTGTTTCATATGTTATCATCTATATGCGGGATTAGTTGACATGATGATCATAACTGGAAAGTAAAATAACTAATGAAGAAAGTGTGACCTTCAAGCAGGATTGAGGAATTTATTGACTTGAGGCTTGTAGCATGTTTATATAAGTTGGGAAATGTATTGTACATATACTTGTTTTATTTGAATTTTTTTATCTATTTTGTTTATGCATATTCATCCACTTGATGGATCACTGGTATGAAATTGTGGAAAAATATTATTTTGGAACTGATTCGAGTATGAGAAATATTTATGACTCAGTTTTAGGTTGAGTCATATATACAAAAAGACCCAGTTTAAGTTCAGACAGAAGATATAAAGGATCCAATTTAAGTTTGGACAGGGTACATGAATCTCATGAGTCTCTCATGGATCTCACCTCATAGCATGCCACGGTGAAAGGGTGTATATCGATAAGGTCATTGACCATTGTATTGCATCTAATATTCCATTATCATGTATTTATTTTATTACTATATTGATATTGAATTGCTAGTAATTTTCTGCATGCATGATTATTTTAATATAATTTATTTGATATAGTAACTACTTAGGCTCAGTCGATCTATGATACCTACTGAGTAATATAATTTGTACTCACCCTACTCTTATATATCCTTTCTGATGCAGATTCCGATACCAGTCTACAACATGGTCCCTGACTCAGTGGTTAATTTGGATATGTGGTGAGTTTCTTGCATCTGGAAGCTTGACCTATTTTCTTTCTTTTGATTCTGTATTTTAGCCTTGGACAGTGATGTATTAGACTTAGTACTACTATTCTTTTATTATAGAAAGCTCTTATACACGTGACTTTAAGCTGTGGGATAGATTATGTACGTTTTCATCTTATATTTTAAAGTATTTGAAGAATTTTTAAGTTATTCATGTCTTAAACATTTTACTTTTCGCATTTATTTAAGTTCTTGTTGTATGTCAGAGTTGACTTACCTACTAAGGGAGAATTGGGGTAGGTTCCATTAAAACTCCAGATTTTAGATCGTGATAAATAATATTATAAATTTTTTTATAATGATAATGTATATGAAAGTGAATGAAATAAAGGTAAATTTTGGGAGAATTCTCTTATTTATGCTTTGAGGGGATAAGAGAGGCTATGTTCATATTTTTTTATGTATTTCTTTATGTCTATGCGCTTTTTGATTTCATGTGAGGCTTATGATGGTGTTTCCTGATAGTCATTTGAAAAATATGAATTATTCGTTTTTACAAAGAAAACTCTGCCAAAACTTTCAGAAAACTCCAGAGTTAGATTTTATTTTTGTCCACGACCATCTTTTGAGGGTGAATATGCTCAAGAAGGAGATATTATAAGACATGTACTTATGAATTATGGTTTGAACCGTTCGATGTATGAATTTGATTTAGGTTTAAAGATTAAGATTTTAGCGTGGGCAGTGTGTTTGATGTGAGTTAGTGTTATAAGGGAAATCTAATACAAAGTTGAGTTGAAAGCTTCCACACTGATAAAGTTTTCGCATAAGCTTGTGCATGATCCAATTTCAATGAGTACATCTCCCAATATATGAGGATTTACATGGTGAATTACTATCAAAATTAAAGGTCTTAAGGTCTAATTTCCAAGCATCAAACTATTCGCCATTTAGATATTTCTACAAGGAGATATCATCGTTTTACTAAAAGGTCACAGTACAGTGGACTGTATCAATATGCAGTTGCATATTGCAATGTGCTGGCTGCAACGACCATATTTTGGTCCAAATCTTGCTAGTTATTCTATGTTGATCTCCATCAGATATGCTGCAACATATCATTATATGCGGCCAACATATCCAGCGCAGATAGGACAACGAGATTTTTTAATCATATGTTTTCTCCAAATATTTTTATTTTATTTTCATTCTTCCAAGTTCTATGTTGGTTTTCTCTTCTCTCTTCCCTTTTTTCGACCTTTAACATGAAGGTAAGTTTCTCCCAAGTATTTTTAAATACTTCTAACTAATAATTATAAGTTTTTAACAAGATTCTACACTGTAATCCTAGAGTTTTCAAGAAAATTCATCTCATGGTTCAAGAACAAATTTTTGGAGTTCATAATCAAATTTAGAGTTTTTTTTCAAGTATTTTAGAGTGATTAAGATATGTATCCTTCGCGTGAAAACTTTATCTTTCTTCCCCGCCTTTTATTTTATTAAAAAAATAAAAAATTCTCCTCCATGAGATAACTAGGATTAGGTATGATTATAATGAGATTTGTTCATGAAGACTCACTACGAATGCCATGAACTACTATAAATTTCATAATGCTTCATTTCATAAATATCCTACTGATCAATCATTGAATATTCGTTATATTAGGTTTATATCTTTTTTGCCAAAATATGAATTTAAGCTATAAAGAATTGATTTTTTCATGATTTTATATCATAAATTATGACATATGACTACTAATGATTTTTGCAAGCATGATTTATGAGCTTTTAAAACTAAGCATGACTTACTATTATGAGCCTTCAGGATGAACTATGAGCATGAAATGAATGAGTAAAATGATTAATAGAGAAGTTATAAGTCTATATGATAAGTATTTGAAATTACATTTGTTGACATATGATTTGGATCATAGCGTTGATCCGGGTATATCCTCGTAATACCCCAAAATTCAAATCAGCTTTAAACATAGAATCACTGCAAAATTATAAACTTTCAGAGATCACGAGTCCAAACTACGAGCCGTGGACTGAACCACGAGTCATGGAGTGGACTCGTGAAAACAGTCCCGCAGACCACCCTCAGGTTTGAGAACCACGATTAAGTTTTACGATTCATGGATGGTTCCACGGGTTGTGGAACTCATACTAAGGCTCAACGTTTTCTCCAGGAACCACAAGCATGTTCTATGCGCTATAGATGGTTCTACGGACCGTGTTGTGAGCTCGTGGAATGAGACCCGCAACTGGTCATCTAGTATAGAAACCATGAGAAGTTTCTAAGGTCCGTTGAACTTTCCACGAGCCGTAGACCTCGTCCGTGAATCTCAGACCTGCAGCTTGCATATTAGCTCAGAAACTATGACTGCAATCCACGAACCGTGGTTTCATCTACGGTCTATGAAAAGGGTTCATAGAACCTGAAGCTGAGGATTTAATCTTGGCACGACCTAGACCATCATGAGTGGCACCCACCCAATACCCCTGGTGAGGGAACCAATACCAACCTAACACTTAGCAAAGTTTAACAGCTCAAAACCAGTGTGCATAAAGTAAACTAACATTCACAATCTCAAATACTATCATAATAATAATCTGCGGAATAATCTTTCCTAGAACCTGAAGGTCATAGTACCAAAACATCTACCAAGTCTAAAATACGGGGATGCATCCTCAATACAAAAGAGAGTTAAAGCCCGAAATAAGTGGGCTACAACTAAAAGAAGAAACCAAGGTAGCTCGATCGAAGCAGCTCACCCTTGATATCTGGAAACGCTGGGACTACAAGTGAGGTCGCGCATCAGCTGCCGGAAGATTTCCTGTACTCACAAAAAGAAACGCAACTACAGAATCAGTACACAACCACCATATACTTGTAGGATCATCGGCCAGCTCCAAATAAACAAGATATGCACAATAAACTAAAGGTGAGTAAAGTACAGTAAACATGTAAACAAGCCAACGATATAACTAGACGACAAGTCTCTTCCTTAGCTTATCAACACATATAACCAAATGATAACCATTGACACACTCAATGACAACAACATATATAACCTTTCCACATAGCCCAGACCCACCCCCGGATCCCCTTAACACCACCTAAGTGTTGACATGCAGTCCTGGCCTACACTAAAACCAACCTCATAATTAATTATAATCATCCAGCCTTTTATGGACCATTTGTAGAATCACATTTTAAGAATACAACCCGGTCCACTCATGGAATCATCAAAAGAATACAATAAATGCAAGTAAAGCAAACCTATACCAGGCATGGTACCCGAGCTAACCATTTGTAATTTCCATACTAGGTGTGGTACCCGAACCAACCATTTGTAATTCCTGTACCAGGTGTGGTACCCGAGCCAACCAAATAGTATCCCGTTCCAGGCGTGGTACCTGAGCCAACCAATAAGTAAACTGTGCCAGACGTGGTACCCGAGCCAACCTAATGTCACACAAAAATTCAACAGTCAACACCAATGAACAACAACACACTTGTAAAACCAATAAGTAACTACAACTAGTTCATTTCACAAGACTGATAATCGGACAATTAGACATTCATAAACCATTCCCTGAGCATACAACTCATACAATACAAAGCAGTAGTACATGAACACATAATGCATATTTGAAAAACAACAACCATCACCTACCTCGAATTGATCAAATCTATATTGAACCAAAGCCTTCCCATTTTCCAAATCCTTTGCTTGTTCTTGGTCTAGAAACAAATATACAATCATTACAATCAAATTGGGTAGCCTAAAATACCTGGATTATGCAAAAATCCCAATCCCCAGGCCAAACTATGATCATTCCACCCCTTTCCCGGGCTTTCCCACCATAAATTCACCTAAGTTCATCATTTTTACGGATATTTTTAGAGAATTATGGCAAAGTGATTATAACCCAATAATAGTATCATGACCCAAGAACTACTACACCCTAGAATCCTCCTTTTTCCCTGAATTCTTCCATTCCAAGGTTAATCACAACCTTTTCCCAAGTTCAAGACTAGCAATTCTACTCTGTAGGAAAGATAGTACTAAGTTATGGGAGTAGAATTCTCACTTTTAGGATGAAAAATAGTGGAAAACGGAATAAGTTCGCCCAAAATCGCCTTGCCCTTCTCCCAAAATGTTCTTGATGAAGATTGAATATTTTGAGAAAGTTTTCTACATTAAATCCTGACTCGTCCGCTATGGCGGTCCCACATTCCATTATAGTGGTACTGTCATAGCAAAACCGTCCACTTTAATGGTGCTTACCGACGTAGACTTCAACTATAGCAGTAATTTCTCTGCTATAGTAGAGGTCATGATAGCGATGTGTCAACCACTATGGCAGTTGACACGGGACAAAAAGTCATAAAGTTCCCCAAAAGTGTCCATTTTACAACACACTTTGAATCCCCGACGTCCCGAAATAACCTCTTCATATCAACCTCGATACCGAGAGTTTCACATTCCCGAATTCACTTCCGAAAAGTCCCCTGGACTCCTCTATGTATTAGCTACAAGGAAAACTTGCTCAATATAAGATACATTACCCAATCTACACCCAAATTTCCCTAGACCATGCCTCACTCCGAAACTGACCGAGACTAGCCTAGCTTAGAATTTTCAACTCCCAAACCCGGAAGTTTTCTAACTCTAAACTTGACACGAAAGGATTACCCATAATGATGAACTCGGTCATTACAACAGATACTAATTTACCCATTGTTCATCCCTGAATGATCAAATCCAAAAATATGGAGAATAAAAGAGGGAAAATGTAGTACCTGAATCCTTAAACAAGTGAGGGTACTTGTCCCGCGTGTCCTTATTGATTTCCCAAGTGGCTTCCTCAACCAGACGATGCTTCCATTGAACTTTCACCGATTTGATATCTTTTTTCCTCAACTTCCGTACATACAGATCAAGAATAACAATCGATTTCTCTTCATATCGAAGGTCCTTGTCTTGTAATAATTCATCCCATTTGATAATGTAATCTCCATCCCCATGGTACCTCTTCAACATGGATACATGGAATACTGGATGGACACCGGATAAACTGGGCGGCAGTGCTAACTTGTAAGCCACTAGCCCTACCATTTCGAGAACCTCAAATGGACCGATAAACCGAGGGTTGAGCTTGCCCTTCTTAACGAAATGCATAACTTCCTTCATTGGTGATACTGTCAATAGTACTTGCTCACCAACCTGAAAATCCATGTCTCTTACCTTGCAATTCGCGTATTTCTTCTGCCTGATCTGGGCCGCTAGCAACTTGGTCTGAATGCCCCTTACTCTTTCATCTGATTCCATTACCAAGTCTATGCCTAGAGGCTTCACATCACCTACCTCAAACCACCCTATAAGTGATCTACAACCCCTCCCATACAGTGCCTCAAATGGTGCCATGTTATACTGGAGTGGTAGCTGTTGTTGTATGAGAACTCACACAATGGCAGGAACTGGTCCCAATAACCCCCAAAGTCGATCACAGATGCTCTCAGTATTTCTTCTAACACTTTGGATTGTCCTCTCCGACTGACCGTCAGTTTGAGGATGGAAAGTTGTGCTAAAAGTGAGTTGAGTGCCCACCTCTTTATGTAACTTACCCCAGAACTTAAAGGTACACTGTATGCCCCTGTCTAAAATGATGGACAGTGGTACCACATGCAGTCTCACGATCTTCTTTACATAGATCTTAGCCAACTGCTGCAACCACCCTGAGTGGAATGAAATGAGCTGACTTGGTCAACCTGTCCACAATGACCCAAATAGAGTCATGCTTTCCCAAAGTCTTGGGAAGACCCACCACAAAATCCATGTCTACCCTCTCTCACTTTGACTCGGGAATGGGCATCCTCTAAATTAGTCCTGCAGGCCTTTGGTGCTCATACTTGACTTGCTGGCAATTATGACACTTGGACACAAAATCAGCTATGTCCTTTTTCATCCCAGGCCACTAATAAAGTTGTCTCAAGTCCCTGTACATCTTAGTTTTGCCCGGATGAATTGAATACCGCAAACCATGAGCCTCTGTCAATACCTTCTAAATTATATCATCAACCCAAGGAATACAAATCCTTCCTCTAAAATTCATCACCCTGCCAACATCCAATGCGGTGTCCCCAGACTCTCCGAAAATTACCCTGCTTCAAATCTTGCTCAACTGTGTATCCTAAAATTTCTTGGCCTTTATTTCTTCTATGAATGTGGATTTGACCTCAATACTGACCAACATCCCACCCTGTTCTGAGATACCCAAGTGCATGAACTTAGCTTCCAAAGCCCGAAGCTCCCTTGCCAATGGTCGTTTAGACACCCGCAAACAAGTCAAACTGCCCATGATGACTGTCTTTCGGTTCAATGTGTCTACAACCACATTGGCCTTACCTGGATGGTACTGGATGGTCACATCATAGTCTTTCATCAACTGCATCCACCTCCTCTGCCTCAGATTCAAGTCCTTCTGAGTAAATACGTGTTGTAGACTGCGATGATCAGTGAACACTTCACACTTGACACCATAAAGATAGTGTCTCTCAATTTTGAGTACAAACACCACCGCTGCCAACACTATGTCATGGGTTGGATAGTTTTTCTCATGAACCTTCAACTGCCTAGAAGCATATGCTATCACATTCCTATCATGCATCAACACAATACCCAAACCTAAATGTGAAGCACCACAATGTACAATAAAATCCTTACCTTCAACTGTAAATGAAAGGATGGGAGCCGTGGTAAGAAGTGTCTTGAGCTTTTGGAAGCTCTCTTCACACTTGTCGGACTACACAAATGATACCTCTTTCTGAGTCAACCTTGTCAAGTGAGTAGCGATGGACACAACATCCTTGACAAATCTACGATAGTAACCTGCAATCCTAACAAAACTCCTCATCTCAGTCACAGAGCTCGGCCAGACCCAACTCTTAACTGCCTTAATCTTTTGGGGATCTACCATCACCCCCTTTTCTGACACCACATGCCCTAAGAAGGCGATTGAAGTCAACCAAAATTCACACTTAGAAAATTTCGCATACAGTTTCTGGTGCTTCAAAATATCCAACACAATACGGAGATGTTCAACATGCTCTTCCCTACTCTTGGAGTAGATCAAAATGTCATCTATAAACACGATGACAAACTAATCCAAATAAGACTTAAACACCATATTCATCAAGCTCATGAATGTTGTCGGCATATTGGTCAACCCAAACGATATCACTAGGAACTCGTAATGCCCATACTGAATCTAAAAAGCAGTCTTAGGAATGTCCTCGGGCCTAATCTTTGACTGATGATACCCTGACCTTAAGTGAATTTTTGAAAACACAGATGCACTTTGTAACTGGTCAAAAAGATCATCTATATGGGGTAAATGATGCTTATTTCGGATTGTAACCTTGTTCAACTGCCTGTAGTCTATGCACATCCGCGTACTACCATCTTTCTTTTTCACAAACAACATCGGAGCACCCCAAGGTGAAGCACTGGGATGGATAAAACCCATGTCAAAGAGTTTCTGAAGCTGAATCTTAAGTTTTCTCAACTCTGCCAGAGCTATAAGATAAGGAGGAATGGAAATTGGGTGAGTGCCTAACTCCAAGTCAATACAAAATCAATGTCCCTGTCCGGAGGCATACCAGTCAAATCCACTAGAAACATCTCCTAAAACTCTGACACAACCAAAACTGACTCAATGATGGGGACTCCACACTATCATCCTGGAGATGAGCCAAGAAGGCCAAACACCCTCTCCCCACTAGTTTCCTAGCCCTAACAAATGATATGATCTTAGCCAGCTTAGACCTGTACACACCTTCCCACTCTAGTCTATCCTTATCTGGAATTTCTAGAGCCACGGTCTTAGTGTTACAATTTAATACAACATGATAAGGAGACAAATAGGTCATGCCCAAAATAACATCGAAGTCTACCATATCCAGAATTACCAAGTCTACCCAAGTCTGCAACCCCACAAATACCACAGGACAAGTACGATAAACATGAGTCACAATCAGAGGATCTCCAACCTGGGTGGAAACATGGATAGGGGAATCAAGGATATCATAAATCAAGTCCAGACCCAAAGAAAATTTCACATAAACATAAGAGTATGTAGAACTTGGGTCAAAAAGTAATGAAGCCATCCTATCATAGACAAGAATTGTACCTGTGATCACCGCGTGTGATGCTTCAGCCTCAGACCTCCCTAGAAAAGCATAACTTTGAGCCCGGTCATCAATCCAAGAAACTTTCTTGGCTGGATATGCCACACCCCTGCCCACGCCACTATTACCTCTATCTCTCCGACCTCTCTGAATGTTACCTCACCCACCTTGTGGATGACCTCTAGCATAGCCACCTCTACCTGCTGGAACCACAGCCTTAGACTATTGCTGAGCCTGATTACCAATTTTTCTGTGAGGGAACTCCCTCTTAAAGTGGCCCAGATCACCACAATGGAAACAACCGCGATCAAGTGTAGGCCTGCTCATAGATGTGTAAGAAGCTCCCTGGCCTCTAGGAGCTGAAAACTGCTGATTAGCTCCCAGATGACCAACTATAGCAGCTCGCAGAGCTGACTGAATAGGACGGGCAAAGTATACCTGCTGATTGTGGCCCCTGGAGTACGAACCATTAAAGTTTCCATCATTTCGGGACTTTTTGGCTAACATTTTAGCCTGCCCTACCTGCTTGACCTCTTCTAACTTCTTAACATAGTTTGTGACCTTATTAAAGCTCTTTCTTGCTGAAGTCATGTGCATGGACAATACCTGCAATTCAGTATTCAAGCCTATCACAAATAGTCGAATCCCCTTCTCCTCAGAACCCAACAACTGAGTAGAAAAATAAGACAATGCATGAAACTTGGCCTCATGAGCAAAGACTGACATGCCACCATATTCCAGATCCAGGAACTCATCCTTCTTGAGATCCCTTAAGGTACGGGGCACATACTTCTCTAAGAAGAGAGCATAAAACTTCTCCCAAGTCAGTGGAGGAAAGGTCGATGGCCGGCATTCCACATGAGACCTCCACCATTGCTTAGCATTACCCTGCAGCTGAAAAGTGACGAACTCAATCCCATAATGTTGCACAATAACCAGGTTGTGCAGCCTCTTATAACAATCCAATATGAACTCATAAGCATCTTATTTCTTAGTACTCTGAAACATAAGAGGTTTCAACTTAAGGAACTTTGTCAACATCTCGTGCTCATTCCCTGTCATAATTGGACCTAGCATTGGCCTGAAGAAGTCATCTGTACCCCATGCTGCATCCATCATAGCAGCTGTAGTAACCACCGGTTGGGTGCCCAGATCTTGATCTACAATACCTGTGGGAATGTCTCCCTCACCAACCAGTCCACTCAAAAAACTCCATACCTGCCGAAATGCCTCGGGCGTCATAGGGGGAAGGCCTGCACCTCCAGCCAGTACTGCCTCTGCCTGCTCTGCACCCTCCTCAACAATGACCTCAACTTCCTCCTCAACCTGATCCTAGGGTGGGGTAAGGGTCGCCTCATGTGCTCCTACAGCTGCCTGAGCTCCACCTCTGGTGGGTGCTGCTCTACCTCGGCCCCTACCCCTGCCCCTTCCTTTACCTCTGACAGCTAATCCCGCTTCTCTCGCTCCATTGATCCTCGTATTAACCATCTACGGACAGAAGAGTGAAAGAGTTAGATAGCAATTTGTATCACCAGATACCAATTGGAATCAAGTTATAGCACGAAGGAAAAAAGAAGAAATAGTTTTCCTAAAGTCCTATAGCCTCTCGAAGAAAAGTACAGACATCTCCGTACCATTCCACAAGACTCTACTAGACCCATTTTGGTACGATGAGATCAACAAACCTAAAGCTCTGATACCATCTTTGTGATGACCCAGACCATCGTGAGTGGCACCCGCCCAATACGCCCGGGTGAGCGGACTAATACCAACCCAATACTTAGCAAAGTCTAACAACTCAAAACCAGTATGCATAAGGTAAACTAACATTCCCAATCTCAAATACTATCACAATAATAATCTGTGGAAAAATCTTCCCTAGAACTTGAAGGTCATCGTACAAAAACATCTACCAAGTCTAAAATACGGGGATGCAACCCCAAAAACAAAAGAGAGTTTAAGCTCGAAACAAGTGGGCTACAACTAAAATAAGAAACCAAGGTAGCTCGACCGAAGCAGCTCTCCCTTGATATCTGGAAACACTGGGACTACAATTGAGGTCGCGCATCAGCCGCCAAAATATTGCCTATACTCACAAAAAGAAATACAAGTGCAGAATCAGTACACAACCACCCTGTACTGGTAGGATCATCGACCAACTCCATATAAATAAGATATGCACAATAAGCTAAAGCTGAGTAAAGTACAGTAAACATGTAAACAAGCCGACGATATAAGCAGATGACAAGTCTCTTCCTTAGCTTATCAACCACATGTAACCAAATGACAACCATTGACATACTCAATAACAACAACATATATAACCTTTCCCCATAGCCCAGACAAACCCCGGGATCCCCCTAACACCACCTAAGTGTTGACATGCAATCCCAGCCTACACTAAGACCAACCTCACAATTAATTATAATCACTCGGCCTCTCGTGGACCATTTACATAATCACATTTCAAGAATACAACTCGGTCCACTCATGGAACCAACAAAAGAATACAACCAACGCAAGTAAAGCAAACCCGTACCAGGGGTGGTACCCGAGCCAACCATTTGTAATTCCTGTACTAGGGGTGTTACCCGAGCTAACTAAATAGTATCCTATACTAGGTATGGTACCTGAGCCATTCAATAAGTAACCTGTACCAGGTGTGGTAACCGAGCCAACCGAATGTCACACAGAAATCCAACAATGAACAATAACAGACTTGTAAAACCAATAAGCAACAACAACTAGTTCATTTCATACGACTGATAATCGGACAATTAGACATTCATAAACCATTCCCTAAGCATGCAACTCATACAATACTAAGCAATAATACTTGAACACAGAATGCATATTGGGAAAACAACAACCATCACCTTGCTCAAATTGATCAAAGCTCTATTGAACCGGAGCCTTCCCATTTTCCGAATCTTTTGCTTGTTCTTCGTCTAGAAACAAATACACAGCAACTACAATCAAATTGGCTGGCCTAAAATAATCGGATTATGCAAAAATCCCAATCCCCAGTCTAAACTATGATCATTCCACCCCTTTTCCGGGCTTTTCCACCATAAATTCACCTAAGTTCATCATTTTTATGGATATTTTTAGAGAATCATGGCTAAGTGATCATAACCCAAAAATAGTATCAAGAATCAAGAACTACTACGCCTTAGAATCCCTTTTTTCCCAAATTCTTCCATTCAACCTTTCCCCAAGTCCAAGACTAGCAATTCTACTCCGTAGTAAAGATAGTACTAAGTTAGGGGAGTAGAATTCTTACCTTTAGGAGGAAAAATGGTGGAAAA
This sequence comes from Jaltomata sinuosa, assembly GCA_003996215.1. Classification (NCBI taxonomy): domain Eukaryota; kingdom Viridiplantae; phylum Streptophyta; class Magnoliopsida; order Solanales; family Solanaceae; genus Jaltomata; species Jaltomata sinuosa. The sequence goes on from QJPP01003070.1 coordinate 91,559, forward strand.
TGGAGTAAGTACCCCCAAAATCGCCTTGCCCTTCTCCCAAAATGTTCTTGATGAAAATTGATCATTTTGGGAAAGTTTTCGGCATTAAATCCTGACTCATCCGCTATGGTGGTCTCATTCTCCACTATAGCAGTACCACCATAGTGGAATCGTCCGCTAAAGCGGTGCTGATCGAAGTTGGCTTCCGCTATAGTGGTAATTTCTCCACTATAGCAGAGGTTGCGATAGTGATGTGTCAACCTCTAGTCATAAAATTCCCCAAAAGTGCCTATTTTACAACACACCTTGAATCCTTGACGTCCCAGAACAACCCCTTTATGTCAACCTCAATACCGGGAGTTTCACTTACCCAAATTCACTTCCGAAAAGTTCTTCGAACTCCTCTATGTCTTAGCTACAAGGAAAACTAGCTCAATACAAGACACGTTACCTAATCTTCACCCCAATTGTCCTAGACCATACCTCACTCCAAAACTGACCGAGACTAGCCTAGCCAAAATTTTCAACTCCTAAACTCGGAAGTTTTCTAACTTTAAACTTGGCACGAAAGGTTTACCTATAATGACGAACTAGATCATTACAAATCTATTCTTTTCCAGCTTTTATCCAGGGGTATTTTTGTAATTACCCACCCTTTTAACTCCTAAGTGAGGCCGTTTTGGACATTTTTAGTAGAGTTCCATCCCTAATTAGCTTAAATCTCCTCTCAAATCCTCATTCTATCCTAAAATAAGAAAGGGTCTCCATCCTCCCATGCTCCAAGCTAAGGATTCCACCTTCAAGTCTCCATCCCTCCCATCCTAGATAAAAAAAGCTTAAATCCAGGTATGCGGGTATTCAATAAGGGATTCTTTCACCCTTATTCTCAAAACCTCCAAATTTATATAGATTTTCATGAATTTCAAATTAGGGTTCTTAGCCAAATTCTCATGGGATTCTCTATAAATTATTTTCTCATGATTCTATTATAAATTTCAATTCTAAATTGCATGAATTTTGTATGGGTTTTACAAGTGAATTCTTACTTCATGAATTAAAGTCTTAGTCTATCAAATTTTACATGCATGGATTAATTAAAGTAAATTGACATATTTTGTAGCATGATCTCATGAATTTTCAAGTAAATGCATGCCTAGTTCCTATTATATGAAATCATGCATGATTATGGAATTGAACTAGTGCCATGCAAACTTCTAAGATATGAATTATTATGAAAGACAAGATACCCGATATGCCATCAATACTTATGAATGATTTTTAAAATAGGGTTCATGAGTATAATGAAGATCCAGGTTGTAAACATGATTATGTGAGTATTATGATATATATTTTGGGAGTAGTATTTAGCACCGAGTGATAAGGGTTTTAGATAAGCCAAGTCCAAAACTACGTTGCCACTGTAGGTTACTCTTTGTGGCTTATGACAGGATCCTTATGAACATGGTTCTAACTTTGGCCGGTTAGGACAACCTTTTTTGGTATGGGTGTATGACACCGGACTCCATGGTGCTCAACTTGGTTTATGTCGGTTAAGAGAAACTCCCCTATGAATATTTTCAAGCTTTTAAGTTATATTATATCTTACTTTGAGACCTTACCTATTACTCTACGTCTTATGCTTAAGTTATGAAATTTTACTACATATTCTTCTATTATGCATGAACTATGACTTAAGCATGTTTTAAGCACATTTACTCATATTATTGCATACACTCACAAACTTAGTACATCCTATAGTACTGACGCATATTCTCACACTGCATGCTATCATGATGCAGATTCAGGCTCTTGATCCCAGACTCGTGGCTAGAGATCGACAGGAGTTCCAATCCAGAGTTGGTGAATCCTCATCCTTTGAGGACTACTATCAGTGTAGCTATATTATTATCTTCCTTTTAGTACTTAGAGTTAGCTGGGGTCTTGTCTCAGAAACTCATTATGTCAGTTTAGAGGCTTTTCAAATATAGCTAGATATTCTGTATTTGAGTTTTAGATTTTACTACTCTTAGATCTTTATCTCATGTTTAGTTGGATTGGCTACTTCCATTGTTTATGCTTCCGCTATGTTGTTATCATGTTGCTTATGTCATGTTAAGGCCAAAGGATTATTTTGGGGTAACTTGTGATCTTAGATCCCGTGTTACATCTCGGGGGTAGTCTCGGGGCATGACAATCCTCTATGTTTTTCAACAAGACATATTATGGATCCTTTGCTAGTAAAATTATGTCATATATATTTTATACCCGGTAAGACATGAAATGACCTAGTTGATCAGATTGATATTAGACTCCATGTGCTCCCATAATGGATTATGTCAGTTATACTAATAAAAACCCATAATAAATTGATGAATGATGGAATATGAACATTAAGATCAACCTAATATTTTTTGTTCCCTTGATCCTCTCATGTTATGGTTATGATTCTATTTGTTGTTTTGTTTCTCTTTATTTATATTTTATGTTTCTTTTCACCATTTTACATATAGTATAAATTTATTTGTACTTATGTCCTTTTTGTCGGGAGCGCTGCATTTAAATAATGTAGACTCAGGTATTCAAGATGATCGATCAATATGTTATGATGCACATTTCAGTTATTGGTGGGCTCCATTTATTTTTGGAGTCTAGTTAGTCGGTTCGATTGGTTTAGTGTATAGTTATGTCAGGGCTTTTATCCTGATAAATAACTTATTATCACGATCTTAACTCGCCGTGACTGACACTCACACTAAACCCCCGGGTGGGAGAAGCAACTAACCTCATAAACCTTTCCACACTTAGCCAAAAATAGGCAACTAAATCAATCTCATTAATATAGCCAATAATCAATATCTTAAATGAAGAGTAAGAATAAGTATGCAGAAATAAACCATCCCTAGAACCTGAAAGTCATCGTACCAAAACTCTAATAATTATCAAAAAGAAGGGGGGATGCAACCACAAAATCAAAGTAATATCTAAGTCTGAAACAATAGACCAGAAAAAAGGTGAAGAATAGGGGTGTCAAAATGAACCCAATAACACATAACCCGCCCAGAATCTTATGGGTTAGGTTCATGATAATTTGATATTGAGTCAACTTTCAACCCATTTAAAATAATCTTGAGTTGAGTTCAATTATATCTCAACTTCAACCCGCTTCTTTAATACTTAGGGTGTGTTAAGTATGAAGGAAAATATTTTCCTAGAAAATGTTTTATGGAAAATAAATTGATTTTTTTACTTATTTCCTCATGTTTGGTTGGTGAGTGAAAAATATTTTCTACTATTTGATTGATGAGTGAGAACACATTTTTCAAAAAATATTTTTTTATTTTTGATTAGAGACTAGAAAATATTTTCTAGGGGATAGGTTGGGGGTTGGGGGTTGGGGAGGAGGTATCAAAAATATTAATTTTTTAATTTTTTTTAAAAATAAAAATTAAAAAAATTAGATTTTAGGTGGGGTGAAGGGGGTGGGGGTTGGGATACAAAAAAATACTTTTTTTTTTAAAAAAAAAGAGTAATTTTTTTTTAAAAAATATTATGTTTTGAGTGGGGTGGAGGTGGTGGTGGGGGGCTGGGGGTGAGGTGGGAGGATACAAAAATATTTGTTTTTTTAAAAAAAAATTAAAAATTTGATTTTGGGTGGGTGGAGGTGGTAATGGGTGGGGGGGGGGGGGGGAGGTAAAGTATGGGGTTGGCGCGTGGTGTGGGGTACCAAAAAAATTATTTTTTTTAAAAAATTAATAATATATTAAAAAAATTGTGTGTGTGTCGGGGGGGGGGGGGAATCCTTAAGGGAGTTGGGTGATGAATAATATAAATAGCTACAAAGTCTTATCAAATTAAGTAGAGTAAATTACTTACGATTAAATGGGTTCAAATTGGGCGGTTCATTACCCAACCCAAGTTTTAGACCAGCAATTCTAACCCAATTCAATTCACCCAAAGTAAATACCCACTTAAAATTGGAAAAACACTTATTACCCAAAAAAGAAAACTATTTACCCTCAAATGCCCTATTACTTTCATACCCCTTTTATCTTAAAATTGTATTTATCTAAAAAAAGAAAAATGCGGGCTGACGTCATGCTGACATCAACACCACCTTTTTTTCTTTTTGATACCATCACAGTGTATATATACTCTGATGGTATCAAAGATTAACTGGACAGTGTCTTCATTGAAGAACTACTTCTTCCTCCTTGATATCATCAAAGTATAATATACTCAGGTGGTATCAAAGAGTAACTGAACAATGTTTCCTTGAGGTTTGCTTCAGTCCTTCGATGAAATTACTCAATCATCCATGATACCATTACGGTATATCTATATACTATCATGGTATTGTTGAGGTATGTTTCAGTTCTTCAATATTTTAATTTAAAAATAGTTAAAAAAAGAGTCATAATTTAGATATAATTTTTTTCTTAATTTGGAAATAGAGAAAAAAAATTATAAAAATATATTTTTACTAATTTTGAGTTCAATAAATAAGCTTGTGACTTTAATAATTTCTCTTAATTGTTTCTTATTTATTTCTTAAAAAAAAGCTTAGTCATATATGATACCGACATAGTATCAATATACTGGTGGAGTATCACAGAGGATTAAGCTCAGTCCTATATGATTCCAACAGGGTATCAATATACCGATGGAGTATCACAGAGGATTAAGCTCAGTCCTATATGATACCGATAGAGTATCAATATACCGACAGAGTATCACAGAGGAAGTTAAATCAAGATAATGAACGATTATCTGCGCGAATAAGAAAAGAGAAAGTGGCAGAGTGGGTAATAACTATGGTTGAAGTCTATTAAGGGGTAGATACTTTGATGGGTCTATTTTGGGGTAAAATAAATTCTCACAATCTTGGGTCTAATTTGCTGCTAGTTCTCCTTGAAATCTATCATTAGGGTTGTAAGCCATTATGTTTGGGCTGAGACTATTTGTCTAATAGATTATGGGGTTGACCATCCCCTGCACTCTAAGACATTGGAGAATTGTTATGTACTAGCACATTCAGAGGTCTAAGTGCGGGGTATTACCGCAGGTTTAATGTAATGACATAGTTAGATAAGTTTATTGTTCGTTGCTAGTTTAGCTTTTGCAGTTGGTTTTGCAGTGTAGAATGGTTAAGTTCGGGGAAGTGATGATTCGCTCACCGGGGGTTGGGTAGAAGTGCACTACGCGGCTCTGGATTGACAATATATATATATTATAATAATATACATATGATTATAATAATTAAATATATAATATATATATATATATAGATATAGCATAATAGAGTAGATATATATATTATCGTAAAGCTCAAAGCTAATTATGTTTTAATTAGTCTATTACAGACAACAAATTGAAAAATCATTAATATAATACCTATTTACATGACTAGCAAATGACAAAGTTAAAGTTAGCTAGAGATATTTTTTATCTTGAAAATTATTAAACACAAACAAAATTATGGCTATAAAATTTATCATCCTCAAAAATGTTATTTTTGCAAACACCTTATTAAAAATAACTTTACTCAAATTTTCTTAATAATCTCATAAACATCAAATTGGTCCAAATATTAGGAACATATACCACCTCAAATTTATGCTAATAAATTTTAATATCTGAGTTTAATAAGAATAATTGTTTCATTCAAAGAACTTTAGTAGTTCTAGAATCACCAACATATATAAATCATTCTTCTTCTTCAACTTGAGTGTAAGACACAAAATTACTTTTATTAGGAGAAATATGCTTAATAGCACAAAAGTCTAACACTCAATCTTTCACATATTAACTACAAGATTCGTTTGAGAAATGATCGCACCAATTATATCATCTGCTTCGATAAATTTATTTTTATTAATTAGCGGGATCATCATTTCTCCGAATCTTCTACGTGAGGGATATAATAGCTTAATTTGTCACATACACAGACACATAATTTTTCCTTCTTAAAATATGTAACATGTCTACATACCTTATTAACGTGAGCAATTGAAATGGACATCAATGGTACAAGATTACCTCCAATAGTAAGGTGTCTTGTTTGTCAATATCAACCCATATATTTCGGCCACACTTCACGTACAGTAATAACTCCCTCAATATTCATGTTGTATCTATCTTCAATTTTCTCCACTCTGTTTGTAGATAAACCCATATTCAAATGTACTTGGAATAAAGTTATAACCTTTCCTCAATTCCAAGCCAACTCACGTAGCATTCCCACCAAAGCAATTCATGGAATATTTTCAATATTATTTTTGGGAGAGGGAGATAGTATTTTTCGTAAGAACAAAGTATAAAATAAATACCCTTAAGATTATTGAAATTCTTACGGAAAATACTTTATTTCGAACATTTGTAGGAATTTTTCATCACGAATCTTTGTAGGAATTCTCATAACTTAACTTGAGGCGTGTCAAAGACACTGTCCTTAAGGATATTTTATCCGGTATAGGTGTATCCCCAGAATTCAACAAGCTCATCTAGTATAAACTAGGAGCCAGAATCTAACAAAGATTAATAAAATGAAAACCCACCATTATATAATATAGATGAAAGAATCATATTTTTGGCTCTACTCAAAAGGAGGAGGACATTGAGTATATATAATATCACAATATGTGCCTCCAATGGCTAGTAAGAATTATGAGACAATAAAGAGGACTAATAACTCTTCAGAATGCAATTCAATTGTCCACTAATGAAAAGAAACGGTCAAAAGATAACGATTTAGCAATTAAATTTGCCATATATTTCAAAAGGTCTACTGCTAATGTAGTAATTAGCAAAATAATGAATAATAAAGGTGAGGTGATTAATGGTTATATTAATCATAGATAATAAAAGATAAATAATATTAGAAAATAATAATTTTTCTTGAAATATAAGATTATTTTTCCAATAGAATCAAGGTATTAGGCATGCTTTATCTCTCAATCTTTTGAGTTTATTTAATATTTTAATTAAACAAATATAAAATCTTAGTTAAAGTTTATCTTAATAAACAGTTCAATTCATTTCTCTATTTAAGTAGTAATACTAATCATACAATAAATATAAATGACATTTCAGATTATATTTAATATAGACTCCACTCCTATATTAGATAAGTAAATAAATCTTAAATATGCACCATGAATTAATTACTTTTGTCAAAATATATCTACTTATATACTAAAACGTGATTTACTTAAACGAATCAAATTTATTTAAGTAATTCTTCCACTACTTAATTCATAACTTAAAAAATCAATCAAATTTAATATTGATAGTTCAGTTATAAACTACCACCAAATACAATGTACCTCACAACAACCTTTTGTAGTTCTCATTTCTATATTAATTAAAAGTAATTAATAAGTAAATTATTTGTAATTTAGTAATATGCAATTTTTATCAATCACTTATAAAGTTAATTACCTTCATTATAGTGTCATAACAAATTTCATTTATATTTATATGAAGATGTGATTCATTATTATTTTTATGAGGTAAGTTATCTTAAGCATTTTACTTAATATATTGAATATTTCAATAGTTCAAATAGAAAGTAATAAGATAAAAATAGTAATGTAATAAAGTAGAAATTTTTTAACCTAACATTTCGTAAACTGATTGCAGTCAAGAATAAAAATAACACATATATTGTACAATGTAATTCGATATCTTGTGAGATATATACTTTTTAAAAAATAAAAATATCAAATATGATATCAAAATACATAATTACACACAAAATATACAATACATATTGGTAAAAATCTATCGAGATAAAACTCTATAACTGAATATATGACAAGTAAATAAAACGATAAGATGCGTTGAACAACTCAAATACTCTTCCATCAGAGTTTTCATTAGTTGTTACATAACTTTCATTCAGTCACACCTTATTGCCTTCGGATTTGTGATCATCCAAAAAATTCAATTGAAATGGCTTAACGCTTGGCAAAAAGATAAACACATAATAACAACACTCTCAATTTAAAGATATCGCATTGTATCCCATTAAAAGTTCATGATATTCTCTTAAGTTACGAAAAATATATTGAGTTAGGAAAATTAGTTAATGTGGTCTATCTTTACAAATTTCATGATTTTATGATTGTAAAACATCTAATTTTTCATCTAAATACAAAATTACTTTTTATTGTATTTTACTAAACACAATCGTTCATACATTATTTTACAAGCAATTTCTATCACTCTTCTCAAAAGAATGAATAATAATCTCTCTCTCTCACTCACTCTTGTTATTTTGTTCATAATTCAGTTACTTTACTCGTTATTTCAATTATCCTTTACTGCTTCAATTACTTAGATCAAAATTTTATGTCATTTGAAATAATTACATTGCTAAAGACCTCTTTAAGCATATTGACCTGATTTTTCTAATAAACGAATTTTACGTTAAACAATATATTATACTAATGTATCTTTCTCTCTCTCTCTGTGCGCGTGCGCGTGAGAATAATTTATTTGATCTAATTATAAAAGTCAAGTTAAAATCCAAACTAATAATTTATAAATTACTAATTTAAAGCTAAATTTTATATATATATATATATATATATATATATATATATATATATATATAAAAGTCATTGAATCATGATCATCTTGCATGCATTTATATCATTTATCAAGATTTATGTAATGTCTTAAAATTAACACAATTTTTTTATATAATTATCATCACCTAATAATTTTAATTTTTATCACTACGTATAACATCAGACAAAAAGTCTATATCCCGGGAGACACAGGTCCTTCGGTACTCTTGACCATGGCGGACATCAATCCCTAGGACTTTACAGGTTAATCCATGGTCGCTTTAATAAGAAGCTAAGAGTTTAATCATATACTAACGATAAACAATAACTCTATTTTATCAATATTCACATATCATAAACATTTCAAACTTAACATTAATCAAACATAAATATTACATAATTGGGAGAGATACATAGATAATAATATCTTACAAGAATACTTACATGTCTGTAGGTGGAGAGAGGTTTCCCTTTCGGGAGTCCCCGGAAACTATGGAACTACGTCGGAGGTAGCTAGACACTCTCTCTTTCTTATTCTCACTCTTATTTTTACAAATAGTTTATTCAACTATTACAGACGTAATATTAACCCAAGAAACATACTGGTACGCCAAAGCATTAAAAGAATTATACTCTGAATACTACGAGACCTTGGTAGAAAAGAAACAAGTATACTTAGAACAAATTTCACAAAATAAAGAACTAAGTAGAAGCCAAAAACGAATATTACACCAACATCTAAGAGAGTTAGATACAACTAATATTTTAAAAATTAAAGGGTTGTAGCAAATCAAGTTTAGCAAATTCAAAAATTAAAGGGGTTGTAGCAAATGTTGTAAAATCCTACTCGCTACTCCTCCTCCTTAGTCTATAGGCATGTTAGTATATGTTTGTAATATTAAATCTAAGTAGTTACTCCCGAGTTTTTTTTTTCTTTTTTTTTTTTTTTTTGGTTTTAGATTAGATTATTATTTATCCTGTTCATCTCTCTCTCTTAGCCTATGTTCTTATCAGCGGTTTCTTTAACCCCACCCCGGGAGACACAGGTCCTTCGGTACTCTTGACCATGGCGGACATCAATCCCTAGGACTTTACAGGTTAATCCATGGTCGCTTTAATAAGAAGCTAAGAGTTTAACCATATACTAACGATAAACAATAACTCTATTTTATCAATATTCACATATCATAAACATTTCAAACTTAACATTAATCAAACATAAATATTACATAATTGAGAGAGATACATAGATAATAATATCTTACAAGAATACTTACATGTCTGTAGGTGGAGAGAGGTTTCCCTTTCGGGAGTCCCCGGAAACTATGGAACTACGTCGGAGGTAGCTAGACACTCTCTCTTTCTTATTCTCACTCTTATTTTTACAAATAGTTTATTCAACTATTACAAACTGAAAATGAAAAACTTGCTAACTTACTCTCTTATTTCTCACTTCTCTCTCTTACTCTTTTTTCTCTCTTTTTTGTTATATCTTACTCTTCTGAAAGAGGGGATATTTATAGATGACTTTGTAGGAGCGGATTTCAAATTTTTATTTCAATTGAGTTGAAGAATCTTTAGCTGCCGGGTGCGCTGTGGGCCCCATCGTCACATGCTTGATTGATTCTTTGTCCTTTCTTGATATTTGAGTGCTCCATCTTAGTGCTTCTTTACGTCATGGCTTACGTATTTGTTTTTGTCTTCTTTTCAGCATGAGTCATGGCTTGCGTATTTGTCTTGTTGTCTTTGTTGATACTGTTTTTACCTTATGTGTTCAGGTTGTGTTCCGCTATGGTGTCGAAACTCATGCCTGAGTCTTCGTCTTCATTAGGGTGTTGAGCAAATTGATCCATTGTTGGATCTATAGCTGAGTTATAACTACTGTGTGATGACTCTGGTCGTGGATTTTCACTAATTACTTCTTTAGTTTTTTCTTCTAAAAATTTCTTCAACGTACTGTTTAGAACATCTTCTAATTTTTTACCTTTCTTTTTTCGTAGGTTTATTCCTCACCTTCTAGTCTCATTTTTCTTTTCTGTCTTTGTTGAGGAAGTTCCGGCCATGTTAAAACTGTCCGGTAGTATTCTTACACTTTTTGGCAAAGTGTCAGCCATTAACGGATTTGATTTGTCTTTATCAGTTACCGTTTGAACTGGACTAGCTATACCTATATCTGGTATAGTAGATCTTTCTACATTCATTGGGGAATGCACACCCATCTTATCCATTTTTTGAGATGGAGAACTCTTTTGTATATTTGAAGTCGAAAATACTTGTTGTGTGGTATGTATTGGAAATTGAGTCTGACTAATTTCAAAATGAAGTATTTTAATTCTTTCTTGTAGTATTTTAATATGTTCTACCATTTTGTCTTTTTCTTGTGTCAATTCTTCATTTCTGTTGTTTACTCTTTTAAAAGCATTTGTCATAGTTTCACAGTGGTCACAAAAAATAATTTTGTCTGTGTCTTTATTTATTCTATATTGAGGAGTAGTAGTAATTTGTCTAAGAGAAGGGGTAATAAAGAAATTGGGTCCTAAATTTCCCCTAGCGTAATCCAACGCTTCATTTAAATCATTAAACCCTTTGAATAAAGGTGTCTGAAATTTTTTAATATTGTCTATTACTTCTATCCAAGTCTGAAAAACTCCTGGCTTTTTTTCTTGTATTACCGCATAAAATTTAAATTTTTTGTCTTGGTTTTTCTCTGTAAAGTATGAGCATAAAGCATTTAAAACTGAAATGAAATATCCATGGTCTTTGGGAGTTTTGCCGAAGGCTATCCACAGGTTGTCTATTAGACATCTCTGGGGTTTGTCTATGCTTGTCCCTCCTTGCACCCTGAAATTCAAGTTACATTCTGGATAGCATATTAGATTCTGCTTACCAAAATATAGTCTTTCTAATTTTTGTGTATCCATTCGAGTCTGTGCTTTGAACTGAGTAGTTCTTAGCAAAGTCTGTAAGTAATTATCGGCGGAAGGGGAAGCTTCCTCCTTTCCTTTGTCTTTTCCTGCATACATACTAAAAATTTCCAAGTTAGTCATTTTATCATAAGTCTACTTAGTTGATCTGCTAAATTGTTCTCTTTTCCTTTAATGTGTTCTAGTACTATATTGTATATTGAAGTGGCATCTAAAATTTAACCATCTTCTCTTACTACTCGTTTTCTCGTTTATTTTCTGATAAAATTTTACTATAGCTTCACAGTCTGTTCTTACCAAAACTTCTGGTTTATTTAGAATGTATATTCTAAAAACATTTAATCCGTAAATTACTGCTAGAATTTCTGCGTCTATACTACTCATATTACCTTTTTCCTTGTACTTACCACTTTGGTATGCACAAATTCTTTCTTCTTTTTTATCGCTGTATTTGTTCTTTCTAGTTTTAAGAACAGCTCCCTATCCTTCGAAACTTCCATCTGTTTCTATTATCAAATAGTCTGTTTCTAAAGGCATTGCTAAATCTGGAATATTTTTAACCATATGCTTTAAAGTCTGAACCAGTTTTATATCTTCTGTATTAAAAGACTTCTGACCAGTGGATCCTGTTTTGGAATATAATGGTCCTGCTATTTTTCCTAAGTCTTTTATGAAGTTCCTTGCATAGTTTAGTATTCCTAGAAATTTTTGTAATTCTTTTGTTTTATCCAATTTGTCTGGCATATCTAGTATTTATATATATATATATATATATATACTATATATATATATATATTATATATATATATTATATATATATATATATATATATATATATATATATAAAAGTCATTGAATCATGATCATCTTGCATGCATTTATATCATTTATCAAGATTTATGTAATGTCTTAAAATTAACACAATTTTTTTTATATAATTATCATCACCTAATAATTTTAATTTTTATCACTACGTATAACATCAGACAAAAAGTCTATATATTTTGAAGCAAAACAAAATCTTCATATATGTTTTTTCTTTTCAAATTCTCATCATGTATTAAATTTTAATTATTTTTTTCACCACTAAGTAAAATATCAATAATTGAATAACTCAAATATAACGAATATAAAAAAATGACTTGATCCTAGGGATAGCAATGGGGTTTTCTCCTCCTAAATTTTGTCCTGCCATATTTTGTTACATTAATTACTTGTTCCAGTTAAATTTAGCTTTATCATGTTCTGTTTAGACTCTATTTATATAACTTTTATTTTTATATCAAAATTTAATATTTATTTCGATTGGTATGCCTTACAAAATTTCATCCTCTACTTTTTAATTAGATTTTTAAATTTTTTTTCTTTAAAAGGTCCATTTCTAATCACTGGCTTTCTATTTTTTTAAAAATAAAACAATCAAATAGAATCATTTTTATTCAAGAAAATAAAATCTTATCAAAATAAATTAAGAAATACAATATAACAATCTCTTAGAAGATGGACAAATCCAGTCCAATGACTTGGAAAAAAAGAAGCATGAACATAGACATGCCATATCATCTGCCATGCATTGTTTATTTTTTAAAAATAAAAATTTTCATTCGTTTTGACCTGTCTCGTTTAAGGGTCATTTTTTTCTGTCTTTGCTTCAGCTGTCATCACTGATTAATTCACTATGAGTATTCAATTTAAGAGGCTTAGAACAATTATTCTAGTGGACTTAGGTTTGAGCTAAATATTATCACAAGACTTTCAACCTCAACCACTTAGGTAACACATAGATTCTCTATAACTAATGATCTTATGCCCAAGATTTTTATTTGTTGGTATTTATTAGTTTTGGTCTAAGAATTTTCTCTAATCGTTAGTTATTGTGTGGTATTCTTTTATTAAATGCTCCTATCATCTTTCTTGTTTCCTTTAACTTTTGAAAATAAAAATTTTGATTTATTCCGTCCTGCCTTGCCTTGTATAATATAATTTTTAAAATAAAATCTTTGACCCACTCAGTCCTGCCTTGCCATATCGATATATACTCCCTCAATAAAATTTTTGATGTGAGGTGAAATCTATGGAGAATTTGCGAGGTCCATATATCCATTTGATAAATAACCTCAAACACACAACTAAAAAAGACATTGACATAACACAATATCAAGTACCCGAATTATGAATTTTTACATACCAACTTGTGATACATGAGGATGAATATGTATACATGATCACATAAATAAATGAAAGATTCAAATGCAATAAATATAATTATGAATATCTTTCTCACCAAAATAATCGTAGACTACAAGCCTTTTCAGATCATGAATATACTTTCAAAATAACGCTCTTAGATCGTATTTTTATCAACTAAGTAACTTACTTTTAATACGATGTCCATCTTGATAAAATAATCCTCATATATGATATAATGCCTGAAAATTGAGTAAAACTCAATTACGATAAAATTTCGAGCCATAAACATCTATCCACCAAAAGCTCAATCTTAGTTTCATAGAATTTATAAGTCATTGATCGGCTAAAACTTTTCATTTTGGTTTTCACAACATCGATTCAATTACCCAAACTTTCAACCCAACATTTTGCCCACATATAACATGCATTATACAATAAATTCTATCGTTATAGTAAAGTAAGGGTGTGAGTATCCGACTAGAAAAGTCCTTAGGTTGTGAGTTGTTAAAATCTCAGGCTAGGGTGAGCTTAGATAAAAATATAATGCATTGTGCCTTAGAGATGATTCATGATTCATGTGTTATCATGTGATAGTGTCGTGTTTATTTTCGGATAGCCAACTATCGTAGGATCTCGTAACAAATTTCGGGACAGAATTCGGGTTCATAGAACTTTAGATATGATAGTTGCCACATCGAGATTAACCAGTGATGTTCCTAAAATAAAGTGTGTTGTGAAATGAGGGCTTGAGGCGAGAAATCAGTGTTCTGGAATTTGACGCTCGCTGCGATGAAGGGACGCTTTATCACAATGATCCATAGTGACGAGCCAATCCTCGTTGCAACAAGAAACCGTCCGTCGCGACGAGGAGACGAGATAGTATACCAGTATATTTTTCAGTTTTTGAGTTATTTTCTAATAACTCCTACTTCGTTCTAGAGCTCTAAGAAGTGGTTTCTCCAAGAAAACTAGAACATTCTCCATCATTTTAGGTAAGTAATCCGTAAAACCTCTTTGGTTATTGATTATTAATCTTCATTAGACTTTTAAGGTGGGGACTAATGGTGAAATTCTTGTAATTGAGCCCTAAAAGCATGAACTTGGGGAAGAACCCTATGGGTAGGTGTAATTTCACCTAGAATTGATCTTAGGATGTATATTTTTGACTCTTTCACGATCCAAAATCGGGCCGTGATGGTGCCTACATAACCCCTAGATAGGCAAGCCAACCCAAAGAGCGCGGAATTAAATAAAATAGTTTAAATAATAAAATACGGGAGGGAATCATACAACAAGGAGGCCAACAATATATATACATACCAACAGTAATAAATATATAAAAATAGCTCCAAAGTGATCGAAAAGACAAAACATCTACTAGACTAACTCCGGACCTGGTGTCACCGGTACAAGAGCGTCTAAAGTACAGAATAGCTATATAATAAGTGTTGCCAAAAATACAAAAAATATAGACATGTATGATGATTGAAAGCTGTAAAGGGGTCTCCAAAATGTCAGGAGCTCACCGCGATCCGAACAGCAGTTGGTCATGAACGATTGGAGGGTCAATGAGGGTGGCTCGTACTAGGTACTGCATCAAAAAAAATACAGAGTGTAGTAGTGTAGTATAAGTACCAAAATAATGGGTACCCAGTAGACATCATAGGCCGATCGAGCTCAGAAAGATAATATATATTATAAGCTATAGAAAAGTAAACTAACTACAGGGATCCACCTAAATCTAGTTATCAAAAGAAAACAGACTATCTAACTAACGGTGAAGATAATAATGATAAAACAGGTAAAAGCACTCCAAGTATACATAGATAATGCAGTGCAATGTATCATGAGATGATATGATGTGGAGTATGGTCAATGCAGAAAAGTAAAGCTTGGTATCTAGTACCCCAAGCACCCGAAAGGAACCTTGAGCTCATCAACATATGTATAAAAGAAAAACCCAGATATGTGCTCCTCGAGCCGCTTAGAATCGTGTCGCAGACTCATCAACAAGAAAGTAAAATAGATAAAGGTTTGGAAACTTTCCTCGAACTGGCATAACAGTAGTACTTTCCTTTATTTCAAAAATCAGTGGTTAAGTAAAATCCCAAATTTAAACCAAAAATCTTGTATTTCTTTCATTTTCAAAACCAATAGCAATGTAATGCAGTAGTGAGATATGATGCATGTTCAGAGAATATCAAATCAATCAGGATAAAATACCCTCCGAATAAGATAATTGACCTGGCACTTCGTCTGGTCCACGCTATGGCCTTGGGCCTACATATACACCAATACAAGAATAAAAGAGCAAAAATGGAAATAAAATGAGAAAATAAGTAAAAGCACCTACTCTGCCTCTAAAACTTCCCTAAATCATTCTAAGGATTTTAGGCTAGCCATAACATACTAGGGATCCTAAACTAAGGATAAACATGGTAATACTACTCTACAGTCCCGAAAATGGCCAAGATAAGTAGAAATAGGATTTAAGCCTAATTTTAACTTAAGCCTAGCCGAATATTCATACAACTCATAACATATAAAATCTAGCTAAGTCAAGTCTAAAAATAGTAAATTGTAACCTACCTCGGGACCAAACTGCAAGCACAAACCATTCCTCGTGTGCCTTCTCCTTCCGAACAACCTCAGGATGTTGTCACGCTAACAAAAACATAATTCAGGTGTCAAAACTAGAAGAATGACACTCATATTACTTATACAAAATTCGGATAGGAAATCGAGTCAAAAAATGACCCTCGGGGCCCGCACAATAAAATGGAAAACAAACTTTGTAATTATGTCCGCAGGGGGTTTAGAAACTCATGCCCAAAATTTAAGAACAAATGAGACTCGTTTCGGGGTCCAAAATAACCCCGAAGTCCACTTGATCAAGGATTAGGAGCAAGGAATTAATGGAATAAATCATGAATTAAAGACAGAAAAGGAGAAGGGAAACAAGGGGAACTTACCAGAACAATTATGGAAGAAAAAGAGAGTTTGAACTAGCCTTGGAGCTCAATAAAATGAAGGATTCTCGGGAAAATAGAGAAGAAAATGAAGTGAACACTTTATATACTGCCAGGGAACCTTCATCGCGATCCCTAAGGACCCCATGCAGTCGTGATGACCACGCTGACTAGACCATTGTGATCGCGATGGTCCAGCCACGCGGTCTGGTAGAATAAATGGGTATTGGGTCCACAGACCCTTCATTACGGTCGCGCGAAGGGCTCCTCACGATCGCGATATCCAACAAGGTATACCATCACGATCATATGGCCTTCCTCACAGTTGCGATGAAGGTCTGAGACCTGCAACAGCAACAACAACCAGCAGATTTTCTTAAGTTAAAAGTCATCAGATGGACCCCCGGGTTTATCTGGGACTCTGCGCACACAAATAAACTATGCTACCCTACCAGAAATGATATTTTGGACTCAACAGAATTGATGAAATTCCCGACGAATATCAATTTAACGAAAAGTGGGCTCCACGCCCAAAAATTAATTTTTACCAAAACAGAACTTAATAGCCCAAAATGAGTCCAGAAGCCTCGGGATCCGTACCAATGGTCTCTCTAGCCCAAAGTCCACATTCCAGATCTAATAGCGCTGACGGAATTTCCATCTGAGACCGTCTTCTCCGAATATTAACCAAAGTCAACTTTATCAGCTGTAAGAGTTGCAAACAGAGAAATGAGCTTAAAACACAAACGAACGGCCCGAGAATTGAATCATCCATTTCGGCAAGTCATAAATGACTTGTAGCCACTGTAGAAAAGCTCGAAATAAAGAAAAAATATAAAAATCAAGAAAATGACCTAGAGAGTCATTACAATATCAACTACCAAAAGAACTTTCATCCTCGAAAGTTAAAGAAAAGAAGATTCCTAAAGACTCAAAAAGGTGAGGATAGTGGATCCGCATGTTGGCCTCGATCTCCTAAGTAGCCTCCTCGACAGATTGATGTCGCCACTGAACCTTAACTGATGGAATCTCCTTGAACTTCAACTTCCTAACTTGCCTGTCCAAGATAGCAACAGGCTCCTCCTCAAAAGCCAAAGACTCATCCAACTGAATTGAATCCCACTGAAGCACGTGAGACTCATCTGAAATATACCATCGCAACATAGAAACATGGAAAACTATATGAACACTGGAAAGAGCAAGAAGCACGGCCAACTCATAAGCAACCTCCCCAATGCGATGAAGGGTCTCAAATGGCCCAATGAACCTAGGATTGAGCTTACCCTTCCTCACTAACCTCATCACGCCCTTCACGGGCGACACCCAAAGGAACACACGGTCACCAACCATAAAATCTAAGTCTCAAACCCTCCGATCAGCATAACTCTTCTACATACTCCGGGTAGTGCAAAGTCTCTCCTGAATGACCCAAACCCTATCCATAGAATCACGAAGCAAGTTGGTACCCCACGTTCTAACCTCGAAGGCATCAAACCAACCCACCAGAGATCTACACCCCCTACCATACAAAGCCTCAAACATGGCTATCTGAATACTGGAATGGTAACTATTATTATATGCGAACTCTGCCAAGGCTAAGAACTAGTCCTACTGACCTCCAAAATCAATAACACAGGCTCGCAATATATCCTCCAAGACCTGAATAGTGTGCTCTGACTAACCATCAATCTGCGAGTGAAAAGCAGTGCTAAGCTCAGCTCTGGTACCCAACTCCCTCTAAATAGACCTCTAGAAACACGAAGTAAACTGAATATCATGGTAAAAACTGATAGAAACTGGCACCCCATGCAAACGAACAACCTCATGGATGTAAATCTGAGCCAACCTCTCAGAATTGTAGGAAGTTTGAATTGGAAAAAAATAAGTAGACCTCGTCAACCTATCCATGATGATCCAAATAGCATCAAATCTACACAAAGTACGTGGCAAGCCTATCATAAAGTCCATAGCTATTCGCTCATATTTCCACTCCAAAATGGGTAGCTTCTAAGTCAAACCACCTGGTCTCTAGTGCTCAAACTTTACCTGCTGACAGTTCAAGTACCTAAACACAAAATCTGAGATATCCCTCTTCATCCCAAACCACCAGTAATGCTGCCTCAAGTCGTGATACATCTTAGCTACCTCGGGAAGAATGGAATACCTAGAACGATGAGCCTCCTCCAAGATCAATCTAACCAGGTCACAAACTCTAGAAATGCAGATACGACCCTCAATCCATAGAACATCCTCTGGTCTAAGGTTGCCTTCCTAGACTCACCGCTCAACACCTTATCACGAATGATCCTCAACCTTGCATCATCAAACTGCTATGCCCGAATCTGCTCTAACAAAGAAGATCTAGCCTCAAAACAAGCAAGAATATGGCCTGGCTCAGAAATGTCAAGTCTAACCAACCTGTTAGCCAAGGACTGGATGTCCAAAGCTAAGGATCGCTCCTCTGCTGCTAAGAGTGTCAAGCTACCCATAGTCAATGCCTTCCGTCTCAAGACATCTGCTACCACATTTGCCTTACCTAGATGATAAAGAATGGAGATGCCATAGTCATTCAGTAACTCTAAACACATGCACTGCCTCAAATTTAGATCCTCTAGCTGAAAATATACTGAAGACTATGGTGGTCAGTGAAGATCTCACAATGCACGCCATACAAATAATGCCTCCAAATCTTTAACGCGAAGACTACCATCGCTAACTCCAAGTCATGAGTGAGGTAGTTCCTCTTGTGAACCTTCAGCTGTCTGGAAGCATAAACAAACACTCGACCATGCCGCATCAATACATAACTCAGACCAATGCTAGAAGCATCACAATACATTTTAAATCCCTGACCCTCAACCGCAAGAGTAAGAATCAGAGCTGAAGTCAATAAGGCCTTGAGCTTCAGAAAGCTCGCCTCACACTCATTTGACCACTGGAAGGGGACATTCTTCTGAGTCAATCTAGTCAATGGAGCTGCTATAGAAGAAAACCTCTCAACAAACTGTCTGTAGTAACCTTCCAACCCGATGAAATTGCAGACCTTGGTAGGAGAAGTAGGCCTAGTCCAATCACGAACTGCCACAATCTTTGTTGGATCTACCATAATCCCATCCTTAGATATCACGTGCCCCAAAAATGCCACGAACTCAAGATAAAACTCTACACTTACTGAATTAGGCATATAACTGATGGTCTCGCAAGGTCTGAATTATAACTCTCAGATACTGCTCATACTCATCTCTACTCCTCGATTATACCAAGATGTCATTGATGAAAACAATCACGAAGGAATCCAGGTAGGCTTTGAACACACGGTTCATCAACTCCATAAATGCTGCTGGGGTATTGGTCAATCCAAAAGACATGACTAGGAACTCATAATGGACGTATCAAGTCCTAAATACAATCTTTGAGATGTTCACAACCCTAATCCTCAACTAGTGATACCCGGACCTCAAGTCTATCTTAGTGAACACCGCTGCACCCTATAGGTGGTCAAACAGATCATCAATACATGCATTGGATACTTGTTCTTAACTGTTACTTTATTCAACTTTTTGTAGTCGATACATATATGCATGGACTCGTCTTTCTTATTTATAAACATAATCGGAGCACCTCACGAAGACACACTAGGCCTGATGAACCCTCTACTCAACAAATCTTGGAGCTTATCCTTAAGATCCCTCAACTCGGCTGGTGCTATCTGATATGGCGGAATAGAAATGGGCTAAGTTCCTGGCTCGACATTGATGGAAAAGTCAATATCATGATCAGGAGGAAGACCCAGTAGATTAGAAGGAAACACATTCAAATACTTAGAAATGACGAGAACTGACTCAAGTGTAGGTGTGGTGGCTAGTATCACGGACGTAAGCAAGATAGGCAAAGAACCCCTTCCCAACTAATTATTGGGCGCTCAGGAAGGATATAACTCCGTGTGACTATCGACACCCTTCCATATATAGAAGGGATACCAGGCATCCATAGAGTAAAGATCATGGCAAAGTAATGCAGGACCGCATGGTAAGGAGACAACCAATCCATGCCTAAAATCACATTAAAATCAACCATGTCTAGCATAATCAGGTCTACCCACATGTCATACCCTAGGATAGTCACTACACAAGCTCGGTATACATGATTCACTACTAAAGAATCGCCTACTGAAGTAGCTATGCACAAAGATACATGCAACAACTTACAAGTAGACTCCAGACAAGTAGCATAATAAGCAGACACATAGGAGAATGTAGACCCCAGATCAAACAAAGCAGAAGCTGACTGATGACAAATGGAGATCATACCTGTGATGACAGAATCTGAAGCCTCAGCCTCTAGATGGCCCAGAAATGCATACATGTGTTTTTGGCCACCACGACCACCCGATCTACTGGACTGAGGACCACCTCGAGTACCCTGGGGACCACCCCTACTATCATGTGCACTACCTCTGGCCGGTGGTGCTGGAGCCTTGGGAGCCTGTACTAGCTGATCCTGCCACCTATGGTGCTACGCTGAAAGACACTCCCTAACAAAATGGCCTAACTCGTCACACTCATAACAACCCTGGCCAACTATACCTTGCTGTGAAGACTCGGCTGAATCAGAATGACTACTATGGCCTGTGGACCCCGAATGAGTACCTCGCAAAGACTGAATCAAACCCTGACTATGCTGACCCTCAGCAATCTGTAATACCGCCTGAACAGGTTGGCTCGGCTGGAAACGCTGCTGATGTTGACCCCTATCAAAGTAGCCTCTGCCACGTGTCTGTGAGCCGTTGTAACTGCCCTGATGGCAGGGCATCTTATCACTACCCCTTGGGCCTCACGAAGTACACCTTTAATAGTGTGGGCATGGTCTACTACCTTCAGAAAGGACTGGCCTGATGCTACCATACCCTCTTTAGCAAAGCGGAGCTATAAAGTCAATTCTCGAACAAAGTGATGCACCCTCTCATGCTCGGTGGGCAGAATCATGGTGGCACGCCTAGATAACTCATGAAAATGGACCTCATACTCTGAGACAGATATGAATGTCTGCTCCAACCTGGTGAACTCATCCATCAATCGCTCTTTCAAACTGCAGGGTACATACTTGGTAAGTGTATTTTGTTGAATTATAAATAAATAATTATCCTTACAAAATCATAAAAAATATCATTATTTTCAATATTTTTACAGAAAATTACAAAAAAGAATGTAATAAATTTATGCAGGGTTAAAAAAAAGAATTCAAAGAAAAAACACAACAAAGCAGAAAGAAAAGGAGCAAGTCATAATGAGACAGATGAAAAAAGTGTAGCATTGGAAGTCTCTCTGCAACAACAAAGAAATTAGAAGTCATAACATGTTACCAAAACTCATAAAATGTTATTAAAACTTATCGCCAAAAAGCAAAACGGTTATGGCCAATTCATCTTGTGGCTATAAAAGAACATTGTCAATCAATGAAAGCAACACTCAACTTTTAAATCATTCCTCTTTAGAAGTTTATCTCTAGTTTCAACATTAAGTCTTCTTCATAGACAACGGTAGTGGCTGCACTTTCTTTTCAGTTCGAAATAGTTCTCAAGATTGGAAATACTCTAGTTCCTGACTTTTAATTAAGTAAGAAAAATATTCTTTTTGAATATTTCTTTCTATTTTCTTATTTAAATGGACGTGAATATTTCCATTGTCAGTATTAGCTCCAGTATGGAGTGATTTTTTTTGTTGGAATAGTTGATGAAGCTTAATTTACTTATAATATTATCTCAGTTTAAATACATTCTTGGCTTGAAACTTTCTATTTTACATATTATACTGTGCTGGGATGATGATTTTTCAATTAATTATTATCATCACATCTTTATATTTCATAACTAAGTTATTTTTATATTAATTTAATAATTCTCATGAAGCAAAATTAATATATATAACCAACGAATAGAATATTTGAGTAAGAGTATTTTTTAATAAAATTATTATTCTAAGGTCTATAATCTTGTTTACGTCAGTTTTAATTCTCATGAAGGAATTGTTGAAGGCAAGATTATTGATTATATGGTAAAAATATTCTCACAAAATTTTTACTATCCTTGAGCATAATTCAGGCAAGAAAAATATTTTGATTTAATAGTCACTAGAATTACTGAATGAATTGACATAATCTCACGGAGTGTTAATTAATTATTTATTACTTAGTGAAAAAAATATAAATGTATTAGCAATAAGCAATTATTCTTTAGAAAAATACATATGAAAGTTGAGATTTTAGTGTAATAATATCAAGTGAATTCAATGATTCCCAAATCTCTTTAATTATAAATCTTTCTAAAGCTAATTATTTTAATTTTAAGTATTCTATAATTTCAATTTCACCTTTCATCAATTTAATTCTCTCAAATAGTAGTCAAAATATTACAAGTCTGTAGCATAGATCATCCAATCTCTGTGAAACGATATCTTAAACTATACTAGAATTGACAGAGTACGAGCTGAAAATCCTATACATATTAGCCTCGTCAATACTTCTCCAGGAAGGCTGCGGAGAATTGTGCCCAAGTAAGAGGAGGTGACCCGGCTGGCCTGCAAGCTACATACAACCTCCACCACTATTTCGTCAGGCCATCCAGCTGAAATGTGATGTAATCTGCTCTATGCAACTCAACCAACCCAAGATTATGCAATCTCTCCTGGCAACTAGTCAGAAACTCATGCGCATCCTCCTTACGAGCACCAGAAAATCTCAGGGGACCTAACCGTAGAAATCTACCAAGCATCTTCTGCTCCTCAGAATACATGACCAACCCAGCTGGAATAGGCGAAATAATAGTAGGGACTGGCAACACCTATAATCAGGGAGTCACGGTAGAAGGTTGCACTATTAAACCCTGTGCCGTTGCCTGGGCTGAAGTCTGAGCCTAGTCTCTGACCTGAGACCCAATCGAAGTACTGGGTGAAGCTGTTGGCTGAGACATACCCTCAAGGAACCCAAGCAAGAGAACCAAAGTGTCCTATAGTACTTAAGTATCCACAAAACCTGCCGAATGCTGGGATGGCCCCACACCTTTCGGCTCATACTGTACCTCTTCAACCACAATATCAGACTCTAGCAATGGTAATCTAGTCTGGGCCCAAGCTGATGCGGCAGCCCGTACCCTACCTCGACCTCTACCTCATCCCCTAGTTGGTGCCCTAACTGTAGGTGCAGGGATCTCGTCCTTACCTGTTGTTGATCTCATCCAAACCATCTGAAAAAGAGTGAAACAAAATATACTTAGAAGTTGATAGGGTCAAGGACGCACAACAAGGGATCAAACGAGATGGAATCTTTCCTGGGAATGCCCTATAGCCTCTCGCAAATAGGATATAGACGTCATCATATCGATCCACGAGACTCTACTAGACACTTTGCTATTATACTGGCGAGACCAGTGAACCTAGAGCTCTAATACCACTCTGTCACGACTCAAAATTAGGCCGCGATGGCGCCTACATAACCTCACGGTAGGCAAGTCAATCCATAGAGCACGAAAGTAAATAAAACAGTTTAAACAATTAAATATGGGAGGGAATCATACAAGAAGGGAGCTAAAAAAATATATACATACCAACAGTAATAAATATATAAAAATGGCCCCAAAGTGATCGAGAAGACAAAATATCTACCAGACTAACTTGGACCTGGTGTCACCGGTACAAGAGCATCTAAAGTATGAAATAGCTATACAACAAGTGTTGTCTATCCAAAAATATAAAAAATATAGACTTGTATGATGATGGAAAGTAGTAAAGGAGTCTCCAAAATGCCATGAGCTCACCGCGATCCGAACAGCAGCTGGCCATGAACGACTGGAGGGTCAATGATGGTGGCTCGTACTAGGTACTGCATCAAAAAAATACAGAGTGTAGTAGTGTAGTATGAGTATCAAAATAACAGGTACCCAGTAGAAATTATAGGCCGATCGAGCTCAAAAAGATAATATATATTATAAGCTATAGGAAAGTAAACTAACAACAAGGATCCATCCAAATCTAGTTATCAACAGAAAATAGACTATCTAACTGATGGTGAAGATAATAATGATAAAATAGGTAAAAGCACTCCAAGTACACATAGATAATGCAGTGCAATATATCGTGAGATGATATGATACAGAGTATGGTCAATCCAAAAAAGTAAAAGCCAGTATCTGGTACCCCAGGCATCCTAAAGGAACCTCGAGCTCATCAACATATGCATAAAAGAAAAAGCCGGATATGTTCTCCTCGGGCCGCCTAGAATCATGCCTCGGACTCATCAACAAGAAAATAAAATAGATAAAGAATCTGAAAATGTCCCTCAGACTGGCATAACAATTGTACTTTCTTTTCTTTCGAAAACCATTGGTTAAGTAAAATCTCAAATTTGAACCGAAAATCTCGTATTTTCTTCATTTCCAAAATCAATAGCCATGTAATGCAGTAGTGAGATATGATGCCATGTTCAGATAATATCAATCAGGGTAAAACACTCTCCAAATAAGACAACTGACCTAGCACTGTGTTCGATCCATGCTATGGTCTCGGGCCCACATATACTCATCAACAAGAAAGTAAAATAGATAACTGACCTAGCCGCTTAGAATCGTGTCGCAGACTCATCAACAAGAAAGTAAAATAGATAAAGGTTTGGAAACTTTCCTCGAACTGGCATAACAGTAGTACTTTCCTTTATTTCGAAAATCAGTGGTTAAGTAAAATCCCAAATTTAAACCAAAAATCTTGTATTTCTTTCATTTTCAAAACCAATAGCAATGTAATGCAGTAGTGAGATATGATGCATGTTCAGAGAATATCAAATCAATCAGGATAAAATACCCTCCAAATAAGATAATTGACCTGGCACTTCGTCTGGTCCACGCTATGGCCTTGGGCCTACATATACACCAATACAGGAATAAAAGGGCAAAAATGAAAATAAAATGAGAAAATAAGTAAAAGCACCTACTCTTCCTCTAAAACTTCCCTAAATTATTTTAAGTATTCTAGGCTAGCCACAACAGACTACGGGATCCTAAACTAAGGATAAATATGGTAATACTACTCTACAGTCTCGAAAATGGCCAAGATAAGCAGAAATAGGGTTTAAGCCTAATTCTAACCTTAGCCTAGCCTAATGTTCATGCAACTCATAACATATAAAATCTAACTAAGCCAAATCTTAAAATAGTAAATCATAACCTACCTCGGGGTCGAACTACAAGCACGAAACATCACTCATGTGCCCTTCCCCTTCTGAACAGCCTCAGAATGCTACCACGTTATTAAGAACATAATCTAGATGTCAAGACGAGAAGAATGACACCCATATTATTTATACAAAATTCAGGCTGGAAATTGGATTGGAAAATGACGCTCGAGGCCCGTGCATTGAAATGGAAAAAAACTTTACAAATATGTTCACAGCAGGTTTAGAAACCCATGGCCAAAATTTGAGCGCGAACGAGACTCATTTTGGGGCCCAAAACAGTCCCAAAGTCCAATTGATCAAGGATTAGGAATAAGGAATTAACGAAAAATAAACTGAATAAATCATGAATTAAAGACGAAAAAAGAGAAGGTAAACAAGGGGAACTTATCAGAATAATTATGGAAGTAAAAGAGAGTTTGAACCAGCCTTGGAGCTCAATACAATAGAGGATTCTCAAAAAAATAGAGAAGAAAATAAAGTGAAAACTTTATATACTGTCAGGGGTCCTTTATCATGATCGTGAAGGACCCCACACAATCACGATTACCATGCTGGCTAGACCATTGCAATCACGATGGTGCAGCCATATGGTCGTGAAGACAAATGAGTGCCGGATCCACAGTCCCTTTATTACGGTCGTGTGAAGGGCCTCTCGCAGTCGTGATGCCCAATAAGGCAGACCATCATGATCGCAATGAAATTCTGAGACATGCACCTGCAACAACAACCAACAAATTTTCTTAAGTTAAAAAGTCACCGGATGGACCCCCGGGGTTTATCCAGGACTTCGCACACACAAATAAACTATGCTACCCTATCAGAAATGGTATTTTGAACTCAATAGAATTGATAAAATTCCTAACGGAGATCAATTTAATGAAAATTGCCTCCCACACCCAAAAACAAAATTTTACCAAAATAGAACCCAATAGCCCAAAATGAGTCCAAAATTTTCAGAACTCATACCAAAGGTTCCTCTAGCCCAAAGTTGACATTCTAGAGCTAACAACGCTGATAGAATTTTCATCCAAGGTCGTCTTCTCCGAATGTTGATCAAAGTCAACTTGTAATGATTGGGTTCATTGTTACGGGTAGACTTTTCGTGCCAAGTGTCAAGTCAGAAAACTTCCGGATTTGGGAGTTAAAAATTCTGGGCTAGGCTAGTCTTGGCCGGTTTTGGAGTGAGGTATGGTCTAGGATAGTTCGGGTAAGTATTGGGTAATGTGTCCTATTTTGAGCTAGTTTTCTGTTTATCTAAGAAATAAATGAGTCCGGGGGACTTTTCATAATCAAATTCGGGTAAGTAGAACTCCTGGTATTGAAATTGACGTGAAGGGGTTATTCCAGAATATCAGGAAAATGAGTGTGTTATAAAATGGACCAATTTGGGGGACTTTACGACTTTCTGTCCCGTGTCAACAGCCGTAGCAGTTGAAACACCGCCATAGCAACCTCCGCTGTAGGGGAGAAAATACCGCTACAGCGGAAGTCAACGTCGGTCAGCCTCCACCATAGAGGTCGATTCCGCTACGGCGGTACTGCTATAGTGGAGCGTGATGGGATTTAATTCATAAACTTTCCCAAAAATAGTCAATTTTCTTCAACACATTTTGGGAGAAGGGCAAGGCAATTTTGGGCGATTTTCATCAGTTTTCCACCAATTTTCATCCTAAAGGTAAGAACTTTACTTCCCAAACTCCATACTATCTTTCCTACGCTATAGAATTGCTAGGGGTGGACTTGGGAAAAGAGTTGAAATGACCTAGGATGGTAGAATCCGGGGAAATAGGGGATTCTAAGGTGTAAAGTTCTTGGGTGTTGATGATTTCATTAGATTATCATCATGTGACCTTAGTTCCCTAAATGTATCCATAAAAATAGTAGGAACAGGTGAATTAATGGTGAGAAAGATCGAGAAAAGGGCGGGATAATCATGGTTGGCCTGGGGTTTGAGATTTTTGCATAATTCAGGTAAATTGTAGGTCATAAAGATTGATTTTGGTTATTGTGTGTTGTTTTAGACCAAGAACCGCCAAGAACTTTGGGAAATGGGAAAGCTCCAGTTGAGTAGCGCTTGAAATATTTTGAGGTAGGTGATGGTTGTTAATTTCTAATATGCATTATGTGTTCACGTACTATTCTATAGTAGTGTATGAGTTGCATGTTTAGGAAATGTTTTGTGAATGTCTAGTTTTCCGGTAATCAATCTTGTGAAATGAACTTCTTTTGTTTGCTTGTTGGTTTTACAAGTATGTTTGTTCATTGGGTGTGATTGATTTGGACTTGTTATAACATTCGGTTGGCACGGGTACCATGCCTGGTATGGTTATACTAATGGTTGGCTCAGGTACCACGCCTGGTACAGTTTTACTAACGGTTGGCTCAGGTACCACGCCTGGTACGGGAATTTCTAATGGTTGGCTCGGGTACCACGCCTGGTATGGGTTGTTTAATTGCATAGCTGTTTCTTTCGATGGTTCCATGAGTGGGCCGAGTTGTATTCTTGAACTGTGATATTTATATAAGGTCCATGAGAGGCCGGGTGATTTTATTTAAATGTGAGTTTGGTCTTAGTATAGACCAGGATAGCATGTCTAACACTTAGGTGAGGTTAGGGGGATCCTTGGTGGGTCTGGGTTATGTGGAAAAGGGTATATATTGTTATTTGGGTGTGGTCACTAGTTGTTATTGGTTCATGTGTTGATATGCTAAGAAAGGGATTTAATATATGGGTACTTGTTGACTTATTACATGTTTCTTGTACCTTAATATGTTATGGTTTACTGTTCATAGTATATTTATTAGAGCTGGCCGATGATCCTACCAGTACACGGTATTTATGTACTGACTCTGCACTTGCTTTTATTTTGTGAGTACAGAAAGTCTTCCGGCGGCTGACACGCGACCTCACCTGTAGTCCTAGTGCTTCAGACATCAAGGGTTAGCTTCTTTGATTGAGCTACCTTGGTCTCTTCCATTTTGTTTGTAGCCCACTTGTCTCGAGCTTAGACTCTTGTTTATTTTGGGGTTGCATCTCCGCATTCTAGACTTTTGGTAGTGTTTTGGTACGATGACTTTCAGGTTCTAGGGAGAATGTTTCCGTAGGTTAATTATAATAGTATTGAGGTTGTTATTAAATTGCTAGTTTATTTTCTTGCACACTAGTTTTGAGCTGCTAGAATGGTTAAGTTCAGGATTGTTGATGGTTCGCTCACCCCGGGGTTAGGTGAGTGCCACTCATGGCGATTTGGATCGTGACAAAGATGGTATTAGATCTCTAGGTTCGTTGATCTCGTCGTACCAAAATAGTTTTAGTAGAGTCTTGCGGAACGGTGCAGAGATGTCCGTACTTTTCTTCGAGAGGCTATAGGACTTTAGGAAAACTATCTCTTCTTTCTTCCTTCGTGCTATAACTTGATTCCAATTGGTATTTGGTGATACAAATTGGTATCTGACTTTATTCAGTTTTCTGTCCACAGATGGTTAACACAAGGAACAATGGAGCAAGACCAGCGGTCCCAACAACAGGCCCGACTGTCAGAGGTAGGGGAAGAGACAGGGGCAGGGGTCGAGGTAGAGCAACACCTGCCAGGGGTGGAGCTTAGGCAGATGCAGAAGCACGTGAGGTGACCCTTCCCCCACCCCAGGATCAAGTTGAAGTGGAGGTCGAGGTTGTAGTTGAGGAGGGTGTAGAGAAGGAGAAGGCAGCACCATCTGGAGGTACAACTTCCCCCTATCACACCCGAAGTATTTCAGCAAGTGTGGTCCTTCTTGAGTGGGCTGGTTGGTGTTGAAGCCAACCCTACGGAGATAGCGGATCAGGTTCCGGGTACTCAGCCAGTAGTTACTATATCTCCTAGAATGGATGCAGCATCAGGCACATACGACTTCTTCCGACCAATGCTGGGTTCAGTTATGATAGGGAATGAGCATGAGATGATGACTAAATTTCTGAAGCTGAAACCTCCTACGTTTTAGGGCACTGAAAAGGAAGATGCTTATGAGTTCATATTGGACTGTTATGAGAGGCTGCACAAGCTGGGCATTGTGCAACAACATGGGGTTGAGTTTGTCATGTTTTCGCTGCAGGGTGATGCTAAGCAATAGTGGAGGTCTCATGTGGAATGTCAGTCATCTGCTTTTCCCCCACTGACTTGGGAGCAGTTTCACGTTCTCTTCTTAGAGAAGTATGTACCTCGCATTTTTTGAGATCGCAAAAAGGATGAGTTCCTGGCTCTGGAATAGGGTAATATGTCGGTCTCTGCTTATGAAGCCAAGTTTCATGCCTTATCTCATTTTTCTACACAGTTGTTGGGTTCTGAGGAAGAGCGAATTCAGTTATTTATGAAGGGCTTGAATACAGACTTACATGTGTTATTTGTGCACATGACTTCAGCAGGGAAGGGCTTCAATGAGGTAACAGATTAATTTAAGAAGTTAGAAGGGGTCAAATAGGTTGGGAAGACTAAAGTGTTAGCCAAGAGGCCTCAGAATGATGGAAACTTCAGTGGCTCGCACTCCAAGGGCCACAATCAGCAGGTGTACTCTGCCCGTCCTATTCAGTCAGCTTTGCCAGCTGCTACAGGTGGTCGTTCAGGAGCTAATCACCAGTTTTCAGCTCCTCGAGGCCAGAGATATTCTTACACATCTACCAGTAGGCCTTCGCTTGATCGTGGTTGATTCCATTGCGGTGATCTGGGCCACTTTAAGAGGGAGTGCTCTCACAGACAGACTGGTAATCAGGCTCAGCAGCAGTCTAAGGCTGTGGTCCTGGCAGGTAGAAGTGGTCATGTTAGAGGTCGTCTACAGGGTGAGCGAGGTAACTTTCAGGGAGGCCGAGGAGATAGGGAGAATGGCAGTGTGGGCAGGGGTATGGCGCAGCCAGTCAGGGAAGTTGCTCGGATTGATGATCGGGCTCACTATTATGGTTTTCCAGGAAATTCGGAGGCTGAGGCGTCAGACGCGATGATCACAAATATAATTTTGGTCTGTGATAGGATGGCTTCAGTACTTTTTGACCCAGGTTCTACCTACTCTTATGTGTCTGTGAATTTTTCTATGGGTCTGGACTTGATTTGTGATATCCTTGATTTCCCTATCCATGTTTCCACCCTAGTTGAAGAGTCTGTGATTGTGACTCATGTTTATCGTGCTTATTCTGTTGTATTTGTGGGGTTGCATACTTGGGTAGACTTGGTAATCTTGGATATGGTAGACTTTGATATCATTTTGGGCATGACTTGGTTATCCCATTATCATGCTGTATTGAATTGTAATACCAAGACTGTGGCTCTAAAGATTCTGGGTAAGGATAGGCTAGAGTGGAAAAGTGTGTACAGGCCTAAGACATCCAAGATAATATCATTCATTCATGCTAGGAAGTTAGTGGGGAGAGGGTGTTTAGTCTTTTTGGCTTATTTTCGGGATAATAGTATGGAGTCTCCATCTATTGAGTCAGTTCTGGTTGTTTTAGAGTTTCAAGAGATGTTTCCGGTGGATTTGCATGGTATGCCTCTGGACAAGGATATTGATTTCTGTATTGACTTGGAGCTGGGCACTTGCCCAATTTCCATTCCTCCTTATCATATGGCTCTGGCAGAGTTAAGGGAACTTAAGACTCAGTTTCAGGAACTCCTAGATAAGGGATTCATCTGTCCCAGTGCTTCATCTTGGGGTGATCCGGTCCTGTTTGTGAAGAAAAAAGATGGTAGTATAGTATGTGCATAGATTACAGGTAGTTGAATAAGGTGACCATCTGGAATAAGTACCCTTTACCTTGTATAGATGATTTGTTTGACCAGTTATAGGGTGCATCTGTATTCTCAAAAATTGACTTTAGGTCAGGGTATCATCAGTTAAAGATTAGGCTCAAGGATATTCCTAAGACTGCTTTTCGGACTCGGTATTGGCATTACGAGTTCTTAGTGATGTCGTTTGGGTTGACTAATGTGCCAGCGGTATTTATAAGTTTGATGAATGGGGGGTTTAAATCTTATTTAGATGCGTTCGTCATCATTTTTATTGATGATATTTTGAACTACTCCAAGAGTAGGAAAGAGCATGCTAGACATCTCCATATTGTGTTGGAATTGTTGAGGCGCCAAAAACTTTATTCGAAGTTCTCCAAGTTAGAATTTTGGTTGACTTCAGTTGCATTCTTAGGGCATGTGGTGTCAGAAAGGGGGTGATGGTGGATCCCCAGAAGATTAAGGCAGTCAAGAGTTGGGTCCGGCCTAGCTCTATGACTGAAGTAAGGAGTTTTGTTGGGCTCGCCGGCTACTATCATAGGTTTGTCAAGGACTTTGCATCTATTGCTACTCACTTGACAAGGCTGACTCAAGGTACCGTTTGTGTGGTATGATAAGTGTGAGGAGAGCTTCCAAAAGCTCAAGACACTTCTGACCACGGCTTCTATTTTGTCTTTACTGGTTGAAGGTAAGGACTTTATTGTTTATTGTGATGCTTCACATTCGGGTTTAGGTGTTGTGTTGATGCAGGAAAGGAATGTGATAGCCTATGCCTCCAGGCAGTTGAAAGTTCACGAGAGGAATTACCCAACCCATGACTTAGCATTGGCAGCGGTGGTGTTTGCACTCAAGATTTGGAGACACTATCTCTATGGTGTCAAGTGTGAGGTGTTCACTGATCATCACAACTTGCAGCATGTTTTTACCCAGAAGGACTTGAATCTAAGGCAGAGAAGGTGGATGGAGTTGTTAAAGGACTATGATGTGACCATTCAGTACTATCCGGATAAGGCCAATGTAGTGGCAGACGCATTGAGCCAGAACACAATTAGCATGGGTAGTTTGGCTTGTTTGGGGGTGTCCAAATGACCATTGGCAAGAGAGATTCAGGCTTTGGAATCTAGGTTCATGCACTTGGATATTTCAGAATAGGGTGGGGTATTGGCCAGTATTGAGGTCAAGTCCACATTCATAGAAGAGATAAAGGCTAAATAGTTTCAGGATTCATAGTTTAGCAAGCTTCAGAGTAAGGCAATATCCGGAGAGTCCAAGGGCGCCACGTTGGATTCTGGCAGCGTGTTAAATTTCAGAGGAAGGATTTATGTTCCTCAGGTTGACGAAATCATTCATAAAGTGTTAGCGGAGGCTCATGGCTCATGGTATTTGATTCATCCGGGTGTAATCAAGATGTACAGGAATTTGAGGAAGCTTTACTGGTGCTCGGGATGAAAAGCTATATAGCTGAGTTTGTGTCCAAATGTCAAAATTGCCAGCAGGTAATATATGAGCACTAAATACCTGCAGGACTACTACAGAGGATGCCCATTCAAGAGTAGAAGTGGGAAAGGATAGCCATGGACTTCGTGGTGGGTCTTCCCAAGACTTTGGGGAAGTATGACTCTGTTTGGGCCATTGTGGACAGGCTAACCAAGTCAACTCATTTTATTCCAGTCAGGGTGGACTACAATTCGCAGCAATTGACTAAGATTTATGTGAAAGATATCGTGAGATTGCACGGGGTACCACTGTCCATTATTTCGGACATGGGTGCGCAGTTTATCTCTAAGTTTTGGGATAAGTTACATGAAAAGTTGGGCACTCAACTCACCTTCAGTACAACCTTCCATCCTCAGACTGATGGTCAGTCGGAGAGGATGATCCAGGTATTGGAGGACATGCTGAGAGCATGTGTGATTGACTTCGGGGGTCATTGGGACCAGTTTCTACTGTAATGTGAGTTCTCATACAACAATAGCTACCAATCCAGCATCGACATGGCACCATTTGAAGCGTTGTATAAAAGGGGTTGTAGGTCACCTATAGGGTGGTTTGAGAAACGCGATGTAAAGCCTTTGGGCATGGACTTGGTAAGGGAAGCACAAGAAAAGGTAAGAGGCATTCAGACCAAGTTGTTAGCGGCCCAAAGCAGGCAGAAAGAATATGCGGATCTCAAGGTAAGGGACATGGATTTCCAGGTTGGTGGACAAGTGCTATTGAAAGTGTCACCAATGAAGGGAGTTATGCATTTCGGTAAGAAGGGAAAGCTCAGCCCTCGATTCATCAGACCATTCGAAGTTCTTGAGATTGTAGGGCCAATAGCTTACAGGTTAGCACTGTCGCCCAGTTTGTCGGGTGTCCATCCGGTATTTCATGTATCCATGCTAAAGCGATACCATGGGGACAGAGAGTACATCATCAAGTGGGATGAAGTGTTAATTGATAAGGATCTTCGCTATGAAGAAGAGCCAGTTGTGATTCTTGATCAAGATGTCTGAAAATTGAGGACAAAGGTGATCAGTATGGTAAAGGTTCAATGGAAGCATCATCAGGTTGAGGAAGCCACTTGGAAAACCGAGAAGGACATGCGGGATAAGTACCCTCACTTGTTTGAGGATTCAGGTACTACACTTTCCTTTCGTTATTTCCATAATTTTGGGTGGGATTGTTCGGGGATGAACGATGGGTAAATTGGTATCTGTTGTAACAACCAGGTTTGTCATTACGGGTAGACTTTTTGTGCCAAGTGTCAAGTCAAAAAACTTCTAGATTCGAGAGTTGAAAATTCTGGGCTAAGCTAGTCTCGGCGGGTTTTGGAGAGAGTTATGGTCTAGGTCAATCTGGGTAAGGATTGGGTAACATGTCTTATTTTGAGATGGTTTTCTATTTAGCTAAGACATAAAGGAGTCCGAGGGACTTTTTGGAATCGAATTCGGGTAAGTAGAACTCCAGTATCAAGGTTGACGTGAAGGGGTTATTCTGAAACGTCAGGAAAATGAGTGTGTTGTAAAATGGATCAATTTGGGGAATTTTATAATTTTTTGTCCCGTGTCAACCGCCATAGCAACCTCCGTCGTAGCAGAAAAAATACCGCTACAGTGGAAGTCAATGTCGGTCAGCCTCTGCCATAGCGGTCGATTTCACTACGGTGGTACCGCTATAGCGGAGCGTGATGGGATTTAATGCAAAAACTTCTCCAAAAATAGTCAGTTTTCTTCAACACATTTTGGGAGAAGGGCAAGGCGATTTTGTGCGATTTTCATCAGTTTTCCATAAATTTTCTTCCTAAAAGTAAGAATTCTACTCCCCAAACTCCGTACTATCTTTCCTACGCTATAAAATTGCTAGGGGTGGACTTGGGAAAAGGGTTGGAATGATCTAGGATGGTAGAATCTGGGGAAATAAGGGATTCTAAGGTGTAGAAGTTCTTGGGCGTTGATGATTTCATTAGATTATGATCATGTGACCTTAGTTTCCTAAATGTATCCATAAAAATGGTAGGAATAGGTGAATTAATAGTGGAAAAGCTCGGGAAAAGGGCGTGATGATCATGGTTGGCCTGGGGCTTGGGAGTTTTGCATAATCTGGGTAAATTATAGGCCATAAAGATTGATTTTGGTTATTGTGTGTTGTTTAAGACCAAGAACCACCAAGAACTTTGGGAAATGGGAAAGCTCCGGTTGAGTAGAGCTTGAAATATTTCAAGGTAGCTGATGGTTGTTGATTTCTAATATGCATTATAAGTTCACGTACTATTCTCTAGTAGCGTATGAGTTGCATATTTAGGAAATATTTTGTGAATGTCTAGTTGTCCGGTAATCAGTCTTGTGAAATGATTTTCTTTTGTTTGCTTGTTGGTTTTACAAGTATGTTTGTTCATTGGGTGTAATTGATTTGGACTTGTTATGATATTCGGTTGGCTCGGGTACCACGCCTGGTATGGGTATACTAACGGTTAGCTCGGGTACCATGCTTGGTACGGGTTTACTAACGGTTGGCTCGGGTACTACGCATGGTATGGGAATTTCTAATAATTGGCTCGGGTACCACGCCTGGTACGGGTTGTTTAATTGCATTACTATTTCTTTCGATGGTTCCATGAGTGGGCCGGGTTGTATTCTTGAATTGTGATATTTGTATAAAGTCCATGAGAGGCCGGGTGATTTTATTTAAATGTGAGTTTGGTCTTAGTATAGACCGGGATAGCATGTGTAACACTTAGGTGAGGTTAAGAGGATCCTTGGTGGGTCTGAGTTATGTGGAAAAGGGTATATATTGTTGTTTGGGTGTGGTTACTAATTGTTATTGGTTCATGTGTTAATATACTAAGAGCAGGATTTAATATCTGGGTACTTGTTGACTTGTTATATGTTTTTTGTACCTTACTATGTTATAGTTTACTGTTTATATTATGTTTATTGGAGCTGGCCAATGATCCTACCAGTACACGGTGTTTGTGTACTGACTCTGCACTTGCTTTCCTTTTTGTGAGTACAGGAAGTCTTTCGGCAGCTGACACGCGACCTCACCTATAGTCCCAGCGCTTCAGACATCAAGGGTGAGCTACTTCGATCGAGCTACCTTGGTCTCTTCCATTTTGTTTGTAGCCCACTTGTCTCGAGCTTAGACTCTTATTTATTTTGGAGTTGCATCCCCGCATTCTAGACTTTTGGTAGTGTTTTGGTACGATGACTTTCAGGTTCTAGGGAGAATGTTTCTGCAGGTTAATTATAATAGTATTGAGATTGTTATTGAATTGCTAGTTTATTTTCTTGCACACTGGTTTTGAGCTACTAGAACGATTAAGTTCGGGGTCGTTGATGGTTCGCTCACCCAGGGGTTAGGTTAGTACCACTCACGGCAGTTTGGATCGTGACACAACTCTACCAGCTTAAGAGTTGAAAAATATAGAAATGAGCTTAAAACACAAACGAATGGTCCGAGAACCAAACCTTTAGTTCCAGCAATTCATAAATGACCTGTAATCGATGTGAGAAATCTCAAAATGAAAAAAAAAGTAAGAAAATCAAGAAAATGACCTAGAGGGTCATTACATACTTCTAGCGTGAAATTAATTATTTTAAACATGATTAAGGCTAATAAGAAACCTTGAGTTCCATAAAGATATAACCTTTAGGCATAAAAATGGCTAAAAGAGATGAACTTGATTATAAACCCTTTGGGTATTGATTTTATGAATGTTATGAGTTTAGTTATTGATTAGTTAACCGCTAGGAAATGCTAGGAACCTTGTTTAAGGGTAGAATTGATGGGTTAAAGTCCCATCAATGAAGAGTAAACGGATAATTACTCTTATATAATTATTGTTTATAGACCTTGAACTTTCCAAAGAATTGAATAAAGGCAAGGCTGTTGTGAGTTGACTTGCGCATGGTATTCTTCACTCGAGGTAGGTTATGGTTTAATTAGAGTTGAGACTCATATTATTACATGCTATATGGTAGAACTGTGTAACTTGTGATTGATCTTCAGACATGGTTGAATTGTATGTGTGTTCCTGTTATGCTTGAATGAATAGGCTAAATGAATAGAAAGCATTAAGTGAGCTGAAATGACTAAGTGTAATTATGCCTTGGGCACTATGTGTAATCATGAGGAATATGTCTGAGAGACTGCTTATGTAGATATTGATGTTGATACAGTAGTTATGGATCGGATATCACTCTGATATAATACATGAACACCTAGAGTTCCCTGCAGGTCATGGCTAGTTGAGCAGAAATAAGTCCATTTAGCATATATGTACACTCTTTTGCTTAGTATTGCATAGTTGTGTATTTGTTCATAGTAAGTTGATGTGATGAGTTGAATGAGATAAAAAAAATATAGACATATTAATGAGAGATAGATGGGAAGAATTCCATCTAATATCACTTGAAAGTAAACTCATACATTTCGTGTTGGTACCTAGTGAATTCTGTGAACTTGATATAATTGTTGACTTAATTTGAGATGATTATCTGTTGACTGATTATATGCTAAGTGTTGAAGTCCTTTTACTTGTTATATAATTTTACTGTATTCATATTTTAGTTTGAGTCAGCCAATGATACCTACCAGTACATAGTGTGTTGTACTGATACTACCATGTGCTCTTCTTTTATTGAGTACAGACTGTGTTCCAGAGGCTGAGACGTGACCTCGGCTAGAGTAGAGGAGTTGACTTCAGATCTAAGGGTGAGCACTACTTCTCAAGCTGCCATGAATCCTCTGGAGTTGTTGTCTATCTTCCAGACAATGGAACTCTTATCATTTACTGTTATTTAGTATTTTTGGATATCCTAGATGATGTTTTAGCTAGAGTTCTTGTACGGTGACTTTCAATTTTTGAGGGGATGTTAAACTAATTTCGCATATTATTTTTCACTTATATTAGAATTGACTCATTATGACTTAATTGTTAGGTTTTATCTATCTCTTCTAAAATTGATCAAGTTTGAGAATTGGATTCGAGTTAGTTGATTCTCCCACCAGATGGTTAGTATGGGTGTTACTCAGGGTGCAGTTGAATCGTGATAAAATTGGTATCAAAGCCTCGAATTTGTTGATCTCGCCAAATAAAAATATGACTAGTAGAGTCTTGCATAACGGTATGAAGACGTCTGTGCTTTTCTACAAGAGGCTATATGACTTTAGGAAATCTTAATTTATTTTATTCCTCGTGCTATGCTTGATTCCAATTGGTATCTAACGATCCAAATTGATATCTAATTCTTTCACTCTTATTCTCGCAGATGGTGAGAACACGCACGTCTGAGGCTAGAGAAGCAGTGCCAGAGCCAGTTGTTGAGGTTCCGGTGCATGGCAGAGGCAGAGTTAGAGGCAGATCAAGAGAAAGAAGGGGAGGTGCGCCCGCAAGGAGTGGAGCATGAATTGCTGCTCAAGCTTAGGAAAGGTCAGTGATAACGCCCAAACTACACCTCAAATTAACGAAGCGTAAGCGGTCGTAGTCAAGTAAAGAACCCAACAAGGTTGGGGTCGAATCCCACAGAGAATATGGTGAAGATTAAGCCTTTAGTGAAGTACGTGATTGATGGTCAATAGTTTCCGGTAAATGAAGGAGGGGGGGGTTTGTGTGAACAAATCGTAAACAAAACAAGTAATAAACGTGTGAGTTTTAATCACTATGAGAGAATGCGAACTAGGGACGTGTTCACCATGGCGTTGTAACAATCGATTCTAGGCGTTACAGGGTTCTTTATATATGCGTGTCACGATGTGATTGCGTCAATGGTATCGTCTAAACGTCTCTCGACCAAATAAACAAATTTCCTTTTCTATTCTCTCGACCTCGAAAAGATGTGCTTTTTAGCTTTCAATCCTAAACATCAAGTAGATTAATCCAGTTACGGCATTAATCATTAAGACGAGAGTTGGTAGCCTCGAATCCTTGTCGTTAATCAAGTTTTCCGGTTTTAATCTCTTTACTCAAGCAAATTAAACCTAGGCATGTTCTAATGTTTGCAACCACTAGAAAACGTGACATAAAGTATGATTAACAACGTGACTACATGTAAATTGAACCCGTTGCTACCCGGAATCTATATTGTTACTTTAGCCATGGCTCCCACAACCCTAGTTGCGAGAGTTTTAGTTACTCATGCTCGAAGAAGAAAAGAAGAAATTCATAATAAAGGAAAGAAGATTCTTACAATATGATGAAAATACCCTTCAATAATCCAAGACCAAGAAAAACCAAGAACTCAAGAACGAATCAAGAACACGAATTCAAGAATACGAAAACGTGTTGTTGCTCTCAAAACCGACTAAAAACTATGCTAAAACTATTGGGTGAACAACATGTAAAATAAACTTATCATAGGGTATTTATAGGAGTCAAAGAAACCAAATCCAAAACGGGCTAGGAATCCCCAAAACGCGGGCAGCCGCTTGACGCTACTGTTTTGGTGCGACGGTCAGGCTGACGGACTGTCACTGCCTTGACGGACCGTCGCCTGGACCGTCAACCTTAGGCAGTGGCACTGCCTCTATGCGCCGGTCTTGGTGACGGACCGTCACATGTGTGACGGACCGTCACTCAGGCCGTCACTCTTAGGCAGAATCCTCTTTTTCTCGTATTTCCTTCCGTTTCCATGTTTGTCTCCATTTCCTACAAATCCAACATAAAAACATCAAAAACGACAATGGTTGCTTGAAAACGTACGATTGTTCTTAGTTAAAAGAAGTCGAAAGTGACGTAAATTAGCGGCACATCAACACCCTCAACTTAAGACGTTCGCTTGTCCTCAAGCAACATGACATAAAACAATACTACGACTCAACTAAGAAACAAACTCGTGTCTATAGCAACTCATGGTCATTCAAAACTTATTCAATTAAATCAAGCTCCCTCGTAGCACACGAATGTATGAAACACTAACTTGCAAGGATCCAAACACGTAATTCTGATATGATAGAACATTCTACATACACACGCGCAGCTATCCTAACAATCAATAGACAATACAGACATCTTGGTGCCCTCACCACAAGGAAATCCCACACACAAGATTTGGGACTAGGTAAGCGCTCACACTCACAAACGATTTCAAACAATGCACATGCGATACCATAGGCTTGCCCTTACTATTCTATTTCAGTTTTTCAGAAAGCAGCTCAGGATCACTACAGGACTTGTTTAGGCTTGTAATGAGGCTTCGGGTGCAGGTATGATACATTTAGGGGTTAGTGACTAAGCCCTCCTTGGAACTACCGACGTCTTCTTACCACATACTTTACTTTGTCCATCCTTATTTGCCTTTTTATTTCCTTCTATCTAGCTACAGGTGCGGCCTCTTTATTTTGAGAATTCTTTTTATTTCTTTTTTGATCTTTTTCATCTCTTTTTTTTCTTTCTTTTTTTTCTTAGGCACACACCCGACTTTTCATTCTATTCACAACCAATATTCACTATCCTCTTTTTCTTATCATTCACCTCTCTAGTAGCCACCCTCAACTTAGGCTGATTGCCTGCGTTGAGGTGCACAATGTCCAAGGGAGGACCAGGGCCAAAACAGAGTTTACCTCTATAGTAGCCACCCTCAACTTAGGCTGATTGCCTGAGTTGAGGTGCACGATGTCCAAGGAAGGACCAGGGCC
This sequence comes from Jaltomata sinuosa, assembly GCA_003996215.1. Classification (NCBI taxonomy): domain Eukaryota; kingdom Viridiplantae; phylum Streptophyta; class Magnoliopsida; order Solanales; family Solanaceae; genus Jaltomata; species Jaltomata sinuosa. The sequence goes on from QJPP01003070.1 coordinate 132,277, forward strand.
AAAATAGGGATTCACGTTAAACAGGAACGGTGACAGGTTATTGAAAGAATAAGATCAATTATGGCTCAAACAGGGATCAAAGGGATTATTTATATTTGGACGGTCTTTTGGGTTAAGTGGACTGCATACAAAAAGGGCCTGTGATCCTTTCCTAAGCAACCAAACTTCGAACTTAACAAAATAGACCGGGCAAGTTCTAGATGCATGCACAGAGTAAGAATTTATGACAATCATCTCACACGCTCTTGGCACCAAGAAACTATATCGCTACCAACTATCAAACAACCGCTCGGCTTAAGCATACTCATTCTACTCATAATCACACAATGACATACAAGGATCCAGACAGTCAATCGTTTCAACATAAGTACAAAACCAGAAAATTTTTAAAGGGCCTCGTTTTTAGACAAGAAAAACGTCATGCTTGCATAGACTCTAGTAAAACTTAAAAAAAAAAAATTTAAAATAACAACCTAAACATGCCGGTTCTACTAGATAGCACACCGGAGGGAAAAGAAACACGGCAACAAAAACCCTCGGTGGTGACTCACAGGTTTCCCAACACCCTCAACTTAGACTCATGCATTGTCCCCAATGCATACATGTGAAAGCGAAAAACTGTGAGAGAAAGGAATACCTGTGAAGTCGATCGGACTCAGAATCTGGAATGATGTTGGAGACCGCCAGGGTCTCCAAAACATGAGAACTCGATGGAGTGTGGCGTTCCAGCTTCCTCTTTGGGCTCCATCGCTAGTCGCGATAATTTCTTCGCTCTTTCTTTGCAGATTCTCTTTCGGTGTTTTCGTTTTCTTGATCTTTCACCGCTTTCCTTTGTCTGCTCGTTCTTTTGCGATCGCGACTTTACTCTTATAACAGCTCGGGTTTCCACACAACCCTTCTCCTCAAGATACACATCAGCAGGGACTTCCTCAATAGCATTGATGACCGCGACTACCCTCATGTCACTTGGTTGCTTCATCACTCTGGACACATCGAACTTGACCATTTCATTGTTCAGCCTGAAGGTCAGTTCGTTTTTCTCCATGTCAACCAAGGCTCTTGCTGTGGCTAGCAATGGTCGTCCCAAGATTATGGGAACTTCGAAATCCACTTCGCAATCCAAGATCACAAAGTCAGCTGGGAAAATAAGCTTACCGATCTTTACTAGCACATCAGACAATATTCCCACAGGTCGCTTTACTGAACGGTCAGCCATCATCACTCTTATGGACGTTGGTTTAGGAGCTCCCAAACCCAGTTGTTTATAGACGGCTAGCGGCATCAAGTTGATGCTAGCACCCAGATCACACAAGGCTTTCCCGAAGTTGAGCTTCCCAACAGTGCAGGGAACAGTGAAAGCGCCTGGATCTTCCTTCTTTTCGACTAAGGACCTTGAAGAAATAGCGCTGCAGTGGTGGAGGTTGTCTTCCGGTTCAAAACTTACCGACCTCTTCTTTGTAATCAAGTCCTTCATGAACTTGGCATAACCGGGCATTTGCTCCAGCGCTTCCACCAATGGTATGTTTATTGAAATCTGCTTCAGCATGGTCATGAAGTTCAGGAACTTACCATCGTTAGCTTTCTTCTTCAAACGCTGTGGGAACGGAGGTGGTGGTCGAGGCATCATAGTTGGGAGCTTTTCAGCTTCCTTGCGTTTCTCCGCAGGCTTTGGAGTTTCCTCCTCTACCGCCTCTTCATCATCCGCAACATCACCTTGAGTCTGAACTACCGGATGTGATTCCGGTAATATTTTTCCGCTTCTTGTGGTGATCGCCATACAGCTTGCATCATTCCTCGGATGAGTGGTGTCGCTCGGCAAGGTACCCGTCTTCCTTGGGTTTAGAGATGCCGAGATGTGACCCACTTGCTGCTCTAGTTGCTTGATCGCGGTTGAGTGTGACTCCACTACCTGACTCAATGTTGATAACTCAGTCCGCATTGCCTTTACTCCGGAGTCAGTCGATTCCACCTTAAGCAACATCTTCGCCATCATGTTCTCAAGTTTGGACGTCTCAGCCTCGCTGCCAGTTTTATCCCGATTACAAGGTGGTATATACAACCCACCTCTATCGGTGTTGTTCCTCCAGTTTCCTTGGTCGCGCTCTTTGTAGCCACTTTTCTCATAGTGGTTGTCTCTCTGATAATTCCGACCTTGGTTTCCCTGGCCATTGGCCTGGAAACCCCCCAAGTAATTTGCTTCCTCAGTCTCCATACCTTGGAAACCCACAGCTTGTACCTTCTCCATACTTCCTGACATCAAGTGCTTGGTCAAGAGGTCCAACTGCGTTTTTAGATGCGCCATGTCTTGGTCGCGTTCCTCGTCTTTTCTGCGCTGCTCAGCTGACACACCAACTACATAAGTACTAGCTGCTACCTCTGAATCCCGTGTGTGCCAGGCCCTGTTGGTTTTAGTGAGCCTATCCAAAATAGCTGTGGCGTCGGCAAAAGTGCGACCCATAAACGCTCCACCTGCTGCGTTGTCTAACGTCGGCTTGGTAGCCGAATTCAGTGCCCTGTAGAAAGTCTGCATCAAGAATTCGTTGTTCAGCTGATGGTTGGGGCACTGGGTCAGCTTCTTCTTGAATCGCAACCAAGTCTCGTGCAGTGCTTCGTGCGGTTGCTGCCTGAAGTTGCTAATCTCGTCCCTCAACTGTATCATCCGAGAGGGAGGAAAGAACCTTTCTAGGAAAGCTCCTCTCAACTCTCCCACGTTGCGATAGAGTCGGGGGTCAGCTCTTTCAACCACAATGCTGCCTCATCAGACAGAGACAACGGAAACAACCTGAGCCTGATCGCTGTCTGACTCACTCCTGGTAATTCGAACGATTTGCAGATGCCCACGAAATTCATCAAGTGCTGATTTGCATCGTCACCAGTAACACCGCGGAACACTCCTCTCAAGTTCAACAGCTGGATCATCGTGCTAGTGATGTTGAACTTGGCTCTAGGCGATAGCGGTGGAATAATAATGGCGCCCGTAGCGCCAGCTCCATCTAGATCGAGATCCTCATCATTCCGTGCGATCTCATCCTGCAGACCACCCGCATTTAGATTTTGTTGGGCCTGCAGTTCTGCAGCGATCCTCGCTGCCTCTAATTGTGCGGCCATATTCCGCCTTAATGTTCTCGCAAGCTCAGGGTCGTAAGGTACTGTTAATTCACCCGAGCTTCGGGTACTTGGCATGCACAAATTTGTACCCTATCAAAAACAAAAACAACAAATAAACGTAAAGCAGGAAATTATGACTAAGAGTCAAATAAACACACTAGACTTAATCAAAAACCGTATTCCCCGGCAACGGCGCCACTTTTTGATAACGCCCAAACTACACCTCAAATTAACGAGGCGTAAGCGGTCGTAGTCAAGTAAAGAACCCAACAAGGTTGGGGTCGAATCCCACAGAGAATATGGTGAAGATTAAGCCTTTAGTGAAGTACGTGACTGATGGTCAATAGTTTCTGGTAAAAAAGGGGGGGGGGTTGTGTGAACAAATTGTAAACAAAACAAGTAATAAACGTGTGAGTTTTAATCAATATGAGAGAATGCGAACTAGGGACGTGTTCACCATGGCGTTGTAACAATCGATTCTAGGCGTTACAGGGTTCTTTATATATGCGTGTCACGATGTGATTGCGTCAATGGTATCGTCTAAATGTCTCTCGACCAAATAAACAAATTTCCTTTTCTATTCTTTCGACCTCGAAAAGATGTGCTTTTTAGCTTTCAATCCTAAACATCAAGTAGATTAATCCAGTTACGGCATTAATCATTAAGACGAGAGTTGGTAGTCTCGAATCCTTGTCGTTAATCAAGTTTCCCGGTTCTAATCTCTTTACTCAAGCAAATTAAACCTAGGCATGTTCTAATGTTTGCAACCACTAGAAAACGTGACATAAAGTATGATTAACAACGTGACTACATGTAAATTGAACCCGTTGCTACCCGGAATCTATATTGTTACTTTAGCCATGGCTCCCACAACCCTAGTTGTGAGAGTTTTAGTTACTCATGCTCGAAGAAGAAAAGAAGAAATTCATAATAAAGGAAAGAAGATTCTTACAATATGATGAAAATACCCTTCAATAATCCAAGACCAAGAAAAACCAAGAACTCAAGAACGAATCAAGAACACGAATTCAAGAATACGAAAACGTGTTGTTGCTCTCAAAACCGACTAAAAACTATGCTAAAACTATTGGGTGAACAACATGTAAAATAAACTTATCATAGGGTATTTATAGGAGTCAAAGAAACCAAATCCAAAACGGGCTAGGAATCCCCAAAACGCGGGCAGCCGCTTGACGCTACTGTTTTGGTGCGACGGTCAGGCTGACGGACTGTCACTGCCTTGACGGACCGTCGCCTGGACCGTCAACCTTAGGCAGTGGCACTGCCTCTATGTGACGGTCTTGGTGACGGACCGTCACATGTGTGACGGACCGTCACTCAGGCCGTCACTCTTAGGCAGAATCCTCTTTTTCTCGTATTTCCTTCCGTTTCCATGTTTGTCTCTATTTCCTACAAATCCAACATAAAAACATCAAAAACGACAACGGTTGCTTGAAAACGTACGATTGTTCTTAGTTAAAAGGAGTCGAAAGTGACGTAAATTAGCGGCACATCAGTCAGCATTTCTTCCTCAGTAAGAACACATTCTTGATGTTATGGTAGAAGATAAGGTTCAGATTGAGAACGATAAGGCAGTACCAGTCCAGGGAACAAGGGCGATACTAGTTCATGGAGGTATAACACATGTTCCTATGTCCTCTGATGTGATTCAATAAGTCCTAAGTTTGCTTAGTGGGTTGGCAGGGAATGGGGCTACTCCTGCAGTGCCCACGGTGCACCATCCGATAGCTCAGCATGCTGCAGCTGTGGCTCACTTGGATGGATGCTGCTTCTGAGACAAGTATGTTTTTGCAATCAATGATATGCCCAGTAATGACTGGGGGCGAGCATAATTTATTTTGCAAGTTCGTAAAGATGAAACCACCAGTGTTCCATAGGTTAGAGTCTGAAGATGTCTATGAGTTTATTATTGACTGTCATGAGTGGCTATGCAGGATGAGTGTTGTCAAAAGGTATGGGGTTGAGTTTATTTCGTTTCATTTACAAGGGGATGCCAAGATGTGGTGGAGAGCTTATATATAATGCAGGCCTTCTGGGGCACTTCCTATGACTTGGAGCCAATTATACAAAAGTGTTTCTTGAGAAATATGTCCTACGTACTCTGAGGGACAGGAAGAGAGATGAATTCGCAAACATTGAGCGAGGAGGGTCATCTGTGGCTGCTTATGAGGCACGTTTCCATGCCTTGACTCGTTATTCTTTATCCATACGTGATAAATCAATAAAATAAATGATAAATCAATGAGAGAAAAATATCGAATGAGAGGTTATAATATTAACCCCTAAAAAAAAAAAGAATGAGAGGTTATAATATTAACCCCTAAAAAAAATATCGAAGTACCTTCAAAAATTGCCTCAATCTATACTCAAAATTCAATTTAGAACAAGTGAAATCGAATTGGAAATTTAAAATTCCAACTGCCACGTAATTCGCAGGTGTGAAAACTTAAAAAAGTGCTCGCAGAAGTGAGAACCAGCCATATCAATCCCATTTGCAGGTTCGAAACAAACCCCGTAGGGAAGGGTTCGCAAAGGCAAAAACCCTTGTGACAGGGATCCCGTAGGTGAGAGCCAAACCCTGTAAGCACGTCTATCCCCGAACCCCGCCACCTTCGCAGGTGTGGACCTATTGCCGCTTTTGCGGCTTCATCGATGTGGTCCAACTCTTGCAAGTGTGATAACACCAGATGACAACATCACAGTAGTTACCAAAACTCAATCAAACTTGGTTTCGAACCCCATAAGTCTTTCGAAACTTTCCGAACACAATCGCATAGTTTTCAACTTTCAAAATTTAAAAACTTTCCCAAAACACATTCGATCACCTCGAGAATTATGCAACCCCATATCCGCAAATCGTAGACGACCAAAAGCTATAGGGAGGGTCAACTGGGAAAACGTGCAAACACAAAATGAACTTAAGGGTTGTGACAATGTAAGGCACTACATTGATAATTCACATATTTCCATGTTTATTTTATAAATAAATATTTATGAATATAAATTTTTAAATACACATAATTTTACAAAGATTCACTAGTTAACAATAAAGTAACTAGTTATTCTTTAATATAATTTTTTCATATGATACGAACAATGTCTTCAACAATCATAAGTCTGTTTGTGCAAAATTTAAAATGATGAATCTTCTTTTTTGTTTTACAAATAATAAACTTATGGATCAAGTTTTACATTTAAACAAAAAATTTGAAATGGTGATTTGAAATTTCAAATTATTTTTCTTAGAGAATTTGTAACATGATTCCAAATATACCGTATAGGCCGGGAATCATTGATATGGGACGAATATACCGTCTCCACGCGCTGACATAGCGGTACTATTACCTTCTTGAAGAAGGCCGTATTCCAAAGTCGGAAAGGTGAAGTTTCCGCGCGTGGGGGAATGTATATTTTTGGTAGTAACTTAGTAGCACGTTCTTGGGAGGAGGAGCTTTTAAGGACAAGAAGCATTTGAGGACGTGCAAAACAAGATGCTACTAGTACTACATTATTTTATACTCTATCCCCATACTAATAATAATAATAATAACATGATGAGTAATTGAATTTTCAATGCATAAATAAATATATAATCTGTTGTATCAAATCTAAATGCATAAAGAACTTTACTTTGGGGTCGTATGATTATCTGTTTAGAAAGGAGTTATTTGTATATTAAAATTAGCATAATTTCATGTATTAATTATTCATAAAAATAAAAAAAATGTTCACATAGATTAAGTTTGTGTACACTTTATTATTTTCTGACTTTATTTTGTAGAACTACACTGAATATATATTATTGTTATTGAATATATTTAGCATACAAATGTTTAGCTAATTTTTTCTTTTTACTACATAAAACACAGATTGCTAATATAATATATACTTCATGTTTTAGTAATATTTTATACATAATAGGAGCTAAAATAGAGAAAAGACATCAAATACATTCTGAACTTGTCTCAAAAAGTCATTTTCACACTCAAACTAATCTGCCAACCTATTGCACACTTATACATATTAAAAGTGAATTTAATACCACTTTATATGTTGATGTGACACAAAAAAATAAAAATAAATTAAAAACAAACGCGTTTTTCTGTCCTTTTTTCTTTTTCTCTTTATTTTTCTTTGCAAAATAGTAATTCTTTTAAGATATCCTCCTCCTCCCCCCCCCCCCCCCCTCCTCCTTTTTCTTCTTCCCTCCATTTTCATGGGAATACCACCTTGACCATCACATATTTTTAATTAATTTAAAAATTAGACTTTAGATTTGTCATTTTTATCCCAAATGTTAAAATCTGTAATGATGTTTCATAATTAAAAAAACACCTTTCAATCGTCAAATGAAAAAAAAGTCATGTTATTGCTTAAAAATTTTCAAAGAGAAAATGAATAATGACATAAAGTAAGAAAATATCTAAAATTCGAAAATAAGGGAACTATGATTGATTTTACACTCACGTCCTATATGAACAAATTATAATTTATCTATTTCAATTTTGCTTTTTTTAAGATTTTCTTTTAAAAAATAATATGGTGGTGGGTTTGCTAGTGGTGGGTGGCAAAGAAGGAGGAATTAAAGGTGGTGAAGAAGAAGAAATCGATAATGATAATGGTGATGGGTGACGAAGAAGAATCGAAGGTGATATGTTGGTTGTGAAGAGTAAAGAATTGGTGATGATGGTGGCCGGATATAATTTTTCCGATAAGATGAGAGATGGAGTGGATTGGGTTTAGTGATGAAGAAGATATAATTATTGGAGGATTTTAATAGTTAATTAGAGATTAATTAGTGTAAATATAATTAACAAAAGAAAAGTTAATGAATAAAGAAAAAAAAGAAAAAAAGAAAAAAAATATAAAATTTATAATTTCTGACATGGCGTTGATGTGACGGGGGAGTGTAAAACACCACATATTGTGAGGGTGCTGTTATACGTCTCAGTGTGGTATTAAATTTACTTTTAATATTTATAGGTGTGTAATAGGTCACTAGATTAGTTTGAGTGTGAAATCAACTTTTCAGGATAAGTTTATTGTGTATTTAATGTCTTTTCTAAGCTAAAATAACTAGTAATATAAATAACTTTTACATTATTAATATATATATATATATATATATATTAATTTCTACATTATCAATAGTTGCATAACTCTAAACAACAACAAAATGATTGCTTAATATATTTTACATATTCTATTATACTAGATACAAAATCTCGTTCTACGCACGGCCCAATGTTAATACTCAAAAATTATAAAATATGTCTAATTTAGATATGTATAGTATTTTATTTAGATCAACTTGAAATATTTTTATTTTATAAGAATATTTCAAGTTGTTAATTATTGTGATTTATAATATGAGATAATGCATAAGTACCACCCTAAACTATAGATGAAATCTCAGCGACACACCTTAACTATACAGGGGTCCTATTACCCCCTAAACTATTTTAAAGTGTAATAAATACACCATTTAGTGCTGAGGTGGCAAGAGAGTGTGTTCACTCTCTTGAAAGCAAGTAAGAGGCGAAAACATAAAAAAAAATCTGATTATATTGAACACATGTCCTTTTATAATTGGACATCTTATAATTAGTTGGTACACATAATTATTACCATTAAAACTTATACATATTTAATTATTTTCCTTTCTTTCTTTGTAAAATTTATTTCCCTCCTCACTTTTTTTTTTTTTCTTTCATTAATTTCTTGTCTTTTCACTTTTTACTTAATTTTAAAAAATACGTATATATTTTTTTAAAAATAATGATTCTTTTAAAAAGTGACCTTTTGCATTTTTTAAAGTTTAATTTCCTTTATTTTTTGGGTATTCGTTCAAAATTAACATATTTAATTACAAGGCATTTGAAATTAAATCCAAAGAAAAGACAAAGAAAATAAAAATAATAAATAAAAGTAATAGAAAAAAATAAAAAAAAGGTAAAAAAAGATTTAAAAAATTACGTGTATTTGAGCAAAGTTAAAATACAAGGCAAAGAAAAATATAAAAAAAATACATTCTTTTAGAAAATTTTAAATACAAGACAAATAAAAATAAATTTTTTACGTGTATTGACTTATTTTAAATACAAGGCAAAGAAAATAAGAAGAATTTTTTTTAAAAATAAATAAATAAATAAAAATATTTAAAAAACCCATTTATACACGTGGCAATACGTGTATATCACCCCAACTAATTGGATTGGCTTATGACTACACGTCAGCACATAAGGTGTAAAGAAATACAGAAAAAAAAATGTTTAGGGGGTAATAGGACCCATGTATAGTTAAGGTATGTCGCTGGGATTTCACCTATAGTTTAGGGTGGTACTTATGCATTATCTCTTATAATATTTTTAATGTAATTTTCAAAAAAATATTTCAAGTTGTTAATTATTGTGATTTATAATACTTTTAATGTAATTTTTTTTATTGTGATTTATAATACTTTTAATGTAATTTTCAAATATATAATAAGTTGTTAATTATTGTGATTTATAATACTTTTAATGCAAGACAAATAAATTAAAATGGAGAAGAGTAAATAATACTTTTAATGTAAGATAAACAAATTAAAACGGAGAAGAGTATACAATTTTTCATATAAGAATATTTTAAATTGTTAATTATTGTGATTTATAATACTTTTAATGTAATAATATAATTTTTAAATATATAATTAGTTATTAATTATTTTAATATAAAATAAATAAATTAAAATGGAGAAAAGTATAAAAACAATTAGAGCAGGATTCGCTTAGACAGGTATGTCGTCCACATACCACTTCTTAAAAGTGTAAACAACATAAAACACAGTAGTTTGGTCCCTAATTACGTTTTATCCCACTACTTTAAAATATTATATTTTCCCCGGTAGTTTAAAAAAGGAAAGGCGTGTATCCTTTGTATTTTCGTGTATCCTGGATACATATAACCTCTTCATTAATGGTAAATCTGTTTTTATTATGGCGCTTTAAAAGGAAATAAAATATTTACAATTAATGAGGAGTAAATCATTAATTGTAAATCTATTACTATTAGAGCGCTTTAAAAGGAAATAACAGATTTACAATTAATGAAGAGTAAATCACGCGTCAATCACTTTGAAATGCATCTGCAGTATCCTCATCTCCACAAATAACTGGAGAATTCAAATTTCAAACGCACTGTGAAGTAAAACTCTTATTCTTCTTTGATTAATCAACGTTAATCTTGCAAAACAGAGTAAGGTTTCTTCCTCTTTTACCGAGATAAATCATGACGTTGATAACGATTTTGTTGAGGCATTCTGAAACCGATAGATCAGACAAGAAAATGTTAGTTCTCTTGAACAGTATATGTATCCATTTGTAATGTGTTGGTATGGTCGATTCACATTGTTGTAGTAGCTACATCGGCCAGATATACATTAGTTTAGTGTGTATCCAGCATGTTATGTAGTGTGTTCTAGGCATTACTTTTAATCTATATCTAGAATAGTTTTGTTGTAGCGAATTAGTCTACTTAGCAAAAAATAATGTTTATCTGTTTATTTAGTTAGTTATTGTTTACTGTGTATCCAAGCATATTGGTATTGTCATGTATCCAAGCATATCACTATCCGAGTAAGCAAAAATTTATCTTGTATCCAAGTTTATAGCTGTTTATGTATTCAAGCATATAACTATCCAAGTAAAGTTGCTAATTTACTGTGTATCCAAGTACATTATTATTTACGTGTATCCAATCACTTGGTAGACACACACTATTTGAATGACAAAATATTTAAAGAATTTGGAGGGGAAAGTATATTACTTGAAAAGATGCACACAACTTATTTTTGTGCATTTCAGTTATTTAATACAAATAGATATATTGTATTAATTAATATAATTATTAAGTTAGCCAGTATGTCCCTGTGTGCAGCTACTACCTGATATGTATATATGAAGAATCGCCCCGTATGACGGTATGTGTTTGAACTCATTAAGATCAAATTCTTTTTAGTTTGTTTAATGAATCTGACGTCACCATTGAACATTTGACATATGTTTTTTTCAGGTAAGACCTTCATCTGAATTTTAATACACAGTAATTGATGATGAAAGAAAGTACATTGTTTGTCTAGAAAAAAAATGTGTTGTTGTGGAAGGTTTTAGTTGGATGAGCTACCTTGTCCACAACTATTTTGAAAAGCAAAAATATTGATGAAATTGGACCTTACTACTCTGATTAATACAAGCCGGGAACACTCGTGAAGACATATAAGTTATCGGTGTGTTCACTACCAGACCAAAAAGAGTGGAAGATACCAGAAAGCATTTTAGCCGAGGTGATTTTGCCACCTATTTACAGGAGGCAACCCAGACGTCCCAAAAAAGGGAGACATAAGAAGTATAGTGAAACGCTTTTAAAGAGCACTAATTGTTGTGGATGATGCGGCCGTGAAGGTCATAATAGACGTAGTTGTAACTATTTTCCAAGAAAGAAGTGAATGAATATTCTATTTTTAGTTTTTTATTTTGAGAAACATCATAAACTAAATGTTTTTTTTTTTAGAGTTGATCTATTTTTTAGACTATCTTATTTTCGATTTTATTAATTTAAACATCTATCTAATGTTTAAGATCTTTGTTATCATGTATCCAAGGTCCTCGTATAAATATGATTATTGTTACGAAGGCTAAAATTATTTTAATGTGTATTCAATAATAACATGTATTCGTGATTATTGCTACTGTGGTGAATACAGATAATGTTGATAATGTAGTGTCATAGTGTTTTTACTGTTACCATGTATCCAAGGTTACAAACTTAAGCCTATCATAGATATATAATTAATTAGTATAAATCATGTCCTGTTAATTCATTTACCTGTTTGACAAAAATATTTGTATTCCTGCGTACATCAAAAAATTTCTCAGTCACATTAAAAAAGAAGTTAAAATTAGCAGAATGTATAGCTAAAGGTAACCTTGAATACATGATAACAAATGATTGGATACATGTAAGCACCAAAGTATATTTGGATACACATTAAATCAGCAACTAACTTCCTAATATTGGATACATGGAAAGAACTTAATAAGAAGCTTTGGTACATGAAAAAAAGCTTGGATACATGGTACAATATTGTTGAATGCATGTTGAAAAGATCTTAAATTATAGGTAACATTAGATTCATGGTAACAGTAAATATTTGATAACATCATCTTGATGTAACCATAACAATATCCTTGGATACACATTTAAACATTAAAAGATCTATAACTATACTAGGATACATGGTAATATTGAATACATGTCTTGTAACCATGAAAACGTAAGTATATCTCAAATACATGTTGTATTAACATACTTAACATTCACCATATCCGATAAAAAAAATCAAAATATCCTTAAGTAGATATTTGTAATAGATAATAAACTGAATCTCTATTACATTAAACTTAAATACAAAAAAATGAACTAATGTCAGTACTTGAAACTTAAAAAAAGGCACAAAAATTTTTGAAAAACTAATCCACATTGAATATATCATAGGCATCTTGATTGATGGGCCGATGCGGTGGCTTTGATGGATCGTCATTGTCATTAATTGAACCAGAACTCGCTTTAGGACCGTCGTAATTCCATAAAAGTGCACCATATCTGACACGCTGAAGTTTTACATCAAAGTTGGAGGCGAAAATCTGTTCTCCATCACTCAAAAACTCCGCAAATGATGCTACATAGACTCCACAATCCCTAAACATATGTAAATGTGTGAGAAAATGACTATTTTAATCATTAATTATGATAATGTATTTTAAAAAAAGACAAAAGATATGTACATACTTCCGCCTTCTTGTTGAACTATGTCACTGACCCAATGAATGTCAAATGAATTCTCGTTTGTTTTTCCATTGTATGCTTCCAGTTTTAGCCAGTCAATGCGATCAGTGTTCTCATAAAAGTCGCTTAGCGACAACCAAACAGGCAACAGGTGGCAAACTTTTGTATTTCTGCCAGCACAACAGCTTTGTGCCCGACTGCCATGTACGAGTCATATATGTGTGTGGTCTCGGATCGTAATGTGTATGGTCTCGGATCGTAATCAAATTAGCAACTAACTCCATAATATTGGATACAGGTAATATTAGATCTCAAATATCCTTGGATACACATTTAAACAGCAAAGAGCTATATGTATATTTGGATACATTGGTAACATTGGATACATGATTATGAGCTTGGATACATGGTAACTGTATTGAGGATACATGTTACCAACATCTCAAAAGCAGGTAGCATTAGTATTAGATACACGTTAAACATGAATTAACCTTGGATACATGTTACATTATCTTGATGTAAACTTAACTATAACAAAGGATACACATTTAAACCTCAGAGAGATATAGGTATATTCGGATAGATGAAAAAAGAACTCAGGATACATGGTAATAAATTGAGGATACACCTAATCAACAAAATCCAAACCCAGATGATCAAATCCCCCAAGTTAACCCAGATGATAACAGGATCTCAACAACAATTAACATTAGTCTAGGATATACGCTAATCATAATTAGCCTTGGATACATGTTACGTTGGATACATGTTACCTTGGATACATGAAAAAAATCTTTGATAAGTACGAGTGCTTACCTGAACTTGACGATCTGGAAATTTAACTTTGGGGATTCGGTCATCTGGGTTTGAGTCTCTTCTTCTTGATTGTAAATTTTGACGTAATTCATTCAATTTAACTGGATCGTTTCTAAATTTGGATCTATTTTCTGCAAAATCTTCCTCTTCAAAGTCTCTAACAGCAGGAACATGTTAACAAGATCTCAACAATAAATAACATTAGTCTAGGATACACGCTAATCACAGTTAGCCTTGGATACATGTTATGTTGAATACATGTTACCTTGGATAAATGAAAAGAATCTTTGATAACTACGAGTCCTTACCTGAACTCTGCAATCTGGAACTTTAACTTTGGGGATTTGGTCATCTGGGTTTGAGCCCCTTGTTCTTGATTGCAAATTTTGATGCAATTCATTCATTTTGATTGGATCGTTTCTAAATTTGGATCTATTTTCTGCAAACTCTTCTTCTTCAAAGTCTCTAACAGCCGGAACAAAGGTCAGAGAAGGCCCTGCAATGTTCTCCATTTGAGATATACCTAAATCAAATGAAGGTCATTGTTGGTTACTTAGTATTATCGAATTATCTGATTCATTATCCATGAATGAACAAAGAATTTGTTGTTGTAGCAGTAATTGCTCTTATAGATGAAGATAACTTAGAACTAAACTATAATAAAAGTTGAAATCGAATTTCACCAACCTCAAATATGGAAGTTTTTGATCCAGCAACGCCAAATTATTTTGAAAAACGAAGGAAAATCGTGTGAAAGTTGGATTCCTGGCTTAAATGCGTGAATTGGGGGAGGGGAAATCTGAGAGAGAGAAAATGGTTTGCCTTTGGATACAATTTGAGTGATTTTAGGCACTTTTTAAGGGATTATACTGGATACACGTTTAATAATATGTAATTATAACTTATTGGGATAAATATAATTATTTTAAAGTAATGGGATATTTAATAATTAAGGTAAGGATGTTTGATTAATTACGTAGTTTATATCCTTCTTAAAACGGAGAATAAAATTTGACGTTGTTGCAAAATAAGCCACACAAATGTGATGTGTGATTACAGCACTCAAATGTCTGGACTAATGAAGAGTGATGTTTCCTTATCACCGCCATAACGCACGGAAATTGATCCCACCTTAGACTTCACGTGTTGACCACTGCCTAATTTAATACTCCCCCTCTTAAATTACAACAATAACACGACCAAGAATCTCACAAGAAGTCTGGGGAAGGTAGAGTGTACACAAATCTTATTATTATTTGGTGGGAGGTAGAGAGACTATTTTTGAAAGATTCAGTCTAGTAATTCTAAATACAAAGGGAAAAGAAACGGTAGAGAAAATATAACAATTAACAAAGAAAACATTGCAAAGTCTACAAGAAAGAAACAAGAAAAACAACAAAATAATACGATAATCGAAATACAATAAACCACAAATTATGTTAGATATCACAAGCAACGACTACAATACTACGGCTAGTACAACAACAAACTCCTACAAGCCTAAACCCTCGAAAAGCACGACAACACTCCTACCCTAATACGCGTTCTCCACACCCTCCTATCTAAGGTCATGTCATCAGTAACCTGGAGTTGCGTCATATCCTGTCTAATCACTTCTCTCCAATAATTCTTCGACCTACCTCTACCTCTCCTCATACCTACTATGTCCAACCTTTCGCACCTCTTTATCGGAGCGTCTGCACCTCGCCTCTTCACATTCCAAACCATCTCAATCTCGCTTCCCTCATCTTATCCACCATAGAGACCACTCTCACCTTTTCTCGAATAACCTCATTCCTAATCTTACCGCACCTAGTGTGCCCACACATCCACCTCAACATCCTCATCTCTGCGACATGCATCTTCTAAACATGAGAGTTTTTGACTGGCCAACACTCCTCCCTCTTAAATTATGTGACATAATTTTAATTTTTTTAATTTATTTATTATTTTAAAATTTTAAAATAAAAAATTAACTATTTTTTCTTAGTACTTATTCTTTATAGTAATTATTTTTAAGGACTATAAACACCTTAACAGAGTAAATATTTAAAAAGATTAGTTTATATCTTAGGATGTAAATAAAAGTAAAACAGTAAAAAATCTCTCTTAAGAGTATTTTCTTTAAAAACGTGTAAAAGAATACCATTGATAATTTGAAACGGAGAAAGTAAGAGAGAAACTAAAGTAAGTAACTACAGGTAGAAAGTAGAAAGAAATGTCATTTGGAGGGCCTCCCTGTATTGAGATTGAGTTGTCATTGTTGGGCTTACTTAAATAATGGCCAAGGAAGAAATGTTACAAGAGTTGTGGCCCATCAAGCTACTCATTTCTTGTGTTTTTCTATCCTGTCGTCTTGGAAGATGATTTCCATGTCCTAACAAATAATTATAATATGTATTTTGTTTAATTATGTTTGTTTTAATTCATACTCTCACATATACTTCAATTATTCTTATTTAAAAGGTTCCAAATGGGGCGAGCTTTTCATCATGAGTTGATAGGCATATTCAAATGCATGTTACCCACTTTAATTTTGGGATTTTCTCCCACGAATTCAAAAATCCGTTTAATTTGAGTTTTCAAAAGTAGCGAGGGATTTTCTTTTTTAAAATATATATTCAATCACGTTTAAAAAGGATCCTTGTGTCCGAAGAAGATAGCCATAAATACTGTGATTTACAAATTCAAATCACACACAGATATGAGAGAGACTTATGCTGCTACTTCTTGATTCACTTCCAGCTATATACATTTTTACTCTCAATTTTTCTTTTTCGTTTCTATGTCACACATAATTTGCCATTAACGATTCTCAAAGTTCATCACAAATCTTTAAACTGGAACACAGATATATTCAGAAACAATAATTAATTTGATGCGAGCATAAAAAATAGAACTTGATATATTTCCGAGATATTGCAACACAAATAAATTTAAAAGCAACATGCAAATTCAATGGAGCGGGAAAAAAAATTATGATACAATATATAACTTTCATACAACTCATTCAACATCGTACAACTCATCACACAATTTTCACATACATTCATATAATTTTGATACATCTTCCAACATGGGTTCATTGCCAGTTACATTTTGCATGTCATATTTCATACGACTTCCGTATAATTTTCATACAACTTTCATATCATCATTTTCCTACATTTTTCATTTTATTTTCATACAACGTCACACAATTTTTATACAACTCTTCGTATAACTTTCACACACTTTTGATGTATCTTCAAACTTGTGGCAAGTTACAGTTTGCCTAATCCTGTTTCATATAATTTTCATACAATATAATCCAACTTTCATGCAATATCTGAACCTTTACTGTCGGTCACAATTTATTTAGGCGGAACCCTCGGCGACCCCTTAAAGTTGGCACCAATTTTTACTTAGACACCTCAACTTAACCTTGTTCATTTTAGACACCTCAACTTAACCTTGTTCATTTTAGACACCTCATGTAAGGTCCCGCTGTATCATTTTGACACTTTTTTAACAATCAACAAAAATGATAAAGAGAGTATAACACACTCGCGATGATTTGGCAAAATAACCAATTAAATAATTACACGTGGTATTTTAAGTAAAAGAAAAAGGAAAAAACTATTTATTTAAAGTAAACCCCCCCCCCCCCCCCCCCTCCCCGCCTTCCTCTTCATGGGATCATCTTCTCCATTGAAACCTCAAATTAAACAATAGCTTTCTTGAGCCATTATCTTTCACCATTTTTTCAAGTTTAAACCCCTTCAATGAAGGTTGGATTTTTCGATTCAAATTTTCTCTCAAACCAATTTTTCTTTTTTGATTTGCTTCTTCGTTGTATTGTTTTTCAGATCTATCATGTTTTATACTTTTTCTTTCGATTCGATATGTTCGATTTATTTATTGATTTCCAGATTCAATCAATACTATGGAGCATACATTATCTCTCTCCACTCGATAATGTGGTTGAGTGTTGTAATGAAAATGGTTGAGTGATAACGTGCAATATTATCGAGCATATTGAATCTCTATTTTATCGGTGTTCTTTTGTGGTGATTTCAAGATTGAGTATGCTCATAATTGGGAAGAAGATTGGTAATCTTCTTCATTGTAGAGTTCTTTTGTATTGTATGAATGTATGAATTTTAGTAAAATTTAAGAAATCAAGAATATCCACAATTAAAAAAATAGGAACAATCTTAAATTTTTGATGTATGTAAAATTGGTGACCATGTTAATGTTGATATTCAAAGTGATGGAGAAGAATGAAGTCCGTCGGTTTTTTTTTTTTTTTAATTTGTGAAGTCAATGATGAAAGCAAAGAGGGAGTAGCCATAGTTGCAGAGTGCATCTGCAGTAGCATGGGTGGCATAGGAAGGTGGAGATGGGGTGGGGGTGGAGGAAATGTTGGAAGGATAGAGAAGAAAGAAGAAGAACTTAAAAAAATAAAAAATTACAAAATTTAAGCCCTCCACGCGCTCAAAGTAAGTGCAGCACACACAATATGCCAAGTCAGCAAAAAGTGTCAAAATAACACAGCGGACTCTTACATGAGGTGTCTAAAATGAACAAGGCTAAGTTGAAGTGTCTAAGTAAAAATTGATGTCAATTTTAGGGGTCCGTCGATAGGTAGACATTGTTACTCTAAAATGGGGCCTGAGCAAAATTATAATCTCAATTTTATATTTAGTTTGAGAGAGATGAGATCGGTATCAGTAACGTAACTGATTTTAGAGAAAGAATCAGATAAATTATATTAGAAGAGCAAGGGGTTTTGAAAATAAAAAGAACATAATATAATTTTAGTGATCTTATGTTCACTACTATCCACTTGCGTTTCTTTCTTTGCTGACTATTTGAAAATGAATCACTGTTTAACAAGATTTTAACAAACTTTACTATAAGTACAATAGTCTTACTCAAGTTTTTTTTTTTTTTGGATCTTTAGACTTAGTGAGCCTACTGGTTGCAAATCAAGAAATGGTTCAAATTTCTTACAACTAGATTAAACTAGTGAACAAATTTGTGTTTCGTGCGGTAAAACGTTGTTTTTATAAATTCACTCATAAGAAAAATATTATAGTAAAATAAAAATAAAATAAAATAAATATAAATCATATAAGGATACATGTCTCTTGGTCCCAAAAAATCTAGAGAAAATACAAACTAAAATTATAAATCAAATGTCTAAGGACAAAACTATATAAAGAGAAAATAATTAATGAACCGTCCTTTTAACTGGATGGAAAAAAATTATGTAATGTGCCCTTCCACTTATTGTATATAGAAGGCAGACTTCAGTCAACCCTTTGAATATTACTCTTTCTGTATTACTGAAATAAAATTATTGTTGATATTTTGTAATTTGAAGAATCACTGATCCCCTGTTAAGAATCACTGATTCCCAGTTAAGGTAATTTTCTTCCATTTTTTTTTAATCATTTTAAGGTTTTATAGCCTACATGATGGGCTAAATAACCCGTGTTGGACTAACAACAACTACAACTATTAAGACATGGTGAGAAAAAAACTGTTCCGATGTCTCTGAGGTCGAGGTAATATAATCAAGGGATAGAAAGAACTTGGCTTAGTCCGGAGTTCCTGGTTAGGCCCATGTCAGCCATATGGAGGCGTTTATTTGGGCTAGATTGGAACCGTAAAAGTTCTTTCCATTCTTAGATTATATGAGTCGTAAACGAACCTCTAGTTACATCGAAGCGATCCTGCCACTCTTTTGGTATCAGAGCCATGTTATTGATAGTAGTAGGTGTTGGTAGTCCAACACATCTTATTTTTATGGACATCATTAAGAAACATACTACTATTAAAAACAGTAGAAAAGAGGAATATGATATGCCTCAACAACTGGATCTTCTTAATAAATGGACGATTCCAAAAATCCAACCCCAGGTTATATACCAAATGGGTACCTTTGAAAAAATAGGATTTAAACAAATTCTAAAAACCACAGAGGAAACTATTACGGTGGACTCTGATCATGGTACTTTTAGATTGCTGTCTGAAAGTGATTTTGCCCCTTATAGGGAAACTCATAGATTTATGCTTATTGGTTTGGTACAAGTTGCTTTTAAGCCACTCACTTTGAGAGGTTTACCTGAGAGCTTCATAGCAGCTCTAAGGGATGGCAGAAATCAAAATTGGAAAAAGTTGCTTATAGGGACGGTTCAAACCAGTTTAGCCTATGGCCCTGTTTATATTAACGCCTATCCTAATTTGCAAATTTCTTTGAATGATGAGAATTCTCTGAATACTTTAATATTAAGTATAAAATTACATGGTTATAATTATTTGCCTGGTACTAAAGTTATATGTATTTGTTATAGAATTTACTATAAACCATTATACACTTTGAACCCTATGTGTAAAATCATGGATTTTAAAAATGAAACGATTCTTATAGAAACAAATTTTAGTAAGTCTAAAGTTATAACTAGAAGGCCTATTAAATGGGATGAAATTAATTTTCCTAAAGAGTGGGTAATTGAAGAGGCGGTTCCACCCAAAAATAATATAAATCCTGATATTTATGACATTGAGCAAACTCCTGATGGGACGGTAAGAATGGGATTGACAGAAAAATTTAAACTTCATGACGTAAGTGCTTACGTCATATTACATTATTGGACCTGGGGCCCTCAACTTTATAAAAGTTTTACAATAATTCAAATAATTTCAACTTTAATAAAGTTGACATCTGACGTCTTGTCCTCTACTCTTTAGCAATCTCCTTTCCTTTGGACTTGTCCGAGCTAGAAGATTCTTCTATCTGGTTCTTGAATTGTTGTAGAAACATTTCAATGTCCATTTCTTCTGTGCTATGAATACTCTGAGATTCTCCTGCTACACAGTTGTCTTCTTCTTCATTAGAAGTGGTCATGGATATATTATCTGAGAATTCTATACCCATATTTTTTGCTAAATCTTTTTTAACTTCTTCCATATATGATGCAAGAAGTTCCGATTTAGAAATAGTCCCTTGTTTCATCTGTAATTTTCTGGTTATATGTTTAAAAGGACTAATATTATTCTTTTCCTGTATAACTTCTGTTTGGTTTTTGCTAGTCTCAATAGCCACATTAATTGAGTCTATTATCTCGCGTCCATGAAGTTTTTTCTCCATATCTCTCTGGAGTAATTTACTCCAAAATTTTGTATGAAATTTCCTTTTTAAGCAAGGAAACCCTTCTTCATTTGTATGAACTTCTATGGTCCATTTCATTATCCATGGGATAGAAAATTGTATAAAGAAATACATTAAGGATATTTCCTTAAAATATATGTCTTCTTGTTGTAATCTTATTATTTTGGGCGAAACATCAACCCATTCAGCATATAATTTTTTATAATCCTCTGGAAGGATATTCAAGGTTGGGCCATATAAAGTCCACCACTGACAGAACCAATTTGGTATATGTTGTCTGAAAACATTTGAACATATTTTGATGAACCATGAATGCTTCTTATTAGCATTCTCATATAATAAGGCTTTATTAAAGCTCTCAATGTAGTCCCAATAATTAAACTTAACAGCTATTCTTTGTTTCGGATGGGTGTATTCCTTTTTCTACATCGTACTGATTCCCCATTCTTCTGGGGTAAATATCTTTTTTATAATAATTTTTGAAAAGTTATAAACTTTCTTGGTATTTGCTGGGAAAAAATGCTGAAATTCAGCAGACCCAATAGATGAGAGTATAATATCATAATGCATTCTATATTTATATGTTGGGACAGCATATGATGCCGTATCAAAATATCTTGACATGATTTGCCAAGGATCCTCTCTCCATTGTAAATCTCTTGGCTCAAGAAGAAGTATTACTTCATATTTCTCATTTTTATCATATATCTCAATATTTTCACCTATTTCGTCATTGACGACAGCTGAATATGATGGTGGTGCATTGTTCTGAGGTTTCCTTGATTGTATAAAATTCATGAATTCTCTATACATTGGATGTTCGATACTAATTCTCGAGATACCTGTAGAAGTACCTGTAAAGGTACCTGCAATATTTGAGGCTATTAGCCTTTGATTTTCAAATTGAGCCAGAATATTATATCTGCTCATGGATACTCTTCCTCTTCCTCTTCCTCTATTAGAGGAAGGACCAAAAATACATATTTTTCAAATCAATGTTAGATTCTTCGGTCATAATATTGAAAAAGGAAAAATTATTCCAATTCAGAGAAGTATTGAGTTTGCGTCTAAATTTCCTGACGTTATTACTAATAAAACTCAGCTTCAACGTTTCTTAGGAAGTTTAAATTACATTTCTCCTTTTATAAAGGATCTAGCTAAAGACACAGCTATATTATATGATAGGTTAAGAAAAAGCCCTAAAGCTTGGACTGATAATCATATAAAAGCAGTCAAGCATATTAAGGCAAAGGTTAATAACCTACCATGTCTCACTCTGGCTAATCCAAATTGACAAAAAATAGTGGAGACAGATGCCTCTGATATTGGTTATGGGAGAATTTTAAAACAAATCTCTCCGGCTGAAAGACAAGAATACCTTATACAATTCTATTCAGAAAAATGGAATAATAGTCAAAAAAATTATGCTACTGTAGCTAAAGAAATTCTAGCCATAGTCAAAAGTGTTTTAAAATTTCAAGGAGATTTATATAATCAAAAGTTTATCATAAAAACTGATTGTCAAACAGCTAAATTCATCTTTAATAAAGATGTAAAACATGATGTTTCTAAACAAATATTTGCAAGATGACAAGCTTTATTAGCACCATTTGATTTTGAAATACATTATAAGAAGGGAACAGATAATAGTCTTCTCGATTTCCTTACTAGAGAATATTTGAGTTAATAATTCTTTATTTTCTGAATACAGGATAATGCGGTCATCGGGAAAATTCTTCCTCTAATAGAGGAAGAGGAAGAGAAAAAGTATCCATGAGCAGAAATAATATTCTGGCTCAATTTGAAAATCAGAAGCTAATAATACCATTAATGATAAAAATTATGGTAGCATTTATTAGTGACAATAAATAGATGTAACTGTTTTTATAAGGAGGCTTTTGGTATTGTTAGTTAATTTCGTTTCAGTTTATGATGCAAATAATAACTACTAGTAATTGTATTTGGGGGAATCTTTAAAATAAAGTATGCGTCAAATTACTTGGCCCTTGTAATAAAAATAATTATTTTAATTTATTTTCCTAATTTATAAAATCAAGAAAATTTTATTATATATTTTTTCTATCCTTAGTATTAAATAATTACATAAAGTAATGGTAGTCAAATTTAGAGTTTCAAAATATCATTAATAAGATTAGTTAATAAAATACACATCTAATTAAATTTTTTTTAAAGAATGTGCCAAATACAACAAAACGGAGGGAGTTCTATTCCTTAAAACATTTAGAATTAAAGGAAAATTACTTTTTTTTAAGGTTGCTACTCATTTACATTCATTTATTCTCACTACAAATTTTTTTCGATCAGAAAAAAAAAGAGCAAAGACTACTACACTTTTTACTCTAGTAAAAAAATATAAAATATAATTTTTTATCTCAAGCGATAATAACTAACGGCAAAAACTTTTCCGAAAAAAGAGAGCTTATATAGACTATCATGATAAATCTGACGATTATGACCAGTAAAACTTAAAGTTGTCAATGTATAGTTATTTTTATTCATTTGTGATGAATTTTCATGATCTCTCCCGAGTACATAACTGTCATTCATGATAGTAAAATATAATTATGCATTTGAAATCTTTTCAGCCAAAGTTCAAGTGAAAGAGAATCTAATTGAAGAGTATTTATCCAAAATAAAAACGATAAACAATAAAAAATTATAACTGAAAAATAACTGTATAATCAAGGGAAATTTATAATGCTATTTTTTTCTCAAGTTTTTTCTAGATCTAATCGTATGCTTCAATATTTGTTGATTCACTTATATATATTTAGATAAAGAATTTTTTGGCACACATTTTTTATTATATTGATAATTAATTAGTAAAATTAGGCTAAAATTCGTGGGACATCGATTTAAAATAATGTGATGAAGTTATCTTTGAGAACATATGAAAAGAAAAAAAATAAATCTAATCAAAGAGTGTTTGCCAGAAAAGAAAAGACACACAATTAATTGCTTAAAGAAAATTACAAAGCATGAAAAGGAAATATAATATCCGTATGAAAAATATTAGGGAAAATTTTATATAGAAAATAGAAAGAACAGTTTAAAATTTAAGGGGAAAATCATCTCACTACCTCTACCATTAGTATTTGACCAATGATTTTTTTTTTATATTTTCAAACATAAGAGAGATCCTCAAATACGGTAGAAAAGCCATGAAAGTTGTTTAAGGTCGATGCTTGACCATGCTCAGCAAAATTATTTCAAAACCTTTTTCATGGTACCTATTTTTAACCTTCCTCGCAAGAACCTAAATTAACAAAATCTCAAAATTATATAACAATATTCATTGTAATTTCAAAAATGAGGTCCGAAAAAGATTAATTGTATGCAAGCCTTATCTCTACATTAAGGAGGTAAAATTCGAAAACTATAATCTTTAAAAATAAAATCTTGTAATTTAAAATTTTAAAATTGTTAAAAGTTATAAGTAATAAATCTTACACCAATATTTTTCAGTACGTATATAATATCATCTGCTATCTTTCTATCCCTACATAGGACCGAAAACAAACTCATAAATATCAAAGTAAAACATAACGAGAAAAAGAAATTAAGAATGTATCATTACCTAATTAATCTCCGAACAGCAACAGCAGGCCCTATATAGAGTTTCACACCTTCCTGATTGTACAAGCTAAGCTCAACAAACTCTACATGGAGATGGAGAGCTTTTTACCACTTTTAAGAGCAACCAAATCAATAAATTTGAGAAATATATTATCAAATGTTTTGCTCTATTACGCACTCGAAATTAAAGATGTCGGGGAATAAATATGACTCCAAAAAGATAATGGAGGATGTGAAAGTTATACTATAAGTATAAAAAATTACAATTCATAAGCACAAATAAAAAAAATTAACAAAACTAATTTTACACTATCAAATTGATATTAACCAAACACATCAAGATAAAAAAAAAATGAAATTTACTCACCAATAACTGTATGAGCACACAAAATTTCAAACAAACATGATTTTTCTCAGCTTCAAATGAATAAATAGCATCAAACTCATGATTATCTAATTGAATTTTAAAGATTATGATAAATATAGAAAACTCAATAGACTCAAGTCACAATGAATATAAAATATAGAGTTATTGAAATTTTATAATAAAGAAATTGTAACTCAAATTTTATAAATAAAAATTATGTTTAGACTATTTTATGTAGAGAAATAAAGAGTAAAAAGGCCAATATTTCTTAACTGCCTCTAAGGGTGTGTTTGGTATGAAGGAAAATATTTTTCTTTTTTCTCATGTTCGTTTGGCTTAAAATTTTTGTAAAACATTTTCCCTAGGAAAACAAGTTCCTTCAAAATAAGAAAAATGACTTCCTTAAGCAAAATAGAAAAAACAAGTTGCAATTTTCATACCACTCTAAAAATCACACCTCCCCCTAACTCGACCCCCACCTCCCCTACCAGCCTCCTCCCTGTCTCTCCTCCCCCCCGGGCCCAATTTTTTTTTAATTTTCTTACCCACCCTCCTACCCCGACCACCACCTCCTACTAGCCCCCCTCCCCCCTCCCCCTCCCCCTCCCACTCCGGCCCCAATTTTTTTTTAATTTCTTACCCCATCCTCCTACCCCCACCACCACCTCCTACTAGCCCCCCACCCCTCACCCCCAAAAACAAAAATTAATTTTTTTATTTTTTTAAATCAATTTTTTTCTTTACTCCATCTCCACCCCTACACCCCACCCCCTCCATTTTTGTTTTGTTTTTAAATTTATGTTTTTTAGAAAAATCCAAAAAGTAATTTTCTTTACCCCACCCCACTCCACCCACCTCCCCCGCCCCTTCCCCCCAAAAAAAAAAACAGTTAATTAAAATTTGTTAAAATTATTTTCTAAAAAATAAATCAAAAAATTTCTTACCCCACCTCCACCCGCCTACCCCTCCCCAACTTCCCCCCCCCCCCAAAAAAAAAAATTTTAATTTTTTAAATTAATTTTTTAAGAAAATTCAAATTTCTTTTCTTATCCCACCCCATACCAACCTCTCTACCCCAATTTTTTTTAAATTTATTTTTAAAAAAAATTATAATATTTTCTTTATCCCACCTCTTTACCCCCTATTCGTTCTCATTGTTTTGTGTTAAATATATACAAATGCTTTTAATTTTTTTTTTCCTATTTGCGTACCGAACACAAGAAAAATAAGTTAATATTTTCCTCATACCGAACACACCCTAAAACTCTTCACTTTTCTTTTTTATTACAACAAGAAAAAAATGAAATAAAATAACACAGCATAACAACTCATAGATAAAATTGACAATAAATAATCCACTTATTTATTTATTTATGATAGTTAATGACCTTTTTATATTTAGTGGGTTACTTATAGCCAACTTATTTGAATTAACAAATATCTTTATTGTTTATTTAAATATTTATTTTTTTATTTATTTCTTGGGATATGAATTTCATTTTTTTCTCCATATTTTTCTACTAACCGTATCTTCCTTTTCTAAATCATTTTTTCTCTCTAAATCCTCTCCTAATCCCTCTCTTTGCTTATCTCTTAAATCCTCTCTTTCTTCTCTCTTTTAATTATCTTTCATAAGAAATCATATCTCTCAAAAATTTGTCATCTTGATTTAGAGTTTTTCTCCGTTGAAAATGGGTTTTGAAAATATTATGTTGATTTGGGTTTAACTCTCTGTCAAATTTTAGATTGATTTTGGTGTAGATCTAACTTTTTTACTAAAAGTTCATTACACCATGATTTTTTGTTTTTGTGCAACTCTAATCTGGAAAAAAAATAATAATCTTGATTTATCGTTATTTTCTCAAAAGATTTGACGCATTTAATTTTCAATTTTAAGTAACTGCTTTTATAAAGTTTTGTGTCTTTTCTTATTCTAAAATCAATGGGTAAGAGTTGTTCTTCGAAGAAACTTATCAAGAATCGAGATAATAATTTTGACTTTAAAGATTTTAACACACAACATAAATTTCAACATATGCACACTGATATCCAAGTCGAAGAAAAGATTGATTCTTATTTAATGTGAAACATTAATTCGTATACATTGAGGCAGAACTCTATAACAGTCTAATGTATACGTCTTTAGATTGAATGTATACGTAGTTGATAGTATGTATACAGATCTGATTATATGTATTAAAATATTTTGATGGAAGTTAATATATCTATTTGACGTACACATCAATAGTTGCGCCATATATTTATGTATACTAATAATGTATACAAATAAAATATAAGTAATGTATATATATTGTACTTACCATGTCCCAATCAATGTATATAATAAATTTTAAATCAAATAAAAAAGTATAGACCAAATGATTGCCACAAATGTGGTAGAATATGCCATTATGCAAGAGATTGCAAAGTCAAGAATAAGATTAAAAACCTTGACCTAGAGGATAATATTAAGGATTCTTTATATAAAATTCTCCTTAACTCTTCTTCGAAAAATTCTAGCCAAAACAATAGTGATGGGGAAGAATCCTCTACAAGTGAAGACCTAAAAGTTCTTCATGAAGAAGACTACATGTCCTCATCAGAGGAAGAATGTACGTCTTGCCAGATTGTCCAACCTTGTGGTAATAAAGACAAGGATGAATTCTATCAGTTATATTCTCAGTTCAAAGACTTGAATATCAATGTCATCAGTAATGATAATTGGATGGAAATTCTCAAGATGATTGATGATCCAACGTTGAGATCCCAAATTATTGACAAAATTGGTAATACTAGCACTTCCACTAATAATACTAGTATCCCTAAAAATAATACCGCTCATCATAATGCTTATACCATGACAGAAGTAAAGAGACAGTTAAAACTTAGGTCTCAAAGGGATCATATTCCCACTATAATTCAAGATTTGATTGAGGAGATTAATAATCTCAAAAAAGAAATATCTTCTCTGAAGAATCATAATATGGTTCTTAATGAGAGAATTAGTCATATAGAAAATAAAGGTAATGGGAAACAGGTTATGGTTGATGATAATACCCCTGATATCCCTGAAGATAATTTTCCTGATATCTCTAGTGAATTTACAAGTAATAAGAATTTATTTTTAGAGACGATCGAGCTAATTACGGCTCATAAACCTTTGGCAAAAACAACTCTTTTTATTGATTATAACTTTAAAAAAAGATTTTGTTGCTCTTATTGATAGCGGAGCTGATTTAAATTGCATTCAGGAAGGATTAATTCCATCAAAATATTTTAAGAAAACTACTCATAGTTTTCGAAATGCTAGTGGACATAAAATGGATATTGAATATAAAATTCCTAAAGCATATATTTGTATAAATAATATATGTATGCCTGAAAGTTTTGTTTTAATAAAAAACATTTCTAGCGAAATTATTTTAGGAATGCCTTTTTTTTTGGCATATTTATCTCATAACTCTCTGGGATGAGACTGGAATAACAGGTACCTTTGAAGGAAGAAAAATGAGAATATATTTTATATCTCAACCATTCTCAAAATTCGTTAATGAAGTTAAAGATATGATTTCTTTAAAAAATAAACAAATCGATTTTCTTAAAAGTGAGATTTGTAGTCTTACTATAGAAGAGACTTTACAAAATCCTAAGATCCAAGGAAAAATTAAAATTTTAAAGAATCAATTCTCCCTACAGATATGTGGAGATCACCCAAATGTATTTTGGGAAAGGAAAAAACATGTGGTAAGTCTTCCTTATGAGGAAGAATTTTCTGAGGATAATATTCCCACTAAGGCAAGACCTTGCCAAATGAATTCAGAATATTTGGATTTATGTAAAAGAGAGATTGATACTCTTCTTCAAAAGGGATTACTAAGGCCCTCAAAATCTCCATGGTCTTGCACTGCTTTCTATGTTAATAAGCACGCAGAGCAAGAAAGAGGGGTACCCAGACTGGTCATAAATTATAAACCCCTAAATAAAATTTTGAAATGGATTAGATATCCTATTCCTAATAAAAATAATTTATTAGATAGACTTCATGAAGCTATAATATTTTCAAAATTTGATTTTAAATCAAGATATTGGCAAATTCAAATTTCTGAAAAAGATAAATATAAAATAGCCTTTAACGTCCCAATGGGACAATATGAGTGGAA
Organism: Jaltomata sinuosa; assembly: GCA_003996215.1. Classification (NCBI taxonomy): domain Eukaryota; kingdom Viridiplantae; phylum Streptophyta; class Magnoliopsida; order Solanales; family Solanaceae; genus Jaltomata; species Jaltomata sinuosa. The sequence continues at coordinate 161,330 of QJPP01003070.1, forward strand.
TGTTATGCCTTTTGGGTTAAAAAATGCCCCTTCTGAATTTCAGAAAATTATGAATGATATTATAAACCCTTTTAGCAATTTTATCATTGTTTATATAGATGATATTTTAGTATTCTCAAAAACCTTAGAAATGCATTATAAGCATCTTGACCTATTTAAGAAAATTATAATTCAAAATGGTTTGGTTATATCTAGACCAAAAATGCATATTTTTCAAACCAATGTTAGATTCTTGGGTCATAATATTGAAAAAGGAAAAATTATTCCAATTCAGAGAAGTATTGAGTTTGCGTCTAAATTTCCTGACGTTATTACTAATAAAACTCAGCTTCAACGTTTCTTAGGAAGTTTAAATTACATTTCTCCTTTTATAAAGGATCTAGCTAAAGACACATCTATATTATATGATAGGTTAAGAAAAAGCCCTAAAGCTTGGACTGATAGTCATACAAAAACAATCAAGCATATTAAGGCAAAGGTTAATAACCTACCATGTCTCACTCTGGCTAATCCAAATTGGCAAAAAATAGTGGAGACAGATGCCTCTGATATTGGTTATGGAGGAATTTTAAAACAAATCTCTCCGACTGAAAGACAAGAATACCTTATACAATTCTATTCAGGAAAATGGAATAATAGTCAAAAAAATTATGCTACTGTAGCTAAAGAAATTCTAGCCATAGTCAAAACTGTTTTAAAATTCCAAGGAGATTTATATAATCAAAAGTTTATCATAAAAACTGATTGTCAAACAGCTAAATTCATCTTTAATAAAGATGTAAAACATGATGTTTCTAAAAAAATGTTTGCAAGATGGCAAGCTTTATTAGCACCATTTGATTTTGAGATACATTATAAGAAGGGAACAGATAATAGTCTTCCCGATTTCCTTACTAGAGAATATTTGAGATAATAATTCTTTATTTTCTGAATACAGGATAATGCGGCCATCGGGAAGTTCTTCCTCTAATAGAGGAAGAGGAAGAGGAAGAGCATCCATGAGCAGAAATAATATTCTGGCTCAATTTGGAAACCAGAGGCTAATAGCCTCAAACATTGCAGGTACCTCTACAGGTACTTCTACAGGTATCTCGGGAATTAGTACCGAACATCCAATGTATAGAGAATTCATGAATTTTATACAATCAAGGCAACCTCAGAACAATGCACCACCATCATATTCAGCTGTCGTCAATGACGAAGTAGGTGAGAATATTGAGATATATGATAAAAATGAGAAAGATGAAGTAATACTTCTTCTTGAGCCAAGAGATTTACAATGGAGAGAGGATCCTTGGCAAATCATGTCAAGTTATTTTGATACGGCATCATATGCTGTCCCAACATATAAATATAGAATGCATTATGAGATTATACTCTCATCTATTGGGTCTGCTGAATTCCAGCATTTTTTCCCAGCAAATACCAAGAAAGTTTATAACTTTTCAAAAAGTATTATAAAAAAGATATTTACCCCAGAAGAATGGGGAATCAGTATGATGAAGGAAAAAGAATACACCCATTCGGAACAAAGAATAGCTATTAAGTTTAATTACTGGGACTACATTGAGAGCTTTAATAAAGCCTTATTATATGAGAATGCTAATAAGAAGCATTCATGGTTCATTAAAATATGTTCAAATATTTTCAGACAACATATACCAAATTGGTTCTGTCAGTGGTGGACTTTATATGGCCCAACCTTGAATATCCTTCTAGAGGATTATAAAAAATTATATGCTGAATGGGTTGATGTTTCGCCCAAAATAATAAGATTACAACAAGAAGACATATATTTTAAGGGAATATCCTTAATGTATTTCTTTATACAATTTTCTATTCCATGGATAATGAAATGGACCATAGAAGTTCATACAAATGAAGAAGGGTTTCCTTGCTTAAAAAGGAAATTTCATACAAAATTTTGGAGTAAATTACTCCAGAGAGATATGGAGGAAAAACTTCATGGACGCGAGATAATAGACTCAATTAATGTGGCTATTGAGACTAGCAAAAACCAAACAGAAGTTATACAGGAAAAGGATAATATTAGTCCTTTTAAACATATAACCAGAAAATTACAGATGAAACAAGAGACTATTTCTAAATCTGAACTTCTTGCATCATATATGGAAGAAGTTAAAAAAGATTTAGCAAAAAATATGGGTATAGAATTCTCAGATAATATATCCATGACCACTTCTAATGAATAAGAAGACAACTGTGTAGCAGGAGAATCTCAGAGTATTCATAGCACAGAAGAAATGGACATTGAAATGTTTCTACAACAGTTCAAGAACTAGATAGAAGAATCTTCTAGCTCGGACAAGTCCAAAGGAAAGGAGATTGCTAAAGAGTAGAGGACAAGACGTCAGATGTCAACTTTATTAAAGTTGAAATTATTTGAATTATTGTAAAACTTTTATAAAGTAGAGGACCCCAGGTCCAATAATGTAATATGACGTAAGCACTTACGTCATGAAGTTTAAATTTTTCTATCAATCCCTTCTATAAAAGGGTTACTTATTGTATATAGTAGGCAGGCTTCAACCAAACCTTCGGATATTACTCTCTCTGTAGTACTGAAATAAAATTATTGTTGATATTTTGTAATTTGAAGAATCACTGATCCCCTGTTAAGAATCACTGATCCCCAGTAAGGTAATTTTCTTCCATTTTTTTTTAATCATTTTAAGGATTTATAGCCTACATGATGGGCTAAATAACCCGTGTTGGACTAACAACAACTACAACTATTAAGACATGGTGAGAAAAAGACTGTTCCGATGTCTCTGAGGTCGAGATAATATAATCAAGGGAAAAAAAGAACTTGGCTTAGTCCGGAGTTCCTGATTAGGCCCATGTCAGCCATGTGGAGGCATTTATTTGGGCTAGATTGGAACTGTAAAAGTTCTTTCCATTCCTAGATTATATGAGTCGTAAACGAACCTGTAGTTACATCGAAGCGATCCTGCCACTCTTTTGGTATCAGAGCCATGTTATTGATAGTAGTAGGTGTTGGTAGTCCAACACATCTTATTTTTATGAACATCATTAAGAAGCATACTACTGTTAAAAACAGTAGAAAAAAAGAATATGATATGCCTCAACAACTGGATCTTCTTAATAAATGGACGATTCCAAAAATCCAACCCAAGGTTATATACCAAATGGGTACTTTTGAAAAAATAGGATTTAAACAAATTGTAAAAACCGCAGAGGAAACTATTACGGTGGACTCTGATCATGGTACTTTTAGATTGCTGTCTGAAAGTGATTTTGCCCCTTATTGGGAAACTCATAGATTTATGCATATTGGTTTGGTACAAGTTGCCTTTAAGCCACTCACTTTGAGAGGTTTACTGAGAGCTTCATAGCAGCTCTAAGGGATGGCAGAAATCAGAATTGGAAAAAATCCCTTATAGGGACGGTTCAAACCAGTTTAGCCTATGACCCTGTTTATTTTAACGCCTATCCTAATTTGCAAATTTCTTTGAATGATGAGAATTCTCTGAATACTGAAGTTATATGTATTTGTTATAGAATTTACTATAAACCATTATACACTTTGAACCCTATGTGTAAAATCATGGATTTTAAAAATGAAACGATTCTTATAGAAACAAATTTTAGTAAGTCTAAAGTTATAATTAGAAGGCCTATTAAATGGGATGAAATTAATTTTCCTAAAGAGTGGGTGATCAAAGAGGCGGTTCCACCCAAAAATAATATAAATCCTGATATTTCTGACATTGAGCAAACTCCTGATGGGACGGTGAGAATCAAATTCACTGACCAAAATTTGTTAATGAGTTATGCTGATAATATAGGCTTTTCTTCTAGAATATTTAGATCTAACTCATCTTATATATCTCCTACTGATTATATTGTTGATATGCCTTCCAGAGCGTCTACTTCTCAGATTAGAGAAGAAGATAATTCTAGAGTATCTACCTCTGATATGAGAGAGGGAAAAAGAGTTGATAATATCAAAATTGAAAATCATATAGTTACCCCTGATATGGACCCTACTTTGTCCGAAATGGACTTTCCAAATGGTTTACATGGATAGATCAAAACTTATTGATTTTAGACCGGGATCACCGGTAAGAAAGAAAATTTCAAATGAATTTTTTCAACCCAAATGGGAACCATTTAGAAAATGGTTTTTCAAAAATTTCAATAATGATCAACATACATATTTTCAAGAAGATTTTTATAATGATCTTTCTAAAGTAAATAAAGCTATAGCCTTTGTACCATGGTTCATGACAAAATATGTTTATAACTATATTTCTATGTTAGAACAAGATTATAAATTATCTGATGGTATAATTACCAAATATCTCCTACCTCCTCAACAATCTTTTAAAATTGAAAAAGATAATAAAACTGTATATTTTACTGCATTTGCAGAATTATTTGATGAAAATGGCACTGCTCTTATTACATCTAAGCATGTTAAAATGTTACTAAGACAAAACAATTACACGAATGTTTATGTGAGCATTTTAGGAGAACATATTCTCTCTTTACATGATAAAATTAGTCATTTATGTTCTGAATTACAGAAGTCCAAAATCCCTGATAAAGGGAAGGAGAAGGCTACTCCTACTATCCAACCCCCTCCAGAGATTAAGGATTTTAAATTATCAAAGCTTGATAATATTGAAAGGTTGCTTCAAGAAAGGTTTGAAGGATTAAATATTAATCCCCTTCAACTAAGTGAAAATGAGGCCACTGATAGGAATACTCCAAATTAGATTAATAAAATCTCAGAAAAACATGCTAGAAAACTAGTTCAAAGGATGTACTATTATCCTAGACCGACTCCTCAAGACATCCTTCATGAAGAACAAGAATATTATGTCTCTAACAGTTTTAGTGGGACAGAAATTTATGAATGAAATATTGATGGTTTTACTGACAGACAGATTTATACTCTGGCACACAAAATTCTTATGTATAGTACGATTTGCAAGGCCAACAAGAATTCTGAAAAGGATACAACTAACATGATTATTGCTGGATTTACAGGCCAATTAAAAGGGTGGTGGGATAATTATCTCTCAGAATCTCAACGAATGGCCATTTTAAATTTGATACCAAAAGAGTGGCAGGATCAATTTGATGTAACTACAGGTTCGTTTACGACTCATATAATCTAGGAATGGAAAGAACTTTTACGGTTCCAATCTAGCCCAAATAAACGCCTCCACATGGCTGACATGGGCCTAACCAGGAACTCCGGACTAAGTCAAGTTCTTTCTATCCCTTGATTATATTACCTCGACCTCAGAGACATCGGAACAGTCTTTTTCTCACCATGTCTTAATAGTTGTAGTTGCTGTTAGTTCAACACGGGTTATTTAGCCCATCATGTAGGCTATAAATCCTTAAAATGATAAAAAAAATATGGAAGAAAATTACCTTACTGGGGATTAGTGATTCTTAACAGGGGATCAGTGATTCTTCAAATTACAAAATATCAACAATAATTTTATTTCAGTACTACAGAGAGAGTAATATCCGAAGGGTTGGCTGAAGCCTGCTTAAAAAAAGAGTTATTTTTGCCAAAGGTTTATGAGCCGTAATTAGCTCGATCGTCTCTAAAAATAAATTCTTATTACTTGTAAATTCACTAGAGATATCAGGAAAATTATCTTCAGGGATATCAGGGGTGTTATCATCAACCATAACCTATTTTCCATTACCTTTATTTTCTATATGACTAATTCTCTCATCAAGAACCATATTATGATTCTTCAGAGAAGATATTTCTTTTTTGAGATTATTAATCTCCTCAATCAAGTTTTGAACTGTTGTAGAAACATTTCAATGTCCATTTCTTCTGTGCTATGAATACTTTGAGATTCTCCTGCTACACAGTTGTCTTCTTATTCATTAGAAGTGGTCATGGATATATTATCTGAGAATTCTATACCCATATTTTTTGCTAAATCTTTTTTAACTTCTTCCATATATGATGCAAGAAGTTCAGATTTAGAAATAGTCCCTTGTTTCATCTGTATTTTTCTGGTTATATGTTTAAAAGGACTAATATTATTATTTTCCTGTATAACTTCTATTTGGTTTTTGCTAGTCTCAATAGCCACATTAATTGAGTATATTATCTCACGTCCATGAAGTTTTCCCTCCATATCTCTCTGGAGTAATTTACTCCAAAATTTTGTATGAAATTTCCTTTTTAAGCAAGGAAACCCTTCTTCATTTGTATGAACTTCTATGGTCCATTTCATTATCCATGGGATAGAAAATTGTATAAAGAAATACATTAAGGATATTCCCTTAAAATATATGTTTTCTTGTTGTAATCTTATTATTTTGGGCGAAACATCAACCCATTCAGCATATAATTTTTTATAATCCTCTGGAAGGATATTCAAGGTTGGGCCATATAAAGTCCACCACTGACAGAACCAATTTGGTATATGTTATCTGAAAACATTTGAACATATTTTAATGAACCATGAATGCTTCTTATTAGCATTCTCATATAATAAGGCTTTATTAAAGCTCTTAATGTAGTCCTAGTAATTAAACTTAACAACTATTCTTTGTTCCGGATGGGTGTATTCCTTTTCCTTCATCGTACTGATTCCCCATTCTTCTGGGGTAAATATCTTTTTTTATAATAATTTTTGAAAAGTTATAAACTTTCTTTGTTATTTGCTGGGAAAAAATGCTGGAATTCAGCAGACCCAATAGATGAGAGTATAATCTCATAATGCATTCTATATTTATATGTTGGGACAACATATGATACCGTATCAAAATATCTTGACATGATTTGCCAAGGATCCTCTCTCCATTGTAAATCTCTTGGCTCAAGAAGAAGTATTACTTCATCCTACTCATTTTTATCATATATCTCAATATTTTCACCTACTTCGTCATTGACGACAGCTGAATATGATGGTGGTGCATTGTTCTGAGGTTGCCTTGATTGTATAAAATTCATGAATTCTCTATACATTGGATGTTCGGTACTAATTCCCCAAGATACCTGTAGAAGTACCTGTAGAGGTACCTGCAATGTTTGAAGCTATTAGCCTCTGGTTTCCAAATCGAGCCAGAATATTATTTCTGCTCATGGATGCTCTTCCTCTTCCTCTTCCTCTATTAGAGGAAGAACTTCCCGATGGCCGCATTATCCTGTATTCAGAAAATAAAGAATTATTAACTCAAATATTCTCTAGTAAGAAAATCGGGAAGACTATTATCTGTTCCCTTCTTATAATGTATCTCAAAATCAAATGGTGCTAATAAAGCTTGCCATCTTGCAAACATTTGTTTAGAAACATCATGTTTTACATCTTTATTAAAGATGAATTTAGCTGTTTGACAATCAGTTTTTATGATAAACTTTTGATTATATAAATCTCCTTGGAATTTTAAAACACTTTTGACTATGGCTAGAATTTCTTTAGCTACAGTAGCATAATTTTTTTGACTATTATTCCATTTTCCTAAATAGAATTGTATAAGGTATTCTTATCTTTAAGCCGGGGAGATTTGTTTTAAAATTCCTCCATAACCAATATCAGAGGCATCTGTCTCCACTATTTTTTTCCAATTTGGATTAGCCAGAGTGAGACATGGTAGGTTATTAACCTTTGCCTTAATATGCTTGACTGCTTTTGTATGATTATCAGTCCAAGCTTTAGGGCTTTTTCTTAACCTATCATATAATATAGCTGTGTCTTTAGCTAGATCCTTTATAAAAGGAGAAATGTAATTTAAACTTCCTAAGAAACGTTGAAGCTGAGTTTTATCAGTAATAACGTCAGGAAATTTAGACGCAAACTCAATACTTCTCTGAATTGGAATAATTTTTCCTTTTTCAATATTATGACCCAAGAATCTAACATTGGTTTGGAAAATATGCATTTTTGGTCTAGATATAACCAAACCATTTTGAATTATAATTTTCTTAAATAGGTCAAGATGCTTAAAATGCATTTCTAAGGTTTTTGAGAATACCAAAATATCATCTATATAAACAATGATAAAATTGCTAAAAGGGTTAAAAATATCATTCATAATTTTCTGAAATTCATAAGGGGCATTTTTTAACCCAAAAGGCATAACATTCCACTCATATTGTCCTATTGGGATGTTAAAGGCTGTTTTATATTTATCTTTTTCAGAAATTTGAATTGCCAATATCCTGATTTTAAATCAAAATTTGAAAATATTATAGCTTCATGAAGTCTATCTAATAAATCTTTTTTATTAGGAATAGGATATCTAATCCATTTCAAATCTTTATTTAGGGGTTTATAATTTATGACCAGTCTGGGTACCCCTCTTTCTTGCTCTGCGTGCTTATTAACATAGAAAGCAGTGCAGGACCATGGAGATTTTGAGGGCCTTATTAATCTCTTTTGAAGAAGAGTATCAATCTCTCTTTTACATAAATCCAAATATTCTGAATTCATTTGGCAAGGTCTTGCCTTAGTGGGAATATTATCCTCAGAAAATTCTTCCTTATAAGGAAGACTTACCACATGTTTTTTCTTTCCCAAAATACATTTGGGTGATCTCCACATATCTGTAGGGAGAATTGATTCTTTAAAATTTCAATTTTTCCTTGGATCTTAGGATTTTGTAAAGTCTATTCTATAGTAAGACTACAAATCTCACTTTTAAGAAAATCGATTTGTTTATTTTTTAAAGAAATCATATCTTTAACTTCATTAACGAATTTTGAGAATGATTGAGATATAAAATCTATTCTCATTTTTCTTCCTTCAAAGGTACCTGTTATTCCAGTCTCATCCCAGAGAGTTATGGGATAAATATGCCAGAAAAAAGGCATTCCTAAAATAATTTCGTTAGAAATATTTTTTATTAAAACAAAACTTTCAGGCATACATATATTATTTATACAAATATATGCTTTAGGAATTTTATATTCAATATCCATTTTATGACCACTAGCATTTCGAAGACTATGAGTAGTTTTCTTAAAATATTTTGATGGAATTAATCCTTCCTGAATGCAATTTAAATCAGCTCCGCTATCAATAAGAGCAACAAAATCTTTTTTTAAGTTATAATCAATAAAAAGAGTTATTTTTACCAAAGGCTTATGAGCCGTAATTAGCTCGATCGTCTCTAAAAATAAATTCTTATTACTTGTAAATTCACAAGAGATATCAGAAAAATTATCTTCAGGGATATCAGGGGTGTTATCATCAACCATAACCTGTTTCCCATTACCTTTATTTTCTATATGAATAATTCTCTCATTAAGAACCATATTATGATTCTTCAGAGAAGATATTTCTTTTTTGAGATTATTAATCTCCTCAATCAAGTCTTGAATTGTAGTGGGAATATGATCCCTTTGAGACCTAAGTTTTAACTGTCTCTTTACTTCTGCCATGGTATAAGCATTATGATGAGCGATTTATTTTTAGGAATACTAGTATTATTAGTGGAAGTGCTAGTATTACCAATTTTGTCAATAATTTGGGATCTCAGCGTTGGATCATCAATCATCTTGAGAATTTCCATCCAATTATCATTACTGATGACATTGATATTCAAGTCTTTGAACTGAGAATATAACTGATAGAATTCATCCTTGTATTTATTAGCACAAGGTTTGCCAATCTGGCAAGACGTACATTCTTCCTCTGATGAGGACATGTAGTCTTCTTCATGGAGAACTTTTAGATCTTCACTTGTAGAGGATTCTTCCCCATCACTATTGTTTTGGCTAGAATTTTCCGAATAAGAGTTAAGGAGGATTTTATATAAAGAATCCTTAATATTATCCTCTAGGTCAAGGTTTTTAATCTTATCCTTGACTTTGCAATCTCTTGCATAATGGCCTATTCTACCACATTTGTGGCAAGAATTTGGTCTATAATTCTTATAAAACTCCTTTTTCCCTTTATAATCCATTTTTATATTTTCAGGCTTGTCTAAGCGTTTCTTTTTCTTGTGTTGCCTATAAGGTTTTTTCTTATAATCTTTTTTCCTCTATGTCTATTAGTCTTTTTAGAGGATTCAGGCATGTCTATAGCGAATTGCTCACAAAATTTGCCTAATTGTTGTTTTTCATTCAACTGATATCTCTTTATTTGTTGATTCAACTTGATCTCGTTGCATAAAGAGAGACCTTCTTGGGTACAAACACTTATAAGCTTTCCATAGGTATACTCATCGTAATTAATACTCACCCCATCTCCTCTAAGGGCTTTCCTAACCCTTTCTGCAAATAAAGCAGGGAGTCCGTCTATAAACTTGGATTTCCAATGAGAGTTATTACACTCGGGTAATTCCATTACCCTAGATAAGAAAACTTCCTTGTACCATCTAAAAGACGTGAGGTTTTTACATCTAAGGTTTTGGAGCATAGTCCTAATGGTCTCACTATTGTCTGACCATCTACTAGAAAAATGTTCTATAATGGTTAGGACCAAGGTGTAGACTACATTTGGAATCATTCCACTTTCGTCCTTAACAGCATTTAAAATGGCCATTCGTTGAGATTCTGAGAGATAATTATCCCACCACCCTTTTAATTGGCCTGTAAATCCAGCAATAATCATGTTAGCTGTATCCTTTTCAGAATTCTTGTTGGCCTTGCAAATCGTACTATACATAAGAATTCTGTGTGCCAGAGTATAAATCTGTCTGTCAGTAAAACCATCAATATTTCATTCATAAATTTCTGTCCCATTAAAACTGTTAGAGACATAATATTCTTGTTCTTCAAGAAGGATGTCTTGAGGAGTCGGTCTAGGATAATAGTACATCCTTTGAACTGGTTTTCTAGCATGTTTTTCTGAGATTTTATTAATCTCATTTGGAGTATTCCTATCAGTGGCCTCATTTTCACTTTAGTTGAAGGGGATTAATATTTAATCCTTCAAACCTTTCTTGAAGCAACCTTTCAATATTATCAAGCTTTGATAATTTAAAATCCTTAATCTCTGGAGGGGGTTGGATAGTAGGAGTAGCCTTCTCCTTCCCTTTATCAGGGATTTTGGACTTCTGTAATTCAGAACATAAATGACTAATTTTATCAGGTAAAGAGAGAATATGTTCTCCTAAAATGCTCACATAAACATTCGTGTAATTGTTTTATCTTATTAACATTTTAACATGCTTAGATGTAATAAGAGCAGTGTCATTTTCATCAAATAATTCTGCAAATGCAGTAAAATATACAATTTTATTATCTTTTTCAATTTGAAAAGATTGTTGAGGAGGTAGGAGTGATTTGGTAATTGTACCATCAGATAATTTATAATCTTGTTCTAACTTAGAAATATAGTTATAAACATATTTTGTCATGAATCATGGTACAAAGGCTATAACTTTATTTACTTTAGAAAGATCATTATAAAAATCTTCTTGAAAATATGTATGTTGATCATTATTGAAATTTTTGAAGAACCATTTTCTAAATGATTCCCATTTGGGCTGAAAAAATTCATTTGAAATTTTCTTTCTTACCGGTGATCCCGGTCTAAAATCAATAAGTTCTGATCTATCCATGTAAACCATTTGGAAAGTCCATTTCGGACAAAGTAGGGTCCATATCAGGGGTAACTATATGATTTTCAATTTTGATATTATCAACTCTTTTTTCCTCTCTCATATCAGAGGTAGATACTCTAGAATTATCTTCTTCTCTAATCTGAGAAGTAGACGCTCTGGAAGGCATATCAACAATATAATCAGTAGGAGATATATAAAATGAGTTAGATCTAAACATTCTAGAAGCAAAGCCTATATTATCAGCATAACTCATTAACAAATTTTGGTCAGTGAATTTGATTCTCACCGTCCCATCAGGAGTTCGCTCAATGTCAGAAATATCAGGATTTATATTATTTTTGGGTGGAACAGCCTCTTCGATCACCCACTCTTTAGGAAAATTAATTTCATCCCATTTAATAGGCCTTCTATTTATAACTTTAGACTTACTAAAATTTGTTTCTATAAGAATCGTTTTATTTTTAAAATCCATGATTTTACACTTCGGGTTCAAAGTGTATAATGATTTATAGTAAATTCTATAACAAATACATATAACTTCAGTACCAAGCAAATAATCATAACCATATAATTTTATACTTAATATTAACGTATTCAGAGAATTAACATCAATCAAAGAAATTTGCAAATTAGGATAGGTGTTAAAATAAACAGGGCCATAGGCTAAACTGGTTTGAACCGTCCCTATAAGGGATTTTTTCCAGTTCTGATTTCTGCCATCCCTTAGAGTTGCTATGAAGCTCTCAGGTAAACCTCTCAAAGTGAGTGGCTTAAAGGCAACTTGTACCAAACCAATATGCATAAATCTATGAGTTTCCTAATAAAGGGCAAAATCACTTTCAGACAACAATCTAAAAGTACCATGATCAGAGTTTCAGATTTAGAAATAGTCCCTTGTTTCATCTGTAATTTTCTGGTTATATGTTTAAAAGGACTAATATTATCCTTTTTCTGTATAACTTCTGTTTGGTTTTTGCTAGTCTCAATAGCCACATTAATTTAGTCTATTATCTCGCGTCCATGAAGTTTTCCCTCCATATCTCTCTGGAGTAATTTATCCAAAATTTTGCATGAAATTTCCTTTTTAAGCAAGGAAACCCTTCTTCATTTGTATGAACTTCTATGATCCATTTCATTATCAATGAGATAGAAAATTGTATAAAGAAATACATTAAGGATATTCCCTTAAAATATATGTCTTCTTGTTGTAATCTTATTATTTTGGGCGAAACATCAACCCATTCAGCATATAAATTTTTATAATCCTCTGGAAGGATATTCAAGGTTGGGCCATATAAAGTCCTCCACTGACAGAACCAATTTGGTATATGTTGTCTGAAAATATTTGAACATATTTTAATGAACAATGAATGCTTCTTATTAGCATTCTCATATAATAAGGCTTTATTAAAGTTCTCAATGTAGTCCCAGTAATTAAACTTAATAGCTATTCTTTGTTCCGGATGAATGTATTCTTTTTCCTTCATCGTACTGATTCCCCATTCTTCTGGGGTAAATATCTTTTTTATAATAATTTTTGAAAAGTTATAAACTTTCTTGGTATTTGCTGGGAAAAAATGCTGGAATTCAGCAGACCCAATAGATGAGAGTATAATCTCATAATGCATTCTATATTTATATGTTGGAACAACATATGATGCCGTATCAAAATATCTTGACATGATTTGCCAAGGATTCTCTCTCCATTGTAAATCTCTTAGCTCAAGAAGAAGTATTACTTCATCTTACTCATTTTTATCATATATCTCAATATTTTCACCTACTTGTCATTCACGACAGCTGAATATGATGGTGGTGCATTATTCTGAGGTTGCCTTGATTGTATAAAATTCATGAATTCTCTATACATTGGATGTTTTGTACTAATTTCCGAGATACCTGTAGAAGTACCTGTAGAGGTATCTGCAATGTTTGAGGCTATTAGCCTCTGGTTTCCAAATCGAGCCAGAATATTATTTCTGCTCATGGATGCTCCTCCTCTTCCTCTTCCTCTATTAGAGGAAGAACTTCCCGATGGCCGCATTATCCTGTATTCAGAAAATAAAGAATTATTAACTCAAATATTCTCTAGTAAGGAAATCGGGAAGACTATTATCTGTTCCCTTCTTATAATGTATCTCAAAATCAAATGGTGCTAATAAAGCTTGCCATCTTGCAAACATTTATTCAGAAACATCATGTTTTACATCTATATTAAAGATGAATTTAGCTGTTTGACAATCAGTTTTTATGATAAACTTTTGATTATATAAATCTCCTTGGATCTTAGGATTTTGTAAAGTCTCTTCTATAGTAAGACTACAAATCTCACTTTTAAGAAAATCGATTTGTTTATTTTATAAAGAAATCATAGCTTTAACTTCATTAACGAATTTTGAGAATGGTTGAGATATAAAATCTATTCTCATTTTTCTTCCTTCAAAAGTACCTGTTATTCTAGTCTCATCCCAGAGAGTTATGGGATAAATATGCCAGAAAAAAGGCATTCCTAAAATAATTTCGTTAGAAATATTTTTTATTTAAACAAAACTTTCAGGCATACATATATTATTTATACAAATATATGCTTTAGGAATTTTATATTCAATATCCATTTTATGACCACTAGCATTTCGAAGACTATGAGTAGTTTTCTTAAAATATTTTGATGGAATTAATCCTTTCCGAATGCAATTTAAATCAGCTCCGCTATCAATAAGAGCAACAAAATCTTTTTTTAAGTTATAATCAATAAAAAGAGTTATTTTTACCAAAGGTTTATGAGCCGTAATTAGCTCAATCGTCTCTAAAAATAAATTCTTATTACTTGTAAATTCACTAGAGATATCAGAAAAATTATCTTCAGGGATATCAGGGGTGTTATCATCAACCATAACCTGTTTCCCATTACCTTTATTTTCTATATGACTAATTCTCTCATCAAGAACCATATTATGATTCTTCAGAGAAGATATTTCTTTTTTGAGATTATTAATCTCTTCAATCAAGTCTTGAAATGTAGTGGGAATATGATCTCTTTGAGACCTAAGTTTTAACTGTCTCTTTACTTCTGCCATGGTATAAGCATTATGATGAGCGGTATTATTTTTAGGAATACTAGTATTATTAGTGGAAGTGCTAGTATTACCAATTTTGTCAATAATTTGGGATCTCAGCGTTGGATCATCAATCATCTTGAGAATTTCCATCCAATTATCATTACTGATGACATTGATATTCAAGTCTTTGAACTGATAATATAACTGATAGAATTCATCCTTGTCTTTATTATCACAAGGTTGGCCAATCTGGCAAGACGTACATTCTTCCTCTGATGAGGACATGTAGTCTTCTTCATGAAGACCTTTTAGGTCTTCACTTGTAGAGGATTCTACCTCATCACTATTGTTTTGGCTAGAAGAAGAATCCTCTACAAGTGAAGACCTAAAAGTTCTTCATGAAGAAGACTACATGTCCTCATCAAAGGAAGAATGTACGTCTTGCCAGATTGGCCAACCTTGTGATAATAAAGACAAGGATGAATTCTATCAGTTATATTCTCAGTTTAAAGACTTGATTATCAATGTCATCAGTAATGATAATTGGATGAAAATTCTCAAGATGATTGATGATCCAACGCTGAGATCCCAAATTATTGACAAAATTGGTAATACTAGCACTTCCACTAATAATACTAGTATTCCTAAAAATAATACGGCTCATCATAATGCTTATACCATGGCAGAAGTAAAGAGACAGTTAAAACTTAGGTCTCAAAGGGATCATATTCCCACTACAATTCAAGACTTGATTGAGGAGATTAATAATCTCAAAAAAGAAATATCTTCTCTGAAGAATCATAATATGGTTCTTGATGAGAGAATTAGTCATATAGAAAATAAAGGTAATGGGAAACAGGTTATGGTTGATGATAACACCCCTGATATCCCTGAAGATAATTTTCCTGATATCTCTAGTGAATTTACAAGTAATAAGAATTTATTTTTAGAGACGATTGAGCTAATTACGGCTCATAAACCTTTGGTAAAAATAACTCTTTTTATTGATTATAACTTAAAAAAAGATTTTGTTGCTCTTATTGATAGCGGAGCTGATTTAAATTGCATTCGGGAAGGATTAATTCCATCAAAATATTTTAAGAAAACTACTCATAGTCTTCGAAATGCTAGTGGTCATAAAATGGATATTGAATATAAAATTCCTAAAGCATATATTTGTATAAATAATATATGTATGCCTGAAAGTTTTATTTTAATAAAAAACATTTCTAACGAAATTATTTTAGGAATGCCTTTTTTCTGGCATATTTATCTCATAACTCTCTGGGATGAGACTGCAATAACAGGTACCTTTGAAGGAAGAAAAATGAGAATAGATTTTATGTCTCAACCATTCTCAAAATTCGTTAATGAAGTTAAAGATATGATTTCTTTAAAAAATAAACAAATCGATTTTCTTAAAAGTGAGATTTGTAGTCTTACTATAGAAGAGACTTTACAAAATCCTAAGATCCAAGGAAAAATTAAAATTTTAAAGAATCAATTCTCCCTACAGATATGTGGAGATCACCCAAATGTATTTTGGGAAAGGAAAAAACATGTGGTAAGTCTTCCTTATGAGGAAGAATTTTCTGAGGATAATATTCCCACTAAGGCAAGACCTTGCCAAATGAATTCAGAATATTTGGATTTATGTAAAAGAGAGATTGATACTCTTCTTCAAAAGAAATAAAATTATTGTTGATATTTTGTAATTTGAAGAATCACTGATCCCCTGTTAAGAATCACTGATCCCCAGTAAGGTAATTTTCTTTCAATTTTTTTTTTTATCATTTTAAGGATTTATAGCCTACATGATGGGCTAAATAACCCGTGTTGGACTAACAACAACTACAACTATTAAGACATGGTGAGAAAAAGACTGTTCCGATGTCTCTGAGGTTGAGGTAATATAATCAAGGGATAGAAAGAACTTGGCTTAGTCCAGAGTTCCTTGTTAGGCCCATATCAGCCATGTGGAGGCGTTTATTTGGGCTAGATTGGAACCGTAAAAGTTCTTTCCATTCCTAGATTATATGAGTCGTAAACGAACCTGTAGTTACATCGAAGCGATCATGCCACTCTTTTGGTATCAGAGCCATGTTATTGATAGTAGTAGGTGTTGGTAGTCCAACACATCTTATTTTTATGAACATCATTAAGAAGCATACTACTGTTAAAAACAGTAGAAAAAAGGAATATGATATGCCTCAACAACTGGATCTTCTTAATAAATGGACGATTCCAAAAATTCAACCCAAGGTTATATACCAAATGGGTACTTTTGAAAAAATAGGATTTAAACAAATTGTAAAACCACAGAGGAAACTATTACGGTGGACTCTGATCATGGTACTTTTAGATTGCTGTCTGAAAGTGATTTTTCCCCTTATCGGGAAACTCATAGATTTATGCATATTGGTTTGGTACAAGTTACCTTTAAGCTATTCACTTTGAGAGGTTTACCTGAGAGCTTCATAGCAGCTCTAAGGGATGGCAGAAATCAGAACTGGAAAAAATCCCTTATAGGGACGGTTCAAACCAGTTTAGCCTATGGCCCTGTTTATTTTAACGCCTATCCTAATTTGCAAATTTCTTTGAATAATGAGAATTATCTGAATACTTTAATATTAAGTATAAAATTACATGGTTATGATTATTTGCCTGGTACTGAAGTTATATGTATTTGTTATAGAATTTATTATAAACCATTATACACTTTGAACCCTATGTGTAAAATCATGGATTTTAAAAATAAAACGATTCTTATAGAAACAAATTTTAGTAAGTCTAAAGTTATAACTAGAAGGCCTATTAAATGGGATAAAATTAATTTTCCTAAAGAGTGGGTGATCGAAGAGGCTGTTCCACCCAAAAATAATATAAATCCTGATATTTCTGACATTGAACAAACTCCTGATGAGACGGTGAGAATCAAATTCACTGACCAAAATTTGTTAATGAGTTATACTGATAATATAGGTTTTTCTTCTAGAATGTTTAGATCTAACTCATCTTATATATCTCCTACTGATTATATTGTTGATATGCCTTCCAGAGCGTCTACTTCTAAGATTAGAGAAGAAGATAATTCTAGAGTATCTACCTCTGATATGAGAGACGGAAAAAGAGTTGATAATATCAAAATTGAAAATCATATAGTTACCCCTGATATGGACCCTACTTTGTCCGAAATGGACTTTCCAAATGGTTTACATGGATAGATCAAAACTTATTGATTTTAGACCGGGATCACCGGTAAGAAAGAAAATTTCAAATGAATTTTTTCAGCCCAAATGGGAACAATTTAGAAAATGGTTTTTCAAAAATTTCAATAATGATCAACATATATATTTTCAAGAAGATTATAATGATCTTTCTAAAGTAAATAAAGCTATAGCCTTTGTACCATGGTTCATGACAAAATATGTTTATAACTATATTTCTATGTTAGAACAAAATTATAAATTATCTGATGGTACAATTACCAAATCTCTCCTACCTCCTCAACAATCTTTTCAAATTGAAAAAGATAATAAAACTGTATATTTTACTGCATTTGCAGAATTATTTGATGAAAATGACACTGCTTTTATTACATCTAAGCATGTTAAAATGTTAATAAGACAAAACAGTTACACGAATGTTTATGTGAGCATTTTAGGAGAACATATTCTCTCTTTACATGATAAAATTAGTCATTTATGTTCTGAATTACAGAAGTCCAAAATCCCTGATAAAGGGAAGGAGAAGGCTACTCCTACTATCCAACCCCCTCCAGAGATTGAGGATTTTAAATTATCAAAGCTTGATAATATTGAAAGGTTGCTTCAAGAAAGGTTTGAAGGATTAAATATTAATCCCCTTCAACTAAGTGAAAATGAGGCCACTGATAGGAATACTCCAAATGAGATTAATAAAATCTCAGAAAAACATGCTAGAAAACCAGTTCAAAGGATGTACTATTATCCTAGACCGACTCCTCAAGACATCCTTCTTGAAGAACAAGAATATTATGTCTCTAACAGTTTTAGTGGGACAGAAATTTATGAATGGAATATTGATGGTTTTACTAACAGACAGATTTATACTCTGGCACATATAATTCTTATGTATAGTATGATTTTCAAGGCCAACAAGAATTCTGAAAAGGATACAACTAACATGATTATTACTGGATTTACAGGCCAATTAAAAGGGCGGTGGGATAATTATCTCTCAGAATCTCAACGAATGGCAATTTTAAATGCTGTTAAGGACGAAAGTGGAATGATTCCAATTGTAGTCTACACCTTGGTCCTAACCATTATAGAACATTTTTCTAGTAGATGGTCAGACAATAGTGAGACCATTAGGACTATGCTCCAAAATCTTAGATGTAAAACCTTCACGTCTTTTAGATGGTACAAGGACGTTTTCTTATCTAGAGTAATGGAATTACCCGAGTGTAATAACTCTCATTGGAAATCCAAGTTTATAGACGGAATCCCTGCTTTATTTGCAGAAAGGGTTAGGAAAGCCCTTAGAGGAGATAGAGTGAGTATTAATTACGATGAGTATACCTATGGAAAGCTTATAAGTGTTTGTACCCAAGAAGGTCTCTCTTTATGCAACAAGATCAAGTTGAATCAACAAATAAAGAGATATCACTTGAATGAAAAACAACAATTAGGAGAATTTTGTGAATAATTCGTTATAGACATGCATGAATCCTCTAAAAAGACTAATAGACATAGAGGAGAAAGAGATTATAAGGAAAAACCTTATAGGCAACACAGGAAAAAGAAACGCTTAGACAAGCGTGAAAAAAGAAAAATGGATTATAAAGGGAAAAATGAGTTTTATAAGAATTATAGACCAAATGCTTGCCACAAATGTGGTAGAATAGGCCATTATGCAAGAGATTGCAAAGTCAAGGATAAGATTAAAAACCTTGACCTAGAGGATAATATTAAGGATTCTTTATATAAAATCCTCCTTAACTCTTCTTCGGAAAATTCTAGCCAAAACAATAGTGATGGGGAAGAATCATCTACAAGTGAAGACCTAAAAGTTCTTCATGAAGAAGACTACATGTCCTCATCAGAGGAAGAATGTACGTCTTGCCAGATTGGCCAACCTTGTGATAATAAAGACAAGGATGAATTCTATCAGTTATATTCTTAGTTCAAAGACTTGAATATCAATGTCATCAGTAATGATAATTGGATGGAAATTCTCAAGATGATTGATGATCCAACGTTGAGATTCCAAATTATTGACAAAATTGGTAATACTAGCACTTCCACTAATAATACTAGTATTCCTAAAAATAATACCGCTCATCATAATGCTTATACCATGGCAGAAGTAAAGAGACAGTTAAAACTTAGGTCTCAAAGGGATCATATTCCCACTATAATTCAAGATTTGATTGAGGAGATTAATAATCTCAAAAAAGAAATATCTTCTCTAAAGAATCATAATATGGTTCTTGATGAGAGAATTAGTTATATAGAAAATAAAGGTAATGGGAAACAGGTTATGGTTGATGATAACACCCCTGATATCCCTGAAGATAATTTTCCTGATATCTCTAGTGAATTTACAAGTAATAAGAATTTATTTTTAGAGACGATCAAGCTAATTACGGCTCATAAACCTTTGGCAAAAATAACTCTTTTTATTGATTATAACTTAAAAAAGATTTTGTTGCTCTTATTGATAGCGGAGCTGATTTAAATTGCATTCAGGAAAGATTAATTCCATCAAAATATTTTAAGAAAACTACTCATAGTCTTCGAAATGCTAGTAGTATAAAATGGATATTGAATATAAAATTTCTAAAGCATATATTTGTATAAATAATATATGTATGCCTGAAAGTTTTATTTTAATAAAAAACATTTCTAACGAAATTATTTTAGGAATGCCTTTTTTCTGGCATATTTATCCCATAACTCTCTGTCACGACCCGATTTCTCGGTCATGATGGCACCTGCAACCCCCCAGTAGGCGAACCAATTCCCGTAGCCCAGGACAGTTAGTAATGGGCTACTATCTAACAAATAAGCGGGAGAATAGTTTAATAAGCAAAAGTAAGAGAACAAGATGAAGAGAATAGATAACAGGAGTATATATATGCATATGCGGAAACTAAACCAAACCCCAAGACCTGGTATCATAGTATAGAGCCGAAACTACATACACTGAGTGCAAACGATCCAGAACAAAATATACAGATGTCTCTGAATGGTAATAGAGTACATAAAGCAAAAGATAAAATAAAGCTAAGCTCCGATTGCCAAGAGCTCACCCTCAGTCTGAAGTAGTCCCCAACAGATCTCCCGGCATGAATCACATCGATCTAACGACGATGGCCCATGCTAGGATCTGCACCCAAAGATGCAGGAGGTAGGGTGAGCACCAAATGCGAAGCATAAGGTACCCAGTAGGTATCATAGGCCGACTGGGCACATATAAGATAAAAGCGTAATAACAGAAAGAATAGAAGCAAGCAGTCATAGGAAGCAACGAAAGGTACACAGGAACTAGCCCAGAGGGAAATCAACAGAACCACATGTGAGGCCAGTAAGCAGAATATACACACCATAGGCACAGTTGAAAGTAAGAAATAACGCACCTGGGGTCCTTGCAATAACAGTGTATACATAATAAGTTTACGAAATGGACGGTATACCGGTAACCTCAAGTATAAGAAGAGGGAAAGAGTAATGATAGGCATGCTCAGAGACATGAATCAAACTCAACTAATCATATCAATATCAAATCCAGAAACTAACAGTCTAGCAGTAACCAATTTCATACTTAACCGTAACAGGGAACAATTCTGTAAGTAAATAGCAAAAGTCTACCTACAGTCCCCGGCCGCCCATACAACCGAGGAACACAAACAAGTGAAAACAAACCCTCCGGCATCCCATACTACCGGAGCGTACAATCAACAAACAACAAACAAGGGTGGAGCCTCAAACAATGAATGATATGATGCATGAAGATCTCAAGTGAAATGGTATCTCTGTATGTACCTCCTCCGGTGCCTATCCGGCCCAGCAGGTAGGTTCCATGGAAGGACACTGCCCGTATACCTCTACTCCACCATATACCCTTGCTCCAGCACACGCAGCCCGAAGCCCCAGGCCCGGATGGCAAGGTCCATGGAGGTCCCTGACCCCATACTAAAACTCAGTATCAAAACATGTCATCCGAAAGCAAGTCCGGTTTCAAGATAGAGACCCAGTCTCGAGTATGCATGCCCAAACCCTGTCCAGGATTAAAGTAGTAGGAAAATATCTCAAAAACCCCTCCAAGGGTACCCGGGCATAACCGGGTCTAAACAGTAGAAAGTCATCTCAGGTGCTCGGTCCGACCGAGGCTAAAATTATCTCAAGTAGCAAGAAAACTCGACTAGCACCCTGGACCTGCCGGTTCTAGCATTAATCGTAAAACTGGTGATATAAATCATAATTTTACCTTCTTTTACCCATGAATATTCACAAGTTAAATCAAACCATTTTAAATTCATTTCCATAAAAAAGGGGCCTCCGGGGCCATGCAGGATTTAGAAAATAGTGCCAGTAAGCCTGAAGCCAAAACCGTAGTAAAACATGGATAAAACCTCTTTATATGCATGGAAATGGGATAATCAACACAATAGCTTCCCAGCAGCTCACAATCAACCTATCGACCCTGCACAGGTCCATAGCTACTCGGCAAGCATAACCAGCCTAGAAGGATAATTCTATGCCCGGGACTCGCGAACATTCCCAATATCCCACCTTCTATGTTCCAGAGTCAACAAGGCCTCACAGGACCACAATGGTAAGTAAAATATATCGGCAAGTACTACAAGCATCGGAGGAACAAAAGTAGGTGGGCATGAATAAAGCGGTCAAGGTCGGTGGTACTGACCTAATAAACCCAACCCAAGGATGCCCATTAATACAATTTTATCCTATATATGTGGAGTCTAGGGAAAATAAACCGTAACCTACCTGTCGTCTGACGACAAGCTGCTAGAACGACGACGTTCAAACTCGAAATGCTCCGAGAAACTCCGAACCAAAAATCAAACCCAACGTGAAAATAATTTCCCACAAGAACGTTTCTTTAGCGTGGATTAACAGCAAAATTGATCGAATAAATTTGCTTGACTTGGAAACCAAGAATGAAAGAACAAGGTGGAGTACCTATCTATATATCATCACACGCACAGTAGTTAAAACAATGAAACGAATTGGTCTCTGTTTTCATTAACAAGCTGTAATTGAAAAGTAATAATCATAGGGGACAAGTTATAAATTAATTGAATGATAAACTTTCCAGTGATGCCACCACTTACCATTAACTTTGCTGGACACTCTCTCCACCTCCACGTGTGAGGTGGAGGTGACACCAAACATATTCATTTCTCAATATGTATCTACTCGGGTATTGCATAAGTTCGTGGTAAAATAAATATAACTTTTTGAATATATCATAATTCATAGAAAATTATTTCAAACAAAACCTACTATATTATAATAATAATTTTTTAACATAACCAAATTTACTATCTCCGTTAAAATATTATAATTTATAAAAACATTATAAAATAAATACATACACGAATATCTTGTAATAAAAGTATTTTAGGAAGGCAATAAAAATATAACTTTCTACCACATTCAACTTTTAAATTAAATATTTTCGAGTACGCACGATTTTGATACTCAAGAACTCCCTTGGAACCCTCCCTTATGTTTTCTCACTGTTTCAGAACTTAAATGGTGTTTTAAAACGTGAAGTTGAGGCTTTAAATCGATTTTGACCCGACCCGGTTTGCGACCCGGTTCGCGAACCGGTTCGCGACCCGGTTTCTGCCAGACAGTCTGCGGTAAAACAGTCATAACTTTTTACTCCGAGATCAGTTGGATGTGAGGTTTTGTGAGTTGGAAACTAGACTCGTAGACCTTCGATTTGGTATTTTGGGGGACTACTAACTCTTTATATATTGAGATAAAAGCTCTGAGACATTTTACCCAAAGTTCAGAAAAGTTATGGAAAATGTCTCAAAACACACATAAACTATGGTCGGAATTGCTGTTCCACACTCTAACTTTGTGGAGGTCCTATGACCCCCTGGACTATTTTATAGTGTAATATTTAGGGTATTATCAGCTTAGCTTGACCACTGAATCACTCAAACTAAAGTAAGTGCTTTCACACGCTATCAAAAAGAGGGGTCAGTTCTCATTAATGTTAATTTATCTTCCATTAACCCTAGAATTTTCTTAAAACTCTCTAACTTTATCTTCTTGATTATTGATCAAATAACACAAATCATTCCAATTTCATGTGATTTTTACTTTCAATCTACTATTTTGAAGTTGCTGCTTATACGTGTGTTCACTTGCATGTCCATCTATGCTAATAATACCCACAATATTACACTATAAAATAGTTCAGGGGGGTCATAGGACCCCCACAAAGTTAGAGTGTGTAACAACAATTTCAGCCATAGTTTAGGTGTGTCTTGAACTATTTTCCCAAAAATTTATTAAAGAAACTTACGATAACTTTTGCCGACTTGCTTGACTTCAAAACTTATCATACGACCAAACAAATGACCCCGGCACCGAACTACCGGTCCCGACAAGCCTTAAATGACTTGGGGCCGCTACAAACAAGCTCTAACGGTACAAGGAAGACATATACGTGGAAATAACCGGAAGGGTCATTACATCATCCACTACTAAAAAAGACTTTCGTCCTCGAAAGTCAAGGTCAAGGGGGTACCTGAAGGCTCAAACAGCTGCGGATACTGAGCCCGCATATCTCTCTCGGTCTCCCAGGTAGCCTCCTCGACTGGACGGTGTCTCCACCGAACCTTAACAATCGGTATCTCTCGAGACCTCAATCTCCTGACATCTCTGGCCAAAATAGCCGCCGGCTCCTCAACAAAGGCTAAACCCTCACCCAACTGAACTGAATCCCACTGCAACATATGAGACTCATCTGGGACATACCGACGCAACATCAAAACATGAAATACAGGATGTATAGCTGAAAACATCGGAGGCAAGGCTAACTGATAGGCAATGCTACCAACTCTCTGAAGAATCTCAAACGGCCCAATGTACCTGGGGATAAGCTTGCCCCGCCTACCAAATCTCATCACGCCCTTCATGGGCGATACAGGGAGAAACACCAAGTCACCAACACTAAACTCCAAGGAACGAAGCCTACGATCAACATAACTCTTCTGCCTGCTTTGAGCTGCCCGAAGTCTGTCCTGAATCGCTCGGACCTGATCTAAGGAATCTCGAAGCAAATTTATACTCTGTGGCCTAGATCTAAAACCATCAAACCAACCTACCAGTGATCTGCAACGCCTGCCATACAAAGCCTCAAAAGGTGCCATGCCGATACTCGAATGGAAGCTGTTATTATAAGCAAACTCTGCCAAGGGAACAAACTGATCCCAAGAACCTCCAAAGTCAAGAACACAGGCCCGAAGCATGTCCTCCAGAATCTGAATGGTCCTCTCGGACTGGCCATCTGTTTGAGGGTGGAAAGCGGTACTAAGATGAACCTCTGTACCCAAATCTCGTTGAATAGCCCTCCAGAACTGAGATGTGAACTGAGTGCCGCGGTCTGAAATGATAGAAGCTGGGACCCCGTGCAACTGAACAATCTCACGAAGGTAGATCTGAGCTAACCTCTCTGCACCATAAGAAGTCTGAACCGGCAAGAAATGTGCTGACTTAGTCAGCCTATCAACAATCACCCATATGGAATCAAACCTATGAGAAGTACGAAGCAAACAAACAACGAAGTCCATAGTAATTCCTTCCCACTTCCACTCGGGAATGGGAAGTCGCTGTATCAAACCACCAGGTCTCATGTGCTCGAACTTAACCTGCTGACAGTTCAAGCACCGTGATATGAAATCCGCTATATCCCGCTTCATACCACTCCACCAGTAAAGCTGTCTCAATTCTCTATACATCTTTGCTGTGCCAGGGTGAATGGAGTATCTAGTACAATGTGCCTCATAAGTATCAACTGAATTAAATCACTAATCCTCGGAACACAAAGGAGACTATCAAACCTCAGAACCCCATCTGAATCTAGAGTAGCCCGACTGGTCTCACCCTGAACAACCCGATCACGAAGGTCACACAACTGCTGATCCTCAAACTGACGGATCTAAATTTGATCCATCAAAGTAGAACGAACCTCAACACTGGCGAGAACTCTGCTAGGATCCGACAAGTCAAGTCTAACCAAACGGTTAGCCAAGGACTGGATGTCCAAGGCCAACGGTCTCTCTGAAACTGAGAGAGAAGCTAGGCTACCCATACTCACTGCCTTCCGACTCAAGGCATCCGCTACCACGTTTGCCTTGCTCGAATGATACAGAATAGTGAAGTCATAGTCCTTCAGTAACTCGACCCATCTCCTCTGTCTCGAGTTTAACTCTCGCTGACTCGTGATATACTGAAGACTATGGTGATCGGTGAAGATCTCACAGTGAACTCCATATAGGTAATGCCTCCAGATCTTGAGCGCGAAAACTACCGCTGCCAACTCTAAGTCATGAGTGGGGTAGTTGCGCTCGTGAACCTACAACTGCCTTGATGCATATGCTATTACTCGACCCTGCTGCATCAACACACAACCAAGACCGACCCCAGAAGCATCACAATACACGGAGAAGCTCTGACCCTCAACCGGCAAAGTCAAAACTGGAGCTAAAGTCAATAAGGCCTTAAGCCTCTGGAAGCTATCCTCACACTGATCCGACCACTGAAATGGGACATCCTTCCTAGTCAGCATAGTCAAGGGTGCTTCTATGGAGGAAAATCCCTCAATGAACCATCTGTAGTAACCTGCTAACCCAATAAAGCTGCGGACCTCAGTAGTAGTAGTAATTCTAGGCCAATCACAAACCGCAGAAATCTTTCCCGGGTCAACCCTAACCCCATCCTTAGACACCACGTGCCCTAGGAATGCAACTGACTCAAGCCAAAACTCGCACTTTGAGAACTTGGCAAAAAGCCGATGATCTCTCAAAGTCTGGAGTATAACCCTCAAGTGCTGCTCATGCTCATCTCTACTACGCGAGTATACCAAGATGTCATCTATAAAAACTATCACAAATGAGTCCAAATACGGGCCAAGAACCTGTGCATCAAGTTCATAAAGGCTGCGGGGGCATTAGTCAACCCAAAAGACATCACCAGGAACTCATAATGGCCATAACGTGTCCTGAATGCTATCTTAGGGATGTCCTCCGCCCTAATCCTCAACTGATGGTAGCCAGACCTCAAATCAATCTTCGAAAACACGACTGAACCCTGAAGCTGGTCAAACAAATCATCAATCCTCGGCATCGGATACCTATTCTTCACTGTCACCCTATTCAGCTGCCGATAATCAATACACATGCGCATCGACCCATCCTTCTTCTTCACGAAGAGAATAGGAGCACCCCAAGGTGACACACTAGGTCTAATAAACCCCTTAACACACTAGGTCTAATAAACCCCTTAGCTAACAGATCCTGGAGCTGCTCCTTAAGCTCCCTCAACTCAGCAGGAGCCATACGGTAAGGAGAAATAGAAATGGGTCTGGTGCCCGGCTCTAACTCAATAGCAAAATCAATATCTCTCTCAGGTGGAAGGCCTGACAAGTAGGTAGGAAACACATCAAGGAAGTCTCTAACCACAGGAACAGACTCAGGAGAAGTAGGGTCAACACTAGCATCTCGGACATATGCTAGATAAGCTAAACACCCACGGGAAATCAACTTCCTAGCTCAAAGACAAGAGATGATCCCAGAGGGTGCATGGCTAACAGAACCCTGCCACACAACCGGGCATACACCGGGCACGACTATGGTAATGGTCTTGGCATAACAATCCAAAACCACACGGTGAGGGGATAACCAGTCCATGCCCAGTATCACATCAAAGTCTAGCATATCAAGAATCATCAAATCACCCCAAGTCTCTGAATCACCAATAGATAGCATACAAGATCTCATAATCCAATCCACTACTAAAGAATCTCCTATTGGGGTCGAAACAGAAACATGAACAGATAATGGCTCACTAGTCAACCCCAAACAAGGCACAAAGTAGGCAGATACGTATGAACAAGTGGATCCAGGATCAAATAAAGCCATAGCCGACTGATGGCACACAGAAATCGTACCTGTAATCACAACATCTGAGGCCTCTGCCTCTGGTCTCCTAGGGACTGCGTAAAACTGACGACGACCTCCACCTGCCCGACCGCCATCCCTACCACCTGCTCTGCCGCGCGGAGCACCACCTCTACTATGACGACCACCCCTTCTAGTCGGGGGCTAAACTACTCGTAAGGCTCGGCCAACTGAACTGTACCCTGCTGAGGGAAATCTCTAGCAAAATGACCAATCATACCACAAGTAAAACAAGCCCCTGGCGGCCTACTCGGTCGAGATGAACCAGAAGATCTCATATAACCACCACGGCCTGATGCCCCAGAAACTGTACCCCTCGAAGACTGGCCGCCATAGCCCTGATGGCTGCTCTGACCCTGCTCGAATTGGGTACTACCGAAAGTCTGAAGGGAAGCCTGAACCGGTCGGCTGGACTGACCCTGGTGCTGTTGTGGCTGATAACTCCGGCTCCACTGGCCAGGACCTCTACCACCATATCTGGAACCATTGTAGACACCCTGATGTCGAGGCCTTTTATCTCTGGACCCCTGATCATGTCGCTGTAAGTCCTCCACAGTGCGAGCATTGTCTACGATAGCCTGAAATGACCGACCACCAGCAATCTATATCTCAGCTGGCTACCTGATCTCTGGTGTCAATCCCCATACAAATCTGCGAATCCTATCTGCCTCGGTAGGAATGATCATAGCTCCAAATGGCGCTAGCTGATGAAAACGAGTCTCATACTCCGAGACAGTCGTAGACCCCTGCATAAGGTGAGTAAACTGCTCCCTGCAACGCTCACGATCACTCTGAGGTAGGAACTTGGCCATAAAGTCCTCATAAAACTGAAACCAGGTCAAAGGAGGTGACGATGGTGGTCTACAAGCAACATGAGCCCTCCACCATAACTTCGCTGGGCCCCCTAACTGATAGGTAGTATAACCAACCCCGTGAGTCTCCAACAAACCCAAATGATGCAACATCTCCTCACATGTAGTAATAAAGTCATGTGGATCCTGTCCAGAAGTACCAGCAAACCTCAGAGGTGCTAACCTCAAAAACCTACCCAACGCCTTCTGCTCCGACTCTGTCATAACTGGGCGAGGAGCAAGAGGCTGTGCAACAGATGGGTCCGGAATGACCTCCGCACGAGGAGCCATAGTAGCAGGCTGCGCTCCTGAACTCTATGCACCCAGGGTTGCCCCCTGAGCGGATGTCTGCGCTACCTCAGAAGGCCGCTCTCCAATCATACCCAAAAGCTGTAATAATAATCCCCGAATATCTAGAGACTGAGCTGCGGCTGAAGCTGGCACAGAAGTGGGCACTAGAGCTGGTACTGGAGCTGGCGCTGGAGCTGGTGCTGGAGCTGGCGCTGGAGCTGGCGCTGGAGCTGGCGCTGGAGCTGGCGCTGGAGCAGGTACTGGAGCTGGTGCTGGAGCTGGTACTGGAGCTGGTGGTACCTGGGCTGCCCCCTGATCCACATGCTGCTCGGGCTCTATCTCAACTCTAGCAGCTCTAGCAGGTGCCACTGCTCGAGGGCGTCCTCGACCCTTAGCTGGAGTAGGAGGCTCATCTCCGCGTGATACCGATGATCTCGTACGAACCATCTTCGGAAGAATGAAGTAGAACAAATGAGATTTCCAGAAATTTCAAGGGTTCCACGCACGACACAGAAGCAATGAAAAAGTCAAATTTCCTAAAATGTCACTGTAGCCTCCCAAAGATTGAGTACGGACGTCTCCGCCCCGATCCGCAGGACTCTACTAGACATTGGCTCCTATACCGATGACACCGGTGAACCTAGCACTCTGATACCAAGCTGTCATGACCCAATTTCTCGGTCATGATGGCACCTACAACCCCCCAGTAGGCGAACCAATTCCCGTAGCCCAGGACAGTTAGTAATGGGCTACTATCTAACAATAAGCGGGAGAATAGTTTAATAAGCAAAAGTAAGCGAACAAGATGAAGAGAATAGATAACAGAAGTACATATATGCATATGCGGAAACTAAACCAAACCCCAAGACCTGGTATCATAGTATAGAGCCGAAACTACATACATGGAGTGCAAACGATCCAGAACAATATATACAGATGTCTCTGAATGGTAATAGAGTACATAAAGCAAAAGATAAACTAAAGCTAAGCTCCGATCGCCAAGAGCTCACCCTCAGTCTGAAGTAGTCCCCAACAGATCTCCAGGCACGAATCACAGTGATCTAACGGCGATGGCCCACGCTAGGATCTGCACCCAAAGATGCAGGGGATAGGGTGAGCACCAAATGCGAAGCATAAGGTACCCAGTAGGTATCATAGGCCGACTGGGCACATATAAGATAAAAGCGTAATAACAGATAGAATAGAAGCAAGAAGTCATAGGAAGAAACGAAAGGTACACAGGAACTAGCCCAGAGGGAAATCAACAGAACCACATGTGAGGCCAGTAAGCAGAATATACACACCATAGGCACATGTGAAAGTAAGAAATAACGCACCTGGGGTCCTTGCAATAACAGTGTATACATAATAAGTTTACAAAATGGACAGTATACCGGTAACCTCAAGTATAAGAAGAGGGAAAGAGAAATGATAGGCATGATCAGAGACATGAATCAAACTCAACTAATCATATCAATCTCAAATCCAGAAACTAACAGTCTAGCAGTAACCAATTTCATACTTAACCGTAATAGGGAACAATTCTGTAAGTAAATAGCAAGAGTCTACCTACAGTCCCCCGGCCGCCCATACAACCGAGGAACACAAACAAGTGAAAACAAACCCTCCGGCATCCTATACTACCGGAGCGTACAATCAACAAAAAACAAACAAGGGTGGAGCCTCAAACAATGAATGATATGATGCATGAAGATCTCAAGTGAAATGGTATCTCTGTATGTACCTCATTCGGTGCCGATTCGGCCCAGCAGGTAGGTTCCATGGAAGGACACTACCCATATACCTCTACTCCACCGTATACCGTTCCTCCGGCACACGCAACCCGAAGCCCCAGGCCCGGATGGCAAGGTCCATGGAGGTCCCTGACCCCATACTAAAACTCAGTATCAAAACATGTCATCCGAAAGCAAGTACGGTTTCAAGATAGAGACCCAGTCTCGAATATGCATGCCCAGACCCTGTCCAGTACTAAAGTAGTAGGAAAATATCTCAAAAACCCCTCCAAGGGTGCCCGGGCATAACCGGGTCTAAACAGTAGAAAGTCATCTCAGGTGCTCGGTCCGACCGAGGCTAAAATTATCTCAAGTAGCAAGAAAACTCGACTAGCACCCCGGCCCTGCCGGTTCTAGCGTTAATCGTAAAACTGGTGATATAAATCATAATTTTACCTTCTTTTACCCAAGAATATTCACAAGTTAAATCAAACCATTTTAAATTCATTTCCATCAAAAATGGGACTCCGGGGCCATGCAAGGTTTAGAAAATAGTGCCAGTAAGCCCGAATCCAAAACCGTAGTAAAACATGGATAAAACCTCTTTATATGCATGGAAATGGGATAATCAACACAATAGCTGCCCAACAGCTCACAATCAACCTATCGACCCTGCACAGGTCAATAGCTACTCAGCAAGCATAACCAGCCTAGAAGGATAATTCTATGCCCGGGACTCGCGGACATTCCCAATATCCCACCTTCTATGTTCCAGAGTCAACAAGGCCTCACAGGACCACAAGGGTAAGTAAAATATATCGGCAAGTACTACAAGCATCGGAGGAACAAAAGTAGGCGGGCATGAATAAAGCGGCCAAGGTCGGTGGTACTGACCTAATAACCCCAACCCAAGGATGCCCATTAATACAATTTTATCCTATATATGCGGAGTCTAGGAAAAATAAACCGTAACCTACCTGTCGTTCGACGACAAGCTTCTAGAACAACGATGTTCAAACCCGAAATGCTCTGAGAAACCCCGAACCAAAAATCAAACCCAACACGAAAATAATTTTCCACAAGAACGTTTCTTTAGCGTGGATTAACAGCAAAATTGATCGAATAAATTTGCTTGACTTGGAAACCAAGAATGAAAGAACAAGGTGGAGTACCTATCTATATATCATCACACGCACAGTAGTTAAAACAATGAAACGAATTGGTCTCTGTTTTCATTAACAAGCTGTAATTGAAAAGTAATAATCATAGGGGACAAGTTATAAATTAATTGAATGATAAACTTTCCAGTGATGCCACCACTTACCATTAACTTTGCTGGACACTCTCTCCACCTCCACGTGTGAGGTGGAGGTGACACCAAACATATTCATTTCTCAATATGTATCTACTCGGGTATTGCATAAGTTCGTGGTAAAATAAATATAACTTTTTGAATATATCATAATTCATAGAAAATTATTTCAAACAAAACCTACTATATTATGATAATAATTTTTTAACATAACCAAATTTACTATCTCCGTTAAAATATTATAATTCATAAAAACATTATAAAATAAATACATACACGAATATCTCGTAATAAAAGTATTTTAGGAAGGCAATAAAAATATAACTTTCTACCACATTCAACTTTTAAATTAAATATTTTCGAGTACGCACGATTTTGATACTCAAGAACTCTCTTGGAACCCTCCCTTATGTTTTCTCACTGTTTCAGAACTTAAATGGTGTTTTAAAACGTGAAGTTGTGGCTTTAAATCAATTTTGACCCGACCCGGTTCGCGACCCGGTTTCTGCCAGACAGTCTGCGGTAAAACAGTCATAACTTTTTACTCCGAGATCAGTTGGATGTGAGGTTTTGTGAGTTGGAAACTAGACTCGTAGACCTTCGATTTGGTATTTTGGGGGACTACTAACTCTTTATATATTGAGAGAAAAGCTCTGAGACATTTTACCCAAAGTTCAGAAAATTTATTAAAGAAACTTACGATAACTTTTGCCGACTTGCTTGACTTCAAAACTTATCATACGACCAAACAAATGGCCCCGACACCGAACTACCGGTCCCGAAAAGACTTAAATGACTTGGAGCCGCTACAAACAAGCTCTAACGGTACAAGGAAGACGTATACGTAGAAATAACCGGAAGGGTCATTACATCATCCACTACTAAAAAGGACTTTCGTCCTCGAAAGTCAAGGTCAAGGGGGTACCTGAAGGCTCAAACAGTTGCGGATACTGAGCCCTCATATCACTCTCAGTCTCCCAGGTAGCCTCCTAGACTGGACGGTGCCTCCACTGAACCTTAACAATTGGGATCTCTCGAGACCTCAATCTCCTGACATCTCTGGCCAAAATAGCCGCCGGCTCCTCAACAAAGGCTAAACCCTCACCCAACTGAACTGAATCCCACTACAACACATGAGACTCATCTGGGACATACCGTCGCAACATCGAAACATGAAATACAGGATGTATAGCTGAAAATATCGGAGGCAAGGGTAACTGATAGGCAACGCTACCAACCTTCTGAAGAATCTCAAAGGATACAGCTAACATGATTATTGCTGGATTTACAGGCCAATTAAAAGGGTGGTGGGATAATTATCTCTCAGAATCTCAACGAATGGCCATTTTAAATGTTGTTAAGGACGAAAGTGGAATGATTCCAAATGTAGTCTACACCTTGGTCCTAACCATTATAGAACATTTTTCTGGTAGATGGTCAGACAATAGTGAGACCATTAGGACTATCCTCCAAAACCTTAGATGTAAAACCCTCACGTCTTTTAGATGGTACAAAGATGTTTTCTTATCTAGAGTAATGGAATTACCCGAGTGTAATAACTCTCATTGGAAATCCAAGTTTATAGACGGACTCCCTGCTTTATTTGCAGAAAGGGTTAGGAAATCCCTTAGAGGAGATGGGGTGAGTATTAATTACGATGAGTATACCTATGGAAAGCTTATAAGTGTTTGTACCCAAGAAGGTCTCTCTTTATGCAACGAGATCAAGTTGAATCAACAAATAAAGAGATATCACTTGAATGAAAAACAACAATTAGGAGAATTTTGTGAGCAATTCGCAATAGACATGCCTGAATCCTCTAAAAAGACTAATAGACATAGAGGAAAAAGAGATTATAAGGAAAAACCTTATAGGCAACACAGGAAAAAGAAACGCTTAGACAAGAGTGAAAAAAGAAAAATGGATTATAAAGGGAAAAAGGAGTTTTATAAGAATTATAGACCAAATGCTTGCCACAAATGTGGTAGAATAGGCCATTATGCAAGAGATTGCAAAGTCAAGGATAAGATTAAAAACCTTGACCTAGAGGATAATATTAAGGATTCTTTATATAAAATCCTCCTTAACTCTTCTTCGGAAAATTCTAGCCAAAACAATAGTGATGGGGAAGAATCCTCTACAAGTGAAGACCTAAAAGTTCTTCATGAAGAAGACTACATGTCCTCATCAGAGGAAGAATGTACGTCTTGCCAGATTGGCCAACCTTGTGATAATAAAGACAAGGATGAATTCTATCAGTTATATTCTCAGTTCAAAGACTTGAATATCAATGTCATCAGTAATGATAATTGGATGGAAATTCTCAAGATGATTGATGATCCAACGCTGAGATCCCAAATTATTGACAAAATTGGTAATACTAGCACTTCCACTAATAATACTAGTATTCCTAAAAATAATACCGCTCATCATAATGCTTATACCATGGCAGAAGTAAAGAGACAGTTAAAACTTAGGTCTCAAAGGGATCATATTCCCACTACAATTCAAGACTTGATTGAGGAGATTAATAATCTCAAAAAAGAAATATCTTCTCTAAAGAATCATAATATGGTTCTTGATGAGAGAATTAGTCATATAGAAAATAAAGGTAATGGGAAACAGGTTATGGTTGATGATAACACCCCTGATATCCCTGAAGATAATTTTCCTGATATCTCTAGTGAATTTACAAGTAATAAGAATTTATTTTTAGAGACGATCGAGCTAATTACGGCTCATAAACCTTTGGCAAAAATAACTCTTTTTATTGATTATAACTTAAAAAAAGATTTTGTTGCTCTTATTGATAGCGGAGCTGATTTAAATTGCATTCAGGAAGGATTAATTCCGTCAAAATATTTTAAGAAAACTACTCATAGTCTTCGAAATGCTAGTGGTCATAAAATGGATATTGAATATAAAATTCCTAAAGCATATATTTATATAAATAATATATGTATGCCTGAAAGTTTTGTTTTAATAAAAAACATTTCTAACGAAATTATTTTAGGAATGCCTTTTTTCTGGCATATTTATCCCATAACTCTCTGGGATGAGACTGGAATAACAGGTACCTTTGAAGGAAGAAAAATGAGAATAGATTTTATATCTCAACCATTCTCAAAATTCGTTAATGAAGTTAAAGATATGATTTCTTTAAAAAATAAACAAATCGATTTTCTTAAAAGTGAGATTTGTAGTCTTACTATAGAAGAGACTTTACAAAATCCTAAGATCCAAGGAAAAATTGAAATTTTAAAGAATCAATTATCCCTACAGATATGTGGAGATCACCCAAATGTATTTTGGGAAAGGAAAAAACATGTGGTAAGTCTTCCTTATGAGGAAGAATTTTCTGAGGATAATATTCCCACTAAGGCAAGACCTTGCCAAATGAATTCAGAATATTTGGATTTATGTAAAAGAGAGATTGATACTCTTCTTCAAAAGGGATTAATAAGGCCCTCAAAATCTCCATGGTCCTGCACTGCTTTCTATGTTAATAAGCACGCAGAGCAAGAAAGCGGGGTACCCAGACTGGTCATAAATTATAAACCCCTAAATAAAGTTTTGAAATGGATTAGATATCCTATTTCTAATAAAAAGATTTATTAGATAGAGTTCATGAAGCTATAATATTTTCAAAATTTGATTTAAAATCAAGATATTGGCAAATTCAAATTTCTGAAAAAGATAAATATAAAACAGCCTTTAACGTCCCAATGGGACAATATGAGTGGAATGTTATGCCTTTTGGATTAAAAAATGCCCCTTCTGAATTTCAGATAATTATGAATGATATTTTTAACCCTTTTAGTAATTTTATCATTGTTTATATAGATGATATTTTGGTATTCTAAAAAACCTTAGAAATGCATTTTAAGCATCTTGACCTATTTAAGAAAATTATAATTCAAAATGGTTTGGTTATATCTAGACCAAAAATGCATATTTTCCAAACCAATGTTAGATTCTTGGGTCATAATATTGAAAAAGGGAAAATTATTCCAATTCAGAGAAGTATTGAGTTTACGTCTAAATTTCCTGACGTTATTACTGATAAAACTCAGCTTCAACGTTTCTTAGGAAGTTTAAATTACATTTCTCCTTTTATAAAGGATGTAGCTAAAGACACGGCTATATTATATGATAGGTTAAGAAAAAGCCCTAAAGCTTGGACTGATAATCATACAAAAGCCGTCAAGCATATTAAGGCAAATGTTAATAACCTACCATGTCTCACTCTGGCTAATCCAAATTGGCAAAAAATAGTGGAGACAGATGCCTCTGATATTGGTTATGGAGGAATTTTAAAACAAATCTCTCCGGCTGAAAGACAAGAATACCTTATACAATTCTATTCAGGGAAATGAAATAATAGTCAAAACAATTATGCTACTGTAGCTAAAGAAATTCTAGCCATAGTCAAAAGTGTTTTAAAATTCCAAGGAGATTTATATAATCAAAAGTTTATCATAAAAACTGATTGTCAAACAGCTAAATTCATCTTTAATAAAGATGTAAAACATGATGTTTCTAAACAAATGTTTGCAAGATGGCAAGCTTTATTAGCACCATTTGATTTTGAGATACATTATAAGAAGGGAACAGATAATAATCTTCCCGATTTCCTTACTAGAGAATATTTGAGTTAATAATTCTTTATTTTCTGAATACAGGATAATGCGGCCATCTGGAAGAAGTTAAAAAAGATTTAGCAAAAAATATGGGTATAGAATTCTCAGATAATATATCCATGAACACTTCTAATGAAGAAGAAGACAACTGTGTAGCAGGAGAATCTCAGAGTATTCATAACACAGAAGAAATGGACATTGAAATGTTTCTACAACAGTTCAAGAACCAGATAGAAGAATCTTCTAGCTCGGACAAGTCCAAAGGAAAGAAGATTGCTAAAGAGTAGAGTACAAGACGTCAGATGTCAACTTTATTAAAGTTGAAATTATTTGAATTATCAAAGCTTGATAATATTGAAAGGTTGCTTCAAGAAAGGTTTGAAGGATTAAATATTAATCCCCTTCAACTAAGTGAAAATGAGGCCACTGATAGGAATACTCCAAATGAGATTAATAAAATCTCAGAAAAATATGCTAGAAAACCAGTTCAAAGGATGTATTATTATCCTAGACCGACTCCTCAAGACATCCTTCTTGAAGAACAAGAATATTATGTCTCTAACAGTTTTAGTGGGACAGTAATTTATGAATGGAATATTGATGATTTTACTGACAGACAGATTTATACTCTGGCACACAGAATTCTTATGTATAGTACGATTTGCAAGGCCAACAAGAATTCTGAAAAGGATACAGCTAACATGATTATTGCTGGATTTACAGGCCAATTAAAAGGGTGGTGGGATAATTATCTCTCAGAATCTCAACGAATGGCCATTTTAAATGTTGTTAAGGACGAAAGTTGAATGATTCCAAATGTAGTCTACACCTTGGTCCTAACCATTATAAAACATTTTTCTGGTAGATGGTCAGAAAATAGTGAGACCATTAGGACTATCCTCCAAAATCTTAGATGTAAAACCCTTACGTCTTTTAGATGGTACAAGGACGTTTTATTATCTAGAGTAATGGAATTACCCGAGTGTAATAACTCTCATTGGAAATCCAAGTTTATAGACGGACTCCCTGCTTTATTTGCAGAAAGGGTTAGGAAATCCCTTAGAGGAGATGGGGTGAGTATTAATTACGATGAGTATATCTATGGAAAGCTTATAAGTGTTTGTACCCAAGAAGGTCTCTCTTTATGCAACGAGATCAAGTTGAATCAACAAATAAAGAGATATCACTTGAATGAAAAATAACAATTAGGAGAATTTTGTGAGCAATTCGCCATAGACATGCCTGAATCCTCTAAAAAGACTAATAGACATAGAGGAAAAAGAGATTCTAAGGAAAAATCTTATAGGCAACACAGGAAAAAGAAACGCTTAGACAAGCGTGAAAAAAGACAAATGGATTATAAAGGGAAAAAAGAGTTTTATAAGAATTATAGACCAAATGCTTGCCACAAATGTGGTAGAATAGGCCATTATGCAAGAGATTGCAAAGTCAAGGATAAGATTAAAAACCTTGACTTAGACGATAATATTAAGGATTCTTTATATAAAATCCTCCTTAACTCTTCTTCGGAAAATTCTAGCCAAAACAATAGTGATGGGGAAGAATCATCTACAAGTGAAGACCTAAAAGTTCTTCATGAAGAAGACTAAATGTCATCATCAGAGGAAGAATGTACGTCTTGCCAGATTGGCCAACCTTGTGATAATAAAGACAAGGATGAATTCTATCAGTTATATTCTCAGTTCAAAGACTTGAATATCAATGTCATCAGTAATGATAATTGGATGGAAATTCTCAAGATGATTGATGATCCAACGCTGAGATCCCAAATTATTGACAAAATTGGTAATACTAGCACTTCCACTAATAATACTAGTATTCCTAAAAATAATACCGCTCATCATAATTCTTATACCATGGCAGAAGTAAAGAGACAGTTAAAACTTATGTCTCAAAGGGATCATATTCCCACTACAATTCAAGACTTGATTGAGGAGATTAATAATCTCAAAAAAGAAATATCTTCTCTGAAGAATCATAATATGGTTCTTGATGAGAGAATTAGTCATATAGAAAAAAAAGGTAATGGGAAACAGGTTATGGTTGATGATAACACCCATGATTTCCCTGAAGATAATTTTCTTGATATCTCTAGTGAATTTACAAGTAATAAGAATTTATTTTTAGAGACGATCGAGCTAATTACGGCTCATAAACCTTTGGCAAAAATAACTCTTTTTATTGATTATAACTTAAAAAAAGATTTTGTTGCTCTTATTGATAGCGGAGCTGATTTAAATTGCATTCAGGAAGGATTAATTCCATCAAAATATTTTAAGAAAACTACTTATAGTCTTCGAAATGCTAGTGGTCATAAAATGGATATTAAATATAAAATTCCTAAAGCATATATTTATATAAATAATATATGTATGCCTGAAAGTTTTGTTTTAATAAAAAATATTTCTAACGAAATTATTTTAGAAATGCTTTTTTTCTGGCATATTTATCCCATAACTCTCTGGGATGAGACTGGAATAACAAGTATCTTTGAAGGAAGAAAAATGAGAATAGATTTAATATCTCAACCATTCTCAAAATTCGTTAATGAAGTTAAAGATATGATTTCTTTAAAAAATAAACAAATCGATTTTCTTAAAAGTGAGATTTGTAGTCTAACTATAGAAGAGACTTTACAAAATCCTAAGATCCAAGGAAAAATTGAAATTTTAAAGAATCAATTCTCCCTACAGATATGTGGAGATCACCCAAATGTATTTTGGGAAAGGAAAAAACATGTGGTAAGTCTTCCTTATGAGGAAGAATTTTCTGA
Source organism: Jaltomata sinuosa (assembly GCA_003996215.1). Taxonomy (NCBI): domain Eukaryota; kingdom Viridiplantae; phylum Streptophyta; class Magnoliopsida; order Solanales; family Solanaceae; genus Jaltomata; species Jaltomata sinuosa. Next base: position 200,761 of record QJPP01003070.1, read on the forward strand.
GGATAATATTCCCACTAAGGCAAGACCTTGCCAAATGAATTCAAAATATTTGGATTTATGTAAAAGAGAGATTGATACTCTTCTTCAAAAGAGATTAATAAGGCCCTCAAAATCTCCATGGTCCTGCACTGCTTTCTATGTTAATAAGCACGCAGAGCAAGAAAGAGGAGTACCCAGACTGGTCATAAATTATAAACCCCTAAATAAAGTTTTGAAATGGATTAGATATCCTATTCCTAATAAAAAAGATTTATTAGATAGACTTAATGAAGCTATAGTATTTTCAAAATTTGATTTAAAATCAAGATATTGGCAAATTCAAATTTCTGAAAAAGATAAATATAAAACAGCCTTTAACGTCCCAATGGGACAATATGAATGGAATGTTATGCAACGACATTTACAATATAGTTAATGTATACATATAACATATTAAATTCTTTTATGTATACATTATGTAGTTGCAACTATAATTGTTGTTAATATTCTTATGTATACAAATAAAATATAGTTTATGTATACATACTACAATTACTGGATACATCAATTAAATTTACACATTAACTTTTATGAATAAAATTTTATGCATACATAAATTATATTTCATTTGTATATATAAGTATAAAAAAAAAGAAGAGAGAGAGAGGGAGAGATATAGAGGGGGAAAGAGAGAAAAGATAGAAATAAAAAAATATGTGGCATAGAGAGAGAAAAAGAATAAAAAAAAAGAGAGAGGGAAGTGGATAAACTCCTCCTAATTGTGTGCCTGTTGAGAACACGATTGATTAGATTTACTAGGCTATTATTTACTTTTGAAAATAAAAAGTCACGCATTTAATAATTTGACTATTAATTATCAATATTTTAATGATTAGTATTTGCTAATAGTTTTTGGGCTACAAGTTATCAATACTATGTAGGTATTGTATCTACACGTCATTCCTTCTTTCTTCTCTCTTTAAATTATCTTTCATAAGAAATTATATCTCTCGAAAAATTTGTCATCTTAATTTAGATTTTTTCTCCATTGAAAATGGATTTTGAAAATATTATGTTGATTTGGGCTTAACTCTTTTTCAAATGTTAGATTGATTTTGGTGTAGATCTAACTCTTCCACTAAAAGTTCATTATACCATGATTCCTTGCTTTTGTGCAATTTTAATCTGGCAAAAAATAATAATCTTGATTCAGCGTTGTTTCCTCAAAAGATTTGATGCATTTAATTTTCAGTTTTAAGTAACTGCTTTTACCAAATTTGTGTCTTTTTTTGTTCTAAAATCAATGGGTAAGAGTTGTTCTTTGAAGAAACTTATCAAGAATCGAAATAATAATTTCGCCTTTAGATTTTTTAACCCACAACATGAATTTCAACATATGCACACTGATATTCAAGTCAAAGAAAAGATTGATTTTTATTTAATGTGAAACATTAATTTGTATACATTGCGGCAAAACACTATAACAGTCTAATGTATACATCTTTAGATTGAATGTATATGTAATTGGTAGTATGTATACAGATTTGATTATATATATCAAAATATTTTAACGGAAGGTAATATATTTATTTGACGTACACATCAATAATTGCGCCATATACTTATGTATACTAATAATGTATACAAATAAAATATAAATAATGTATACATACTGTATTTACCATGTCCCATTCAATATTTACAATAAATTTTAAATCAAATAAAAAATATACGTCAACTAAACAATACGTAAATAAACGTATACAATGACATTTGCAATATAGTTAATGTATACATATAACATATTAAATTTTTTTATGTATACATTATGTAGTTGCAACTATAATTGTTGTTAGCATTCTTGTGTATACAAATAAAATATAGTTTATGTATACATACTATAATTATTGTATACATCAATTAAATTTACACATTAACTTTTATGAATAAAATTTTATGCATACATAAATTATATTTTGTTTGTATATATAAGTATAAAAAGAAAAAGAAGAGAGAGGCAGAAAGATACAGAGGGGGAAAGAGAGAAAAGATAGAAATAAAAAAATATTCATCCCTTAAAATGTGGCATAGAGAGAGAAAAAGAATGAAAGAAAGAGAGAGAAGTGGATAAACTCCTCCTAATTGTGCGTCGTTGAGAACACGATTGATTAGATTTACTAAGCTATTATTTACTTTTGAAAATAAAAGTCACGCATTTAATAATTTAGCTATTAATTGTCAATATTTTAATGGCTAGTATTTGCTAATAATTTTTGGGCTACAAGTTATCAATACTATGTAGGTATTGTATCTACACGTCAACCACCAATAAAAGAGGAAGATAAGAAATAGTAATTAAGAAAATTTAAGTTGAACAGTTTTAAAACTATAAATGCACTTGACATTTACTCTTGGGAAGCCTAAATCAATAATTGCATTTTGCGAGAACAAAAGCATTACTCAATAATTGCATTACAATGAATAAATAAGCAAATAAAATGGCAAAAAAATGAGAAAAAAGAAATGAAGGGAAAATGTAAATAAAACCGTTACAACTCTTTCAATTTCAGCTTTTCATTACCCTCTTTAATTGCATAGTAAATAAATTATGATGGAAAAGAGGTATTTAGTAGAAATATTAGGTAAAAAAATGAAGAAAAAATGTCAAATAAGTTTTATATATAAGTTTTATGCATTTTAGCATGTTAATTCCATATTTTGTACATTTATATCGTCGAATTTTGACTTCCTTTATCCCAATTTTTATGAAGGGATTCCGCATGAAAATACTTAACATTGACTCTAAATTTAAGTATATATTTTCCAAATTTTCTATACTAAAATTGTATATTTAAAAATTACACTAAAAGTACTACAAATTCAATATATATAATAATTCAAAATATTTAAGCTTGATAAAGTTGTAGTGAACGAAAGAATTATTTGACTTCCCAAATAGTAATACCTTTACATAAATGAGATGAGAGAATTTAGACTAAATGTGTGGATTAATACCTATACTATTTTACTTATCTACGTCAATCTTTTTTCATTTTCCTTCCATTAAATCTATGATTTGTATTTGTAAGAGAATTATTTTTTATGACCGCACGAAGCGCGGGTAGGTCCACTAGTAAGCAAATAAAATGGCAAAAAATGAGAAGAAAGAAATGAAGGGAAAATGTAAATAAAACCGTTACAACTCTTTCAAGTTCAGCTTTTCATTACCCTCTTTAATTGCATAGTAAATAAATTATGATGGAGAAAATGTATTTAGTAGAAATATTAGGTAAAGAAATGAAGAAAAAATGTCAAAAAAAATGAGAAAAAGATAAATATGAATGGAGGCTTTTGAGACATGCCACATAGGCAAAACTAAAACCCTCTTATATATATATATATATATATATATATATATATATATATATATAGATTCAATATATGATTTCTAAGAACAGGAACATAATTGACTACATATATATATAGATTCAATATATGATTTCTAAGAACAGGAACATAATTGAGTAGTCCTGAAAGTGACAATGTATTTGTGATTAGGCTACCTCTCTCACCCCTAGTATAGAGATCATAGTAGTTAAATTGTTCAAACCTCAATGGATTAAAGTTAACACGGATGGCAATCACAATAATGGAGATAATCATAAGGGTAGGAGAGATTGTGAAAAATTACAATGGTGATTTTATTGCCTTCTCACGCAATACTGGAACAAGTACCAATAACATGGCCGAAGCCAAAGATGCTTACGTATATATATGAGAGTTCATTGGTGTATTTCTAATGGATACTCAAATATTTTTTTGGAATGTGACTCTCAGCTGATTGTCAATATGATAAAAGAAAAAACTTATTTGGTGTGAAATTTGCATATACTGTGTAATGAACATATATTAGAAGAATTCTCTTGTACTAATGCAGAAATTCAACATTGTTATAGGGAATCAAACCAAGTACGACATGCAAGTAAATAAGCTTCTAAGACACTTTTGAAAGGTCCATGGAATCGAGAAAGTAGCTTCATAGTTATTGATGCTGTACTTGGCAATATATAGCATCCGCAATAGGGTCGTGTTTATCTACCCCTATAGTCTCCCCGCTTCATAGGAGGGTTTTTTCTTTTTCCTTAGTCCCCCTTTGCCTTTTTCCTAAATTTGTTGATCATTAATATAATAACCCCTATAAAAGGGAAAAGGACATGCGATTTTTCCCCTTCCTCGATCCCTATCCAATAGGTACAATGTTTGAATCAATAGAGAACCTTTTCTTATGTATGAATCAATATTATTCCATTCCAAATCCTTCCTGATACCTCCCAAGGAAAATGTCGAATTATCAAATTGACGGGTTAGTGTGAGCTTATCCATGCGGTTATGCTCTCTTTGAATAGGAATCCATTTTCTGAAAGATCCTGGCTTTCATACTTTGGTGGGTCTCCGAGATCCTTGACAGGGCGGTACTCTGACCGATTGAACTACAATCCCAGGAAAATTAATTAGGTGTACAACCTAAAATCAATTTGGATTTAAACCATTTAGTTTTGCCCCTGAACTAAGGGTTCGGTCAGTAGAAGGGACGACTTTGTCTCCCCGGAAGAAGAATAATCCCGCTCTCTAGCCGATTGATCCCGTTGATCATATAACTGGGAGGAAACGTGTTACATTAGAGGTGAACGATCAGAGGTGTCCTCTAATCACCACGACGAGGCTGGTCCCTCTTTTAGTAGACTTAGCTATGAATATTCATTCAGAAATGACACACCCGCAAGGAAACCCATCTCGAAATCAGCGAGTTGCCTAAACCTTCCGTCTTACTTGCTTTCGAATAAGAAAGACTAGTCACTTTAACCTACCTTTCTAGCTTTAGTTGCCTTAAGGCCAGTCTTTCTTTCAGAACCTTGTTACTTTTAAGCTGTCTTTTCGCCTAAGGCTTTTGGACAAGACTACTTACTCCAGTAGGTTAGGAAGCTACCTCTTTCGCTTTCAGGCAAGGGTATCTCTGAAGGGAGAGTTGAGCGAAACCAAGCATAAGGAGCCACAATCGCTATTGATAGTTCCCCCACTAGGGCAAACAAATGTCACCCAAACTAGCCTTTTAAAACTTAGTCCATAAAATGGCCACTCGATCATTTTAATTCTCACAAATGGTCATTTTCAAATTTGGGCAATTTTGGCCCATTTTTTAAATATTCTATTTATGTTTTTGTTTGGCTAAAAAATTTGACTTTTTCTACAGTTAAATGCAATTGTATAAAAATAATATAATTATCGTATAAAATATGTATATTTTATAGGACACGTATAGAAAATGTATCATCATTCTTTTTTAACAATCAAATACAATTGTATAAAAATTGTATGGTTATTGTACAAAATACGTATTTGTATAAGATTTATATAGAAATTGTATATGATGTGTATAAAAATTATATAATTATTGTATAGAATGTGTATAGAAACTGTATAATTATTATATAAAATGTGTATAGATATTGTATTATTATTGTATAGAATATGTATCTGTACAGAATGTGTATAGAAAATTTATCATCATTATATAAAATTGTATCATTGACTATATCCACCCTATTGAGTAAAAAAAATTACAAAATCAGATTTAATTATTTAAAAGATAAAAAAGCAAAACAAGAAAACAAAATGCATTTTTTCGTATTCTATTTGTTAAAAAAAAAATCAAAAAAAGATTTTAAAAAATAGTAACAAAAAAGAGCAGTAAAATGTTTGTATACACTTTATATAATAAAAGAAAAAGTAAAAAAAGTAAAAAAAAAGAAAAGTCAACTTACTTCAAATTAACAAGAAAAATTAACACTATATGAACACTAGGATAAAAATATTACATACTAAAAATTATTACTTCAAATTGCCAACTTTTTCGGTAAGTCAGTGGCCTCTCCCATGCTCGCCTCTTTTTTTTTTTTTTTTTTTTGCTAAAGCAGTGGCTCTCTTTTTAGATTGTTAACTTATGATTGGAGGACACACAATTGAGAATAATCTTTTGCAATTTGAACATTTATCTTGCTGCTTATCTAATTACTTAGGAATTCACATCTTCAATTCTTTTCCGACAAACAATATGTGACAATTATTTAGATAGTGTGGGCCTAGGTTTAATAAATGTTCACGTTTCTCTTTGAACATTTGTATTACTGCTTAATCTAATTACTTAGGAATTCATTAAATAACAAAATTTGATTTATTACAAATATCAAAGCCCTAATTCATATAGAAACAATATAAAACTTGCCTTTAATTAAACAATATTTAGTTAAAATTGAGAAAATAAATTATTTGAGGTTGCTAAGCAGTGGCCAACATGAGCGTCATTGTATAATTATGTATATGGCGTATAATAATGTAAAAGTATGTATAAGCACCTTTTATACACTATTATACACGTTTATACATTTGTGTATAGTAAGTGTATAATATTGTATAAAATAATATAAAGTTGTATAATATTGTATAAAGTAGTATAAATGTAATGATCGAGTCCGTCGTTATGGGTAAACCTTCCGTGCCAAATTTTAGGTTAGAAAACTTTCGAATTTGGGAGTTGGAAATTTTGGACTAGGCTAGTCTCGATCGGTTTCGGAACGAGGTATGGTCTAGGGAAATCTGGGTGAGAATTGGGTAATGTATCTTGTATTGAGCTAGTTTTTTCGTTAGCTAAGACGTTAAGGTGTCCGGGGAACTTTTCAGAAATGAATTCGGGTAAGTAGAACTCCCAGTATTAAGGTTGACGTGAAGGGGTTGTTCTGGAACGTCAGGATTTAAGGTGTCTTGTAAAATGGGCATTTTTTGGGATTTTCTGAGTTTCTATCCCGTGTCAACCTCTATACCGTTATAGCAGTTGACACTGCGCTACCGCGGCCACCGTGGCCACCGCTATAGCAGAATAATTTCTGCTATAGCGGAAGTCAATGACGGCCAGCACCGCCATAGCGATCGGTTTTACTATGGCGGTGCTGCTATAGCAGTGTACGGACTGCTATAATGGACTGAGTCGAGTTTTATGCTGAAACTTCCCCAAAAACGTTCAAAAACTTTCAAGAACGTTTTGGGGAAAGGCAGAGACGAAGGGAGGCAAATTTCAGTGAATTTTCACCAAACTCCATCGAAAAGGTAAGGTTTTTGCTTCCCTATTTGTAATTTCGATTCTCGAACCTTAGAAACTACAATCTACGGGTTTGGGGGAAGGTTTGGGTTAACCTAAGAATATGAAATTCGGGGAAAAAGGGGATTCTAGAGTGTTGAGTTCTTGGTTTATGTTGTTTATGGAGTTTTCATGCCTTAATCACCCTTATTCGCTAAATGTTACCGTAAAAATGATAGTTTTGGATGAATTAGTAGTGCGAAAGTCCGAAAATGGGTGGAATGATTATAGTTTTGGCCTAGGAATTGGGATTTTATATAATCCGGGTATTTTAGGTCAGTAAATTAATTGTAATTGCTTGTAATTGTGTTTAGACCAACAACAAGCTAGAGCTACGAAAAACAGGAAGGCTCCGGTCCAGTAAAGTTTCCCAAAAGCAATTTGAGGTAGGTAATGGTTATTATTTTTCCCAATATGCAATACGTGTCCAGGTACTATCGCTTAGTATTGTATGAGTTTGCATGCTTAGAAAATGGGATTATGAATGTCTAGCTATCTTGTGTCAATTATGTAAAATGAACTGGTTTGGTTGCTTGTTGGTTTACAAGTGTGATATTATTCATTATTTATTGACTTGTTGGATTGTGTGTGACATTGGGTTGGCTTGGGTACCATACCTGGTACATGTTACATATTGATTGGCTCAGGTACCATGCTTGGTACGTGAATTTTATTAGTTGTCGTGGGCACTATGCCTAGTAGGGGTTTTATATATCGGTTGGCTCGGGTACCATGTCTGGAAAGGGTTTGATTGTACTTGCATTGATTATATTCTGACGATGGTTCCATGAGTGGACTGGGTTGTATTCTTGATATGTGATTGTTGCATGATGGTCCTTGAGAGACCGGGTGGTTGTACTTAACTGTGGAGTTGGTCATAGTGTAGACCGGGATTGCATGTTGAACACTTAGGTGTTGTCTTAGGGATCCGTAGTTGGTCTGGGTTATTTGAAAGGGATATATGTTATTGTCATGGTGTATTGTGCAATGGATGTCAGACTTGTTACATGTGATTGGTAAGCTAGAGGAAAGACTTAGAGTCTAGTTTTATTACTGGCTTGTACTACATGTTTACCTTACTTTACTCAGCTTTAGTTTATTGTTCATATCTTATTTATTGGAGCTAGACGATGATCCTACCAGTACACTGTGATTGTGTACTGATTCTGCACTTGCTTTTCTTTTGTGAGTATAGGACATCTTTCGGCGGCTGACACGCAACCTCAGTTATAGTTTCGGTGATTTCAAATCCCAAGGGTGAGCTACTCTTTCAGCTTTCATGGTTTCATCTAGTATATTTTTGGCCCTTTGTTTTGGACCCGGATTCTCTTGTTTTTGGGGTTGCATCCCCATATTCTAGACTTATGATAGAATATTTTCCGCAGATTATTATTATGTTAGTATTTTGAGGTTGTGAATGATAGTTTACTTTAATGCAACTAGTTTTGAGCTGTTAGATTCCACTAAGTGTTGGGTTGTTAATTGGTTCGCTCATCCGGAGGTTGGGTGGGTGCCACTCACAGTGGATTGGGTTGTGACAAAGATGGTATTAGAGCCCTAGGTTCATTGATCTTGTCATATCAAAATGGGTCTAGTAAAGTCTTGCAGAACGGTACAAAAATGTATGTACTTTTCTTCGAGAGGCTATAGGACTTTAGGAAACTATCACTTCTTTCTTCCTTCGTGCTATAGCTCGATTCCAATTGGTATTTGGTGATAGAAATTGGTATCTAACTTCTTTCACTCTTTTGTCCGCAGATGGTTTACACGAGAAATAACAGAGCGAGATCGACGGTCCCAGTGGTCAGAGAGAAAGAAAGGGGCAGGGGCAGGGGCCTAGGCAGGGCAACACCCACCATGGGTGGAGCTCAGGCAGCTGCAGGTGCAAGGGCGGTGACCCCTCCCCCACCCCAAGATCCAATTGTGGAGGAAGTTGAGGTTGTTGTTGAGGAGGGCGCGAAATAGGTGAAGGCGGCATCGGCTGGTGGTGCAGGCCTTCCCCCTATATTGCCTGAGGCATTTCAGCAGGTGTGGAATTTTTTGAGTGGACTGGTTAGTGCTGGAGCCACCCCCACGGGTACTGCAGATCAGGTTCCAGGCGCCCAGCCAACAGTTGCAACGACTCTTAGGATGGATGCAGCATCAGGTACTAATGACTTCTTTCGTCCGATGCTAGGTCCAGTTATGACTGAGAATGAGCATGAGATGCTGACTAAGTTCTTGAAACTCAAACCTCTTACATTTTAGGGTACTGAGAAAGAGGATGATTATGAGTTTATTCTGGATTGTTTTGAGAGGCTGCATAAGATGGGAATTGTGCAGCAGTATGGGGTGGAGTTCGTCACCTTCTAGCTTCAGGGTGATGCTAAGCAATGGTGGAGGTCTCATGTAGAGTGTCGGCCATCAGCATTGCTTTCGCTGACTTGGGCGGAGTTTCATGCCCTTTTCTTATAGAAGCATGTGCCACACACCTTGAGGGATCATAAAAAGGATGAGTTTCTATCTCTTAAGCAGGGTAACATGTCGGTCTCAGCCTATGAGGCCAAATTCCATGCCTTGTCCCGTTTTGCTACTCAACTTTTGGGTACAGAAGAGGAGAGGATTCGTCTATTTATGAAGGGCTTGAATACTGAGTTACATATATTGTCCGTGCATATGACTTCAGTGGGAAAGAGTTTCAACGAGGTAACAGATTATATGAAGAAGCTAGGGGGGTTAAACAGGTCGGGAAGGCTAAGGTGTTAGCCAAAAAGTCCCAAAAAGAAAATTCAGTGTTTCATACTCCAGGGGTCACAACCAGCAGGTGTATTATGCTCGTCCTATTTAATCAGCTTTGCCAGCTTCTATAGGTGGTCGTCCAGGAGCTAGTCAGTTTTCAGCTCTTAGAGGCCAGAGGGCTTCTTATAATTCTACTAACAGGTTTACTTTTGATCGCAGATGCTTTCATTTGTGTGATTCGGATCACTTCAAGAGGGAGTTCCCTCACACGCAGGCAGGTAATCAGACTCATCATCAGTCAAAGGCTGTGGTTCCGACAGGTAGAGGTGGCTATGCTAGGGGTCATCCACAAGATGGGCGAGGTAACTTTCAGGGAGGCTAGAGAGACAGAGGGAATAACGGCATGGGCAGGGGTATGGCGCAGCCAGCCAGGGAAGTTTCTCAAATTGATGATCGATCCCATTGTTATGCTTTTTCAAGGATGTCTGAGGCTGAGGCGTCAGACACAGTGATCACATGTACAATTCTAGTCTGTGATAGGATGACTTATGTACTGTTTAACCTAGGTTCTACTTACTCTTACGTGTCTGTGAATTTTGCTTTGGGTCTTGATTTGGTTTGTGATGTCCTTGATTCCCCTATTCATGTTTCTACCCTAGTTGGAGAGTCTGTGATAATAACCCATATTTATCGTACTTGTCCTGTGGTGCTTGTGGGACTGCAGACTTGGGTAGATTTGGTTATTCTGGACATGTTTGATTTTGATGTTATTTTGGGGATGACCTGGTTGTCTACATATCATGCGGTGTTGAATTATAATACTAAGACTGTAACTATATAGATTCCGGGTAAGGATAGACTGGAGTAAGAAGGTTTGTACAGGCCTAAGCCGGCTAAGATCATATCATTTATCCGTGCTAGAGAGTTAGTGGGAAGAGGATGTTTGTCCTTCTTGGATCATCTCTGGGTTGATAGTATGGAGTCCCCATCAATTGAGTCAGTTGGGGTAGTTTCAGAGTTTCAGGAAGTGTTTCCGGTGGATCTGCCTAGCATGCCTCCGGACAAAGACATTGACTTTTGCATAGACTTGGAGCCAGGTACTCACCCAATTTCTATCCCTATGTACCGTATGGCTCCAACAAAGTTGAGGGAGCTTAAGACTCGGCTTCAGGAACTCTTAGATAAAGGTTTTATCCGTCCCAGTGCTTCACCTTGGAGTGCTCCAGTATTATTTGTGAAAAATAAGGATGGTAGTATTAGGATGTGTATAGACTACAGGCAACTGAACAAGGTTATCATTCATAACAAGTATCCTTTACCTCGCATGGATGACCTCTTTGACCAGTTGTAGGGTGCGTCAATATTTTTGAAGATTGACTTAAGGTCAGGGTGTCATCAGTTAAAGATTAGACATGAGGACATCCCTAAGACAACATTTTGAACTCGATATGGGCATTACGAGTTCCTAGTGATGTCGTTTGGGTTGACAAATGTGCTGGCAGCATTCATGAGTTTGATGAATGAGGTATTCAAATCTTATCTAGATTTGTTCGTCATTGTGTTTATTGATGACATTTTGATCTACTCCAAGAGTAGGGAGGAGCATGCTGAGCATTTTTGTATTGTTTTGGACATCTTGAAGCACCAAAAATTATATGCCAAGTCTTCCAAGTGTGAATTTTAGTTGACTTCAGTCTCTTTCTTAGGGTATGTGGTGTCAGAAAAGGGGGTGATGGTGGATCCCCAAAAGATTAAGTCAGTTAAGAGTTGGGTCTAGCCTAGCACTGTGACTGAGGTTAGGAGTTTTGTGGAGCTTGCAGGCTACTATCGCAGATTTGTCAAGGACTTTGCATCCATCGCTACTCATTTGACAAGATTGACTCAGAAGAAGGTACCATTTGTGTGGACCGATAAGTGTGAGGAGACCTTCCAAAAGCCCAAGACACTTCTTACTATAACTTCCATTCTTTCATTGCCGATTGAAGGTAAGGATTTCATTGTGTATTGTGATGCTTTACATTTGGGTTTGGGTGTTGTGTTAATGCAGGACAGAAATGTCATAGCGTATGCTTCAAGGCAGTTGAAGCCTCATGAGAAGAATTATCCAACTCATGACTTAGAGTTGGCAGCGGTGGTCTTTGCACTTAAGATTTGGAAACATTATCTCTATGGTGTCAAGTGTGAAGTGTTCATGGACCATCGCAGCCTGCAACATGTGTTTACTTAGAAGGACTTGAATCTGAGGCAGAGGAGGTGGGTGGAGTTGTTGAAAGATTATGATGTGACCATCCAGTATCATCTGGGCAAGGCTAATGTGGTGGTTGATGCGTTGAGCCGGAAGACGGTTAACATGGGCAGTTTGGCTTGTTTGGGGTTGTCCAAATGACCACTGGCTAAGGAGATTTGGGCTCTAGAATCTAAGTTCATACAATTGGGAATCTCAGAACAGGGTGGAGGTGTTGGCCAGTATTGAGGTCAAATACACATTCATAGAAGAAATAAAGGCCAAGCAGTTTCAGGATGCGCAATTGAATAAACTTCAGAGCAAGGTAGTATCCAGAGAGTCTGGGGATGCCACGTTGGGCGCTGATGGGGTGATGAGCTTCAGGGGGAGGATTTGTGTTCCTCAGGTTGATGACATAATTCAGAAGGTGTTGGCAGAGGCTCATGGTTCGCGGTATTCAATTCATCCAGGCGTAACCAAAATGTACAGGGACTTGAGGCAACTTTACTGGTGGCCTGGGATGAAAAGAACAAAGCTGATTATGTGTCTAAGTGTCAGAACTGTCAGCAGGTCAAGTATGAGCACCAAAGGCCTGCAGGATTGCTTCAGAAAATGCCCATTCCCGAGTGGATGTGGGAAAGGATAGCTACGGATTTCGTTGTGGATCTTCCTAAGACCTTGGAAAAGTACGGCTCTATTTGGGTCATTGTGGATAGGCTGACCAAGTCAGCTTATTTCATTCGGGTCAGGGTGGATGATAATTCACAACAGTTGGCAAAGATCTATGTTAAAGAGATTGTGAGATTGCACGGGGTGCCACTCTCAATCATTTTAGACATGGGTACTCAGTTTACATCCAAGTTCTGGGGTAAGTTGCATGAAGAGTTGGGAACTCAACTCACTTTCAACACGACATTTCATCCTCAGACAGACGGTCAGTCAGAGAGGATAACCTAGGTATTGAAGGACTTGCTGAGGGCATGTGTGATCGACTTTGGGGGTCATTGGGACTAGTTTCTACCATTTTGTGAGTTCTCATACAACAACAACTACCACTCCAGTATCGATATGGCACCATTTGAGGCACTATACGGGAGGGGATATAGATCACCTATAGGGTGGTTTGACGCATGCGATGAGAAACCCTTGGGCATGGATTTGGTAAACGAAGCTCAGGAAAAAGTAAAGGAAATTCAAACCAAGTTGCTAGCAGCCTAAAGCAGGCAGAAAGAGTACGCAGATCGCAAGGTAAGGGACATGGATTTTTAGGTTGGTGAGCAGGTGTTATTGAAAGTATCACCAATGAACGGGGTTATGCGATTCGGCAAGAGGCGCAATCTTAGCCCTCGGTATATCATCCCATTCAAGGTTCTCGAGATTGTAGGGCCAGTGGTTTATAGGCTAGCACTGCCACCCAGTTTATCCAGAGTCCATCCAGTTTTCCATGTATCCATGTTGAAGTGATACCATGGGGATAGAGAATACATTATTAAGTGGGATTTGATTTTGCTAGACACGGATCTGCGATATGAAGAGGAACCAATTGCGATTCTTGATTGAGATGTTTGGAAGTTGAGGACAAATGAGATTAAATTGGTAAAGGTCCAATGGAAGTATCATCCAGTTAAGGAAGCCACTTGGGAAACCGAGAAGGACATGCAGGATAAGTACCCTCATTTGTTTGAGGATTCAGGTACTACACTTTCCCTCTTTTACTTTATATTTTTGAGTTTGATCATTCAAGGATAAACGATGGGTAAATTGATATCTGTTGTAATAACTGGGTCTTTTGTTACAGGTAAACCTTCCGTGCCAAATTTCAGGTTAGAAAACTTCCGGGTTTTAGAGTTGGAAATTTTGGGCTAGACTAGTCTTGGTCAGTTTCGGAGTGAGGTATGGTCTAGGGAAATCTGGGTGAGGATTGGGTAATGTATCTTATATTGAGCTAGTTTTTTCATTAGCTAAGCCGTTAAGGAGTCCGGGGGACTTTTCAAAAATAAATTTGGGTAAGTAGAACTCCCGGTATTAAGGTTGATGTGAAGGAGTTATTCCGGAACGTCAAGATTTAAGGTGTGATGTAAAATGGGTACTTTTGTGGGATTTTCCGAGTTTTTTCCGTGTCAACCGCTATAATGATTGACACTACGCTACTGCGGCCACCGCTATGGCAAAATAATTTCCACTATAGCGGAAGTCAACGACGATCAGCATTGCCATAATGGTCGATTCCGCTATGGAGGTGCTGCAATAGCGGTGTATGGACCGCTATGGCGGTGCTGGAATAGAGGTGTACGGACCGCTATAGTAGGTTGAGTTAAGTTTTATGTTGAAACTTCCCTAAAAATGTTCAGAAACTTTCAAGAATATTTTGGGGAAGGGCAGAGATGGAGGGAGGCGAATTTCAGTGAATTTCCACAAAACTCCATTGAAAAGGTAAGTTTTTTTCTCACCTCTTTATTATTTCAATTTTCGAACCTTAGAAACTATAATTTACGGGTTTGGGGAAGGTTTGGGTTAACCTAAGAATATGGAATCTGGGGAAAAAGGGGATTTTAGGGTGTTGAGTTCTTGGTTTATGTTATTTATGGGTTTTTCATGCCTTAATCACCCTTATTCACTAAATATAACCGAAAACATGGTAGTTTAGGATGAATTAGTGGTGGCAAAGCACGGGAATGGATAGAATGATTATAGTTTTGGCCTGGGGATTGGAATTTTTTATAATTCGGGTATTTTAGGACAGTAAATTGATTGTAGTTTCTTGTAATTGTGTTTAGACCAAGAGCAAGCTAAAGCTACGAAAAACGGAAAGGCTCCGGTCCAGTAAAGTTTCCCAAAATCAATTTTAGGTAGGTGATGGTTACTGTTTTTCCCAATATGCAATATATGTTCAGGTACTATCGCTTAGTATTGTATGAGTTTGCATGCTTAGAAAATGGGATTATGAATGTCTAGCTATCCTGTGTTAATTATATGTAATGAACTAGTCTGGTTGCTTGTTAGTTTACAAGTGTGATGTTGTTCATTATTTATTAACTTGGTGGATTATGTGTGATATTCAATTGGCTTGGGTACCATGCCTGGTATAGGTTATATATTGGTTGGCTCGGGTACCATGCCTGGTAAGGGAATTTTATTAATTGGCTCGGGTACCATTCCCGGTATGAGTTTTATATATCGATTGGCTCGGGTACCACACCTGGTACGAGTTTGTAATGACCGGGTTAGTCATTACGGGTAAACTTTTTGTTCCATATTTCAAGTCAGAAAACTTTCGAATTTGGGAGTTGAAAATTCTGGGCTAGGTTAGTCTCGGCCGGTTTTGGAGCGAGGTATGGTCTAGGACAATACGGGTAAGGATTGAGTAATGTGTCCTATTTTGAGCTAGTTTTCCATTTAGCTAAGACATAAAGAAGTCCGGGGGACTTTTCAGAATAGAATTTGGGTAAGTAGAACTTCCGGTATCGAGGTTGACGAGAAGGGGTTGTTCTGAAACATCAGGAAAGCAAGTGTGTTATAAAATAGACTAATTTGGTGGACTTTACGACTTTCTGTCCCGTGTCCACCAGCTTAGCGGTTGACACACTGCCATAGCAACCTCCGCTATAGCAGAGAAATTACCGCTATAGCAAGTCAACACCGGTCAGAGCCGCTATAACGGTAGGCTCCGCTACGGCAATACCGCTATAGCAGAGCGACGGGATCAGAATACTCAAAAAAATTAGTTTTATAATTTCATTCTCCCTCATTCAGCCCTAAAACAGACGAGGGTTAATCCAAAAACCCTCCTAGGCTGCTCCAAAGCTTGAGAGCCATGGAGAGGAGGGATTCCGGCTGCAGAATCATCAGGGAACGCCTTCACGGAGCCAGAATATGAACTGTACAACTGCTTGGTGTCCAGGTAGGCTAGGTTCTTTCTTTGAGTAGACTTAGACCTATTTCTATTTCATATTATTGATATAGAAGGAAATGAGGAATCATGTTTAGGCCTTCGAGCACGGAGTCTGGAGGAACATTGTATGGTTTGGTTGGTGTACTGATTAGGGATTGATAATATCGAGGTGATGTGCTTCATCCCAGGTTATTTATACATGTCAAATTTGGGTTCGGAAAACTAGATTATTAGTAAGGTTTGGGAAATCGAAAAGGCTATGGTTAATTAAGTGACTAGTTTAAAGGGAGTTTCAGGGATGATTCTAGTATAAAGGAAGTAGAGTAACCTAGAATGGTTAAGGTACCAGTGTTGGGGGATGTCTTTCCCATGTTGTATCTGTCTTAAGAAAATGGTCCAAAATTGATATATCTGCGAATATGTTCCAAAAAGGGGTAAGTCAGGGATTAGTCCTCGAGTGGGTCTAATTATACATTATTATTGTAGTTGATAATGGTCCCATGAGTGGACCGGGTTTAATTATTAAAACTGTGACCATTGTATATTGGCCTGTGAGAGGCCGGGTAGTTGAACTTAAGCGTGGGATTGGTCTTAGTGTGGACCGGGATGACATGTTGAACACTTAGGTGATGGTTATTGATTCTTGTATGCATTGTATGTTTGTGTACTTTTAACTAAGTATTTGTATGGTTGCATTTCTTAGGGAATGATTTAGGAATGTCCAAAAGTCATGTTTTCAGTATTGTGAAATGAACTAGGTTTTATTGCTTGTTGGTTTACAAGTGTTGATTGTTCATTATTTGTGAATGTGGATTTTGTGTGACATTCGGTTGGCTCGGGTATCACGCTTGGTACATGTTACTTATTGGTTGTCTTGGGTACTATGCCTAGTATATGTTACTTATTGGTTGGCTCGGGTACCACGCCTGGTACGGGAATTTCAAATAGTTGGCTCGGGTACCACACTTGGTACGGGTTTGCTTTACTTGATGGTTGTATTATTTACATGTTGGTTCCATGAGTGAACTGGGTTATCTGTTATTGATGTCTTTACATGTGGCTTCTTGAGTCAACTGGGTTATCTGTGATTGATTACATTGGTCCTTGAGAGGCCAGGTTGTTACACTTAAATGTGGGGATGATCCTGGGGGGGATCGGGCATCGCATGTTTACACTTAGGTGTTGGTCAAGAGATACTTGCTTGGTCCGGTAATGAAAAAAGGTAAATGCCATATTTATTATTGTTATTGAATGATTGTTGAACTTGTACCCTATGGGGGGTAAGTCAAAAGGTAGACTGAGAGTCTGGAGTTATACTACTGGCTGTTATTATATGTTGTACTGCTTTACTCAGTGCGGGTGCACCATTTGTTCTTTATATATTGGGTTCCTGAGAGGGTCGAGATTTATTATCATTTTGCGTATAGTTGGTCCATGAAGGGCCGGGTTAGTGTGCTTAAGTGACAAGGTGGTTCTTCTATGAACCAGGGCCGTATGTTATTATCCTAGGGATCCTTGTTGGATTCAAGTTTTATGAAAAGGATATATGTTGTTGTTGTCATTGGGAATTGTCAATGTCGGTTAGCTTGTTGCGTACGTTTGATAAGCTAAGGGAGAGACTTGTGGTCTGGTTATAGCATTGGCTATTGTCACTTGCTGAGTCTGACCCTGGAGGTCATGGGAACAGTTTTGTACTAGTAGGTGGCAGTACGACGGGTATGGTCTATGTCACTAAGTAATGGGGTTTACTCCAGGTTGTTGAGTCATAGTGATTGACTTGGGTAAGGAAATGGTAGTCCGGGTATGGACATAGATGTTGGCAATGTCAAGGTAACTTGGGAAGTCTAGGTGACAAGGTGGCTTAGGAAGTCCAGGTGTCAAGGTGACTTAGGAAGTCTAGGTGACAAGGTGACTTGGGAAGTCTAGGTGTCAAGGTGACTTGGGAAGTCTATGTGCCAAGGTGACTTGGGAAGTCTAAGGGATAGGCAGACTTGGGTTGACATTGGATTTTGGTAAGGTGAATGTTGAAGGATTGAGTATTATAATCAATTGTGCATTTCCTTGATTTCTTATATGATGGTATGAGTGGATTCGGGTCGATCGATGATGCCTACCAGCACGTGTATTTGTACTGATTCTACTCTTGCTATACCTTTTTGGGTATAGTCTGGTTGCAGGATTGGTGATATTTCATAGGTTCAGGATGAAGGTGATTCTCCAGCAGCTCCTACTTCTTGCTTCTATGGTGGGAGTTGTGTCTTCTTCATTTTTGTATCATCTTGTAGTAGCTCTTGTACCAGCTTAGACTAGGTCCTAGGGAGGGTGTTTTAAAGTTGTAAAATGGTTTTATTGTATTCTTCATAGAGGAGGTTTCCTAAATAAAAGATTGTAAAGGTTTTCATGTATCAAATGAAGGTTTTTGGTTATAATTGAGTTTTTTCGTATTTATCTGTTGGACGGGTGGTAATGGTTCATCTATCTAGGTGCATAGAGTAGGCGCCCGCACGGCCCGATAGGTTGGATCGTGACAGGGTTTGATGGTACTTGCATTGATTGTATTCTGATGATGGTTCCATGAGAGGACCAGGCTGTATTCTTGATATGTGATTGTTGCATGATGGTCCTTGAGAGGCTGAATGGTTGTACTTAACTTCGGGGTTGGTCATAGTATAGACCGAGATTGCATGTTGAACACTTAGGTGTTGTCTTAGGGATCCGTAGTTGGTTTGGGTTATTTGAAAGGGATATATATTATTGTCATTGTGTATTGTGCAATAGCTATCAGACTTGTTACATGTGATTGGTAAGTTAGAGGAAGGACTTAGAGTCTAGTTTTATTGCTGGCTTGTACTACATATTTACCTTACTTTACTCAGCTTTAGTTTATTGTTCATATCTTGTTTATTGGAGCTGGACGATGATCCTACCAGTACACGATGGTTGTGTACTGATTCTGCACTTACTTTTCTTTTGTGAGTACAGGACATCTTTCGGCAGCTGACACGCGACCTCAGTTGTAGTTCTGGCGATTTCACATCCCAAGGGTGAGATACTCTTTCGTCTGCCATGGTTTCATCCAGTATATTTCTAGTCCTTTGTTTCGGACCCAGATTCTCTTATTTTTGGGATTGTATCCCCGTATTTTAGACTTTTGGTAGATTGTTTTGGTACGATGACTTTTAGTTTCTAGGGGATCTTTCTGCAGATTCTTATTATGTTAGTATTTTAAGGTTGTGAATGATAGTTTACTTTAATGCAACTAGTTTTGAGTTGTTAGATTCCACTAAGTATTGGGTTGTTAATTGGTTCGCTCATTCGGGGGTTGGGTGGGTGCCACTCACGGCGAGTTGGATCGTGACAATAAAATTGTATATCGTGTAAAAATAGGTTATGCGCGTGTAATTATTTTTTATGGACTATGTAAATGTAAATATTTTTCTTAAATGGTATATTTTTGAAAATATCTCAAGTAACAAAGCAGCGATAAAAAGGTTGCAAAACAGAAAACACGAGTAAAGCAGACAAAAAAAATAGCAAGCAGCAAAATGGCTATAATATGGCTTTCTCTTGGCCATTCAATGTCAATTGTTTCAGCTGAGGTGTTGTTTTTGTCCTTCTCTCATAATTAAACGATGCACCACCTTAGGGGTGAATATATACTATCTTAATCTATATCAATACTATCTTAAAATTGTGAAAGTCCTTATAAATGTTGATTGAATTTTTTGTCTTTCATTAAAAGTTTTTGCTTTAGACAAAATCATCTTTTCACTCTTTTTCTCTAATTATTATATCATTATCTTTATAATATTGAATATTGTGGGAAGACTCTTAAATATATCAATTTTCAGTTTTCTGTTGGCTACATGAACTTTGACTCCTAATTTAAAATATCTCTTTAATATAATGTACAAAAGTGTAAACTAAACAAATTTATTGGAAGAAAAATATACACATCAATATTATTGAGAACTTGGATCCCACAAATAACTTACGTATAAATATAACGGTATCAAATGGTATGTTATTGTTTTAATAAAGACGTTATACTCCAACTTTCACTTGCAAAAATGAAGTATATATGAAGTATATCTCATAAAAGCACCGATATATGTTGTACAAGAGGGAGAGGAGAGATGAGACAAAGCAACAAAGTGATAGAAGGAAACATACACAAAAAATCACCTATAAAAATATATTAGATGAAAATACGATCATATTGCATATTGTTGTACTTTTGATAAAACTTTATTTCACTATTTGTCCTTCATTAGAAGACTCTACAAATAGATAAAATTGTCATATATTATTTTTTTAAAATAATAATTATTTATTTATTATTCTAATATTTAGAAACTTGAAACCAATTAAAATAGAATCTTTTAAAATTTAATGGAATGTTAAGTTCTATTAACACTGAACAATCAACTTCCACGTGCTATTAGCATTTCAAAGGCATACCAATCTCACGCATAAAACATATATTCTAATATATAGAAGAGCATAGAAGCAGGAGACGATCGTCATGCCTGCTTTTATCAAAGTAGCTAAAGCTTCAAATTTTGTGTAGGAGGTCCCCGGTTCGAACCTCCATGGACTGGATTAATTTTGGTTAAACTATCAAAAAAAACATACCTCCTTACCATATTTACTAACTCTCCCACTACTTTATTTTAATTACTTAATATACCACATGTAAACACTCTGATACATCATTTCAGGTCGTGATACATCACCCTGATGTATCAAAGGTAATTATCCAGAGGTGAGGCGAGGTATCACGCCTTGGGACGATGTATCACGCTTTGGGGTGATGTACCCGAGTAAAGTTAGATGAGAAAAAGAATAATTAGCTCCCAAAAATGTGTGTTTTAGGTGAGTTACCCATTAATTTTTTGTGTTGAACATAGTGTGTAACAGGACCATGGGCCGCGCAACAACATGCATTTAAATGTTATATTACGCATTGGAAAAAAAGGCTGCTGGGATATGTTATTTCTTTAATTTTTTCTTTAATGTTATTTTATACTTAAGCTTAGGTAATTTATATATAATGCTATATAATATTTTAATTTATTTTTATTTTAAATATTTTCTTTGTTTTAATTTATTTATCTTATTTTAAATTGGGACAAAATTTAAGAAAGTAATTTTTTTTAAATCTTTTGATCCTAAATTAAAGATATATAAAATGTCATGTGGAAAATTAGAATTAAAGAATTGTCAATAGACTTCATTGACAATCTCTTTATATTCTTTGATTTAATTAAATAGTGAAAAATAAAATTTAAATATAAATTCTATAATTATTTTTCCTTATATGATGTAAATAATATCTTGAAGAAAAGAAAGACTTTTGAAATTTAAAATTTAAACTTTTAAATATGCTAATAACAATTATGTGGCTATCGGTTCTTTGAAACATGTGATACATATTTAATGGCTTAAGTCATTGACGGCCCCTTAAAGTTGTTCGAATTATTCACTTAGATACCTCAACTTGAGTTTATATCTATTGAACACTTAAATTGTTCAAAATATTTACCTATTAAATACTTTTTGCTCACATGGCATTATAAGTGTAATACACATTTCATAAGCGCGTGAAACCAAAATACTTTGGTTACAAGCAAATCAAAAAGTGACATGTCAACATAAGAAAAACCAAAATATGAATATAAAAAAAATGAAAAAATCTTATGTCTTCCCCAACGTTACACTACCTAATTGCTGGGAATTTACCCATGACAAAATCCCCTACCACCGTCCCCCCCACACCCCTTTTCCATAGTCTCTTTCATTCTTTCCCCTTCATTCGTTCTTCCTACCATCATTCCGTCACCACCAATGTCGTCGTCGTTGTTATCTACGTCGAAAAAGCACCAATTAAACAAATGACCAGCCAAAATAAAAAAATCGTAAGATTTGACTGACAAAGATTTCCATTAAGATTGTATAAGAAAATTTTGTCAGAAAAATAAAAATTATATTGGATCAAAAAGTTTTCCGGTGAAACTCCATTTTTTTCCGGCAAGATCAATACCAATCTGAAGTTATTCTTCTTACCCTTCTTTTTCCAGCCATCACCCACCACCCACACCACCTCGTTTTTCCTCTAGATTTGTTACCACCTTCATCTCCTTCAGCCATTAGGTTCTTCGCCGGAAACAATGGAGTCGCTGCAACCAACCAGCCATCATACATCTCTCTTTTTCATCCGTCTCTTATGGAAAATTAAAACTAAACCTAAATCAAATCCAAATTTAAGAACAAAATAGATTTTAAAACAAGAAGAAAAAGTAGAAATCATCAGGAGAAGATAGCATTAAGGGACGAACGGCAAGTTTAGTAGTGTTTTAATTAGTTTTTTTACTTATAATTACGTTTTAGTAGTAATAATTATGTAGGGTCTCCAATGCCATGTGTCATCTTTTAATTGGTCATTTTTGCCATGTCATCACGAGTGTATCACACACACTTTACATTTTGGCTGATTGTAAAAAATTGTTTGATAGGTACAAATTTTAAATTAATATAAGTGTTCAATAGGTATAAGCCCAAGTTAAGGTGTCTAAGTGAATAATTTGGACAACTTTAAGGGACTGTCAATGACTTAAGTCCATATTCAATTTAGCCATATTATTCTTTTATTTATGTCAAACGAAAAATAATTTTTATAGTGCAACATATATTATTTAAAAATTATATAAAAATTATTATAAATTACACTAATTAATAATTTAAAATATTTAAAAATTATATAAAAAATTTGATTGACTCTTCAAATTTTATTTGTGTCACATAAATTAAAATAAAAAGATAATATATATTGGGCTCGTGCGAGTAGTTTCAATATCTAGTTACCTTTATATATATGAAGAGTTTCATTGTACACATACCAATGCAACACAAACCATACACCTATTATTTTTTTTAGAGATAATCATAACTTTCTTCTCTTTAGTATTATATTTTGCTCTAATTATATATATGATGGTTGCTAACTTTATCTTCTTTTTTTGGTAGAAAGGACACTTATATATCATTAATCAGCATGGGGTATGGGCTGGGGAAAAACATCAACATTATTGTTAATAGTAGCAATAGCCATTAACTGGCTAGTAGTATAGTAATTATAGACTGAAATTGTTCTAGAATAGGGAGTTCCCGCAATGTCTGCCCATACAGCTTTTGCCACAAACACCGGGGGAACTGCCAAATAGTTAACGCCTCCAAAAATTGTGCTCCGCCTACCCATCTTGCTTAGCAAGTCAGCGACTTTATTCTGCTCCCTGAAGATGTGGGTTGGTGTCGGTGGTGGTGATCCCAACTGCTGCATCAGTGACCTGCACTCAATGACAACGTTATCATACAATGGGTGATAAAAGGTTAGTATGTTAATGACCTCCTGAGAGTTGATATTAATTTCAATAGGAAAGCAATTGTGCTCTACCGCCATTTGCAGACCTTGTCTAAAGGCCAGAAGCTCGATAAAGACGGGATTAGAGTTATGAGTCTTGCCAACGAAGCCTATTACCCAATTTCCATTATGGTTCCTAATGACACCACCTATCCCTCCCATCCCATCTTCCCCAACGCCCTTGGTTGATCCATCAGTATTTAGCTTGTAACACCCAGTGGAGGAGGGGTGTCCAAGAGAGGTGAATGGTAAGGATGTTATTCCTATTGGGGGGAGCGTTCCGAATAAGAAAGTGGTATTCGGTGGCTTGGTTCAGGGACTGCCTCCAATGTATGTCGTCCTTCGTTTGATTAAAGCAGTTGGCGTTTCTTTGGAGCCAGATACTCCAGAAGCAATGAGGAAGGAGGACGTCCCATGGGATAATCTCGTCATAGTGCTTCCCTTTAGCACTCTTCCAAAGGGTGTCCCAAGAGGCAGTCCTGATGGAGGGGATGTTAATGGTAAGGGCATGGGTGGCATGCCTCAGAATATTATTCCAGAAGGAGGTGGCCAGAGGACATTGGAAGAAGATATGATCGAGGTCTTCCATAGGGTATCCACAAAAGAGGCAAGAAGGATTGACGTTGAGACCAATCATATGGAGGTAGTGAGCTATGGGAAGCCTACTATGATGAATGAGCCACAAGAGTGTTTTGATCTTATTCGGGCATAAGAGTTTCCAAATCCAAGTGAACTCTTTCCGGCTGCTACAGTGTTGGTTGTTCTCAAGCTTCTTGTGGATGAGTGCATAGGCACTTCCAGTGGTAAAGGAGCCATTAGAGGTAGGGTTCCAGATGCGTTTGTCCTCCTTTTGGCTGTTGGGGAGAAGGTGGGTGTTCATGATGCTGGCTTTAACATTATAAGGGATTTCGAAGGAGAGGGTGGTTCCAATTGTTGTCATCATAGAGATTGGCAACTTTCAATTGGTCCTCTTCCCTGTTCAAGGGTCCCTGAATAGTGCTATGAAGGGAGTTGTGATGGGGGATCCATCGATCATTGTAGACGTTGGTTCTATCCCCTTATACACGGTCCACCTGTGGCCATCCATTCCCGCAATCCATCCATCAATAATGCATTTCCAAGTTCTAGAGTAGGTATTCATTCTCCAGGTGTTAGAGGAAGGGTCTCTAAATGGGTTGAAGTATTTGCTAATGAGAACTCTACTCCAGAGGGAGTTAGAGTTATGAAACAGATGCCAGGCAAGGCTGGTATGGAGGGCTTTGTTTTTTATCTCACATTTTTGGATACCCATACCTCCTTTACTTTTGGTTCTAGAGATGGTTTCCCAGCTCAGGAGGTGCAACTTCCTTTTCTCAGTGGTGGTACCCCAAACAAAGTTCCTCTGGATTCTATTGATACTCTCAGTCACTTTACAAGGGAGCTTGATGTATTGCATGACATGGTTTGGTATGCTGCCTAGTGTAGCCTTGGCTAGTACTGTTCTCCCTGTGAAGTTGAGGAATTTAGTTTTCCAGCCAGCCAACCTGTTGTTTAAATTATCAATAATAAACTGGAAGTCACTATTGGTAGGCTTTTGGTGGAAAATTGGAAAGCCTAGGTATTTGCCAAAGGTGGTGCTGGCTTCCATATTGAGAGTGGTAGTGCAAGTGACAGCCTCCTGGGTGGGACAGTTAGAGGAGAACAACACTTTGGACTTAGAGTGGTTAGTTCTTTGTCTAGAGTTCTTGCAGAAATCCTGAAGAGTATTCACAATTGAGTTACAGGTTTGGGGATTTGCTTTGCCAAAGAGGGTTAAGTCGTCAGCAAAGAACAGATGGGATAACATGGGTCCCCTATTGGAGATCTTAATAGGATGCCAGTATTTCAGAGTAACTTCAGTATCAATTCTCCTAGCTAATCTTTCCATACACAGGATGAACAAGTAGGGGGACATAGGGTCACCCTGTCTAATGCCTCTAGAGGGAAGGAAGGCATCAGTTTGGCCTCCATTGAGTAGGACCCTGATAGTTCTAGTACAGACACTAAACATGATCAAGTTGGTGAGCTTACTAGGGAAGTTGAATAAATTGAGGGTATCCCTAATGTAAGACCATTCAAGCTTGTCAAAGGATTTTTCAAGGTCTATTTTCAGGATCATGTGGGGTGTTTTACCCTTCATTTTCTTGAAGTGAGATATGTATTCTTGGACAATTATGGCATTGTCCGCAACCCTTCTGTTAGATAAGAAGCTGGCTTGGTTGCGGCCAATGATGGTGGGGAGTATGGGTTTGACCTATTTACAATGATTTTAGTAATCAGTTTGTAAATGGTGTTGCAAAGTCCAATGGGTCTAAAGTTCTTGAGCGAGGAGGCATTAGGAAATTTAGGGATTAGATAGAGAAGAGTCTCATTCATGTGAGTAGGCATGCAACTTTTAGAGAAAACTTCATGGCAGAAAGCTTTGGGTTTCTCTCCTACTATATCCCAGTATCTTTGGAAGAACATTGGGTGCAGTCCATCAGGGCTCAGAGCTTTGAGGGGCTTGAAGGACTTCAGGGATTAGAGTATCTCTCCATCCCTGAGGGAAGTGTCCAGTTCCTCCCTAACATCATGATTGATGGTGTTAGGTATAGCATCAAAATTGGTAGGAGGAAAGGAATTGGAGGATTGGTCAATAGTATAGATGGAGGTGAAATAGTTGAGGATGTGGGCATTTATATGGTGGTCATTCAGAATGAGCTCCCCATTATCATCCTTGAGAGTTGCAATTCTGTTTCTCATTCTACTATTAATGGTGGAAGTATGAAAAAACTTAGTATTGGCATCTCCATCCTTTAACCAGTTGATTTTGGATTTGGTTTTCCAGAAATCTTCCTCAAATTTTAGGAGTGTAGCATACTCACTGAGAAGCTCTTCTTCCAAGTTTTGGAGGTAAGTGTTGTGCTGATAATTGCTAGACTTTTGGATTCCATCTAGTCTAGCATTGATTCTCCTCATTTTAGCAAAAATGTTTCCAAAAACCTCTTTATTCCAAGTATTAGCTTGGTTTTTAAAGATGTTAATGGATTCAGTTAGCTTATGAGGGTTGGTGAAGCAAGCATTAATGAGATGCTTGAAGGAAGGGTGACCATACCATATGGGTTCAAGCCTAAAGGGCTTGTCCAGTTGGTTGGAGTTAGTATTGTTAAGTCTGACCTGGAGGGGGCAGTGGTCCGACTTAGTTCTAGGAAGGTGGGTTACAGTTGCCTCAGGGAATCTGATTACCCAAGAGTCATTGGCTAGACATCTATCTAACCTTTCTAGTATGAGGTGCTGTCTATTCCTATGACGCTTATTGGTCCAAGTGTATTTACACCCTTTATACCCTAAGTCTACCAGAATACACTAATTTAAGCAATGCCTGAAAAAGTTGACTCTGTGGGCGTTAATACTATTTCCCCCAAACTTCTCACTGGCTCTTAACACCTCGTTAAAGTCACCACCAACAAACCAGTCACCATGGATAGTGTTAGAGATGTTGACAAGGTTATCCCATAAGGTGGATCTTGTATTAAAGTCGTTACTGGCATAGATAGCAGTGAAAAACCAAGGCGTAGAGTCGGGGGTTACCTGGACCATGGCATGAATGCTCTGCGAGGTGATGGAAATATTTCCAACCTTCAGTAGATCCTTTTTCCACATTATAACAATACCTCCAGAGAGTCCATCAGCAACATATTGAATCTTAGAGTCAAACTTGAGCACTTCAGTAAGTCGTTGGTGCTCAGCCATCCTAGTTTCCAGTAGGACTAACATTGCGGGCTTATGAGTGCTCACCATAGCTTCGCAGTGTCTCCTGAAGTTGGCGCTATTGGCTCCCCAGACATTCCAAATGATGAAGTTCATCATGTTCCTTGTTGCTGGCGTGGTTTTGACAGAAGATTTCCCTTTCTCCGCCGGGGAAGGCTTCTTGGTGCATTTCAGTGGTTTCAAGGCCACCGCCGCTGGAACTGTGCCCTTTTCACTCCTTAGATTTAGCGTGCAGAGGGTTGTTGGTCGGGGACAGTACACAATAATAGCTTCGCTGGTAAGCTCTTTGAAATCTTTCAGAAATAGGCATTCCAGTAGGAGCGTCTCTACTCTTTGTTCCCCGAAGGAGGCTAGCAACTGTTCTAGGTCTTTGTTGCTTTTCTTCATTTTTTCCAACATTGTTTTTCCTCTCTTCGGTCATCTTCCTCTACTAGGCTTATTGGGGTAGGAGAGATGGGATTTTGAACCGGGAGGAAGGTGGGATTGAGCACCTCCGGTGGTGGTGGAGTGTCTGGGAAGATGGGTAGGCTCTGGAAAACCTGCCCCATTAGCCCATTGATTTTTGTCGTTGAGAGAGGGTTCTGGGTTCCCATCATCTGGGTGTATAACAGTGCTTGTGCCCAGATAAGTTGACCCAAGATTTCTATAGTGTTGTTGAAGCCCTCCTTGACCAGATGTGCCAAATAGGCTGGGTCCTTGACTACTAAAGTGACCGGCTGGGTACCCATTAGCGCCATCCAAGATAGTGTTTTGCCATGTAGGTCCATTTCCATCCATGAAGCTGGTACACGATCTAGAGGTGATGTTGACTCCAGAACGATGGGCTCTTTCAGTGACGGTATGTGGGTGTTTTGTTGGTTCTCCATTTTCAAGAGGGGTAAGTATTGAGAAGACGAATGGAGTTGTGGTTGGTTCCATAGTCTCCTTAATACTTTGAGAAGTAGAAGGGGTGGAGTAAGTTGAAGCGATGTTCTCGGTCACTTCAATAGGATCGGAGGTATTATTATCACTTTTAGAGTAGGGGTTACTCTGAGAAGTGGAAAGGGTGGAGGCTTCCATGGGAGTGTCCTTGGGTATTGAGCTTAGCAATTGAATGCTAGCTCCAGAGATACTCCCAATGGGTCCTAGAGAGTTAAGGGCAGGGATTGGGGAATTTATTATAATTCCCTGGCCAGTTAAACTACCCAAGAGTGTGGTGGTTGCTGCGGACCCCGCAAAATTGATGGTGCTATTAACAACAATGGATTTTGATGGAGTTCGTTTGGATTTTTCCCAAGAGGTTTGGGCCCCAGCTGGTAAGGGTTTAGAATTGGAGCTTAGGTGCTTCATGTTTTTTGTTATAATTTTGTTATTTTCTTTTCTTCTGTTAATCAGTTTATCGGTTTGAGCAATATTCAGAGGAGAAAAGTTGTTAAGGGTTTGAGTATAATGGTGGGTAATGGTAACTGGGTACTTACCTGGAGCTGCGGCACTGTGATTTACCTGTTGGTCCTCTAGACTCTTTGACTGGTTGTTTGCTCCTTTTACTGATGCTGGAGTTTTGCCGTGTTTCTTTTTATTATTTGGGAAGGAGGTTGTCAACCAAGTGTCCTCAGTGTTTTCAGTGTATGAGGTTGAGGTTGAGGGATTCGGACTCGGATGCAATTGTCTTACCTCTGTGCATTTCCTTAGAACGTGCCCTAGTCTCCCACATCCTGTACAGAGGATCCCTTCTCCCATATAGACCACTTTTTGGTTATGGCTTCCAATCAGAACCGCATGTTGGACTGGCTTCTCAATTGACTTGTATACAAATTCTTGCATAGCGTCCTCTGAGTGTTGCAGAAGTACATGCATCAATTTTTAGCAGAGTTCCCAAGCGTCTCCCTATTTTTTCAAGAATTTTTCCATCATAGAACTCAGTCGAAAGTTGTGGAAGTCTGGCCTATATTGCAATATGGGTTACAGAGGCTGCTCCGGGGACAAAGTTGGCTTCCCATTTCTTTACTGAAAGGAAATTACCAGCTACGAACCACGGCACGTCATGCAGTGCTCTGTTGTGTTTTCTTGGAGGTTGAACTTAGCAGTGTAGTAATCCCCTCCCAGGTCTATTAGGACAAGGGGCTCAGTGGGCTTCCATAAGTCAATCAACTTTTGTTTGAGTTAGTTGTAGGCTTGCCTCTTTCCAAAGAGCTTTATGATGACTGAGTGTCTCCATGGTTGGTAGATTCTGGATTTATCCTCTTCCGATAATGTTATTGAGTCGAAAGAGAGTGGGATACCTTGGGGTTCTTTTCCTACTATAGAGTCGTAGGAGACGTTGACATCCTTTCCTTTGTTTAGCAGTACTTCTTTGAAGGATACTTCTTTATCTTCCTCCATGGCTGCTGGAGAGTCAGGCGGTTCCGGTGGATCCGGTGGTCTTGGGGATGGAGTTTCCATACTAGGATGAGTGGACATGGTACTGTTCTAAAGGTTTCTAACCTCTAGAGAGAATTCTACTACGTGTCATAACTTTATCTTCATTCCCTGTTTACTGGTTACTTAAGTAGTCAATTTTTATTTGTACGTATACACTTGAGATTTAAAGAGTAAAGTAAAAGAACTTTGAAATACAACCATAAAGTAGTTTAATTTTGTAGTTCGTGCATTTTGTTTTTATCTTCCTTATATCTGAGATTGTTATTTCCAAACTAATTTCATTTAGTTGTCATAAGAAGAGAGATTTGAAGAGGGAGATATTAGTATATTAATTAAAGGTGAAAATCATTGATATTCTCAACGTTGTTTTAAAAAATAAACTTCTCCCTCAACTTTGAAAAATAGTCATTCTCCCTTTTTTTTCTTAATTGACTTTTTTGAATGTCTATTCTACCCTTACATTTTTTTTATTATTCTATTCTTACATTATAAACCTTTATCTTTTTCCTTTTATTTTCTTAAAGTTATGATATTTTTGTGTTTTTAATCTATGTAAAAGATTGTCTATAAACCATTATTTTCATCAAAAAAAGATAAAAAAAAATATTGATTGAGTATAAAAGCTAATGGCATTCTATAATAAAATAAATAAACACAAAAATTAATTTTATTAATAATAATGAAAACTATAATGTGATAATTGGAAAAAGATATCGTTTACACCCTGAACTTATCCCGAAAAATTGATGTCATACTTTAACTATTGCCATTACCTAATACACCTCTGTACTACATAAAAATAAATTTATTTACCCCTTAAACTGTCACAACCAAATTTTATCTTGATCGTGTATACACGCGCTAACACGTGTCATTTGCATATTATTTCACATATTTTTTTCTTTTTCCCTGTATTAATTTAATCACCACCACCATCCTCCCCCCCCCCCCCCCCCCCCAAAAAAAAAAAAAAACACACCCTCCAAAACACCGTCATGTCCTCCAAACCCTTTTACATCCTTCGTCATTTTCGTTCCATTCATAATCCCTTGTAGAGATTCATCACCAGATTGTCTTCAAAAAATTATTTTTAGTCTCTGATTAATTGCAAACTTCAATCAACCACCACCCAATTTCCTACAAGTATTTTTCGCCATTGAAGACCCGTCCAATTAGCTTCAAAAATCAACAACATAATCCTTTCTTTCTAGATTTTATTAATCTTTCACTTTTTTCCACTAACAAATTGCAAATTTCTTTTTCTCTTTTTCTAAATAAAATAGTGTATTCAAAGCTAAATTTTTTTAAAAAAAAATCAGTTGAATTTCAAAATGTAAGCAACAAGTTGGAGTGGACGATTTGAAATCTTTGAAGAAGAGAAAAAAAGAGAGAAAGGATATGAAAATTAAAAAGAGGGAAAAGTGAAAATGAGGAAAAGAGATCTGGAAGAACGCAAAGAAGAAGAAGAGAAAAAGAAAAGAAAGAGTAAAGAAAGAAGATAAAAAATATATAAATAATAACAAAAAATAATTAATTATTAAGATCCAATGGAATGATACCACGTGTATGTTTTAATAAGCTTTTAACTTCTTCTTTTTTGCTTTTCATGCGCTTGTAGGAATGTAACGGCACATTCTTTGCCAGATCAGCTTTGAGGGAGGAAAATAATTCAGTTTGAACAAGATTAGGGGTGTATTAGACCGCCCAATTAGTAGAAGTGTGTAATTGACTTTTCAGAAAAAGTTAAAGGTGAATATGTTATAAACATATTTTGATACATGTTTACACAATAATTAATAAAAATAAAGATATATTTTATAAAAAATTCTTAAAAGATTATTTATTTATATTGTAAATAAATTTTAAATTATAATTTAAAAAATATTTTATTAATGACAATCAAAATTCATTTATCTATAAGACCATAATAAAAGATAAGTTAAACTTAAAGGAAATATTCATGCATATATATATATATATATATATATATATATATATATATATATATATAATATTAAAATAATAATTATAAACAATAATATTTAACTTGCAATAAATTTATAAAAGAATTATTCTACTTATAATATTAATGAACTTAAATAAAATCTATAAATACTTATATTAAAAAATAAAATATATATAAAAAGATTTTACATAGACATTGCATAGGATAAGGGAGAGAGAATGATTGTTTTTCAAAATTGAAAAAAAAGTTTAATTTTTAAAATAAAATTGGGGGGTGTAAATCATTTTCACCCCATTAATTAATGATGGTTTAATTTGTGGCATCAACCGAATAGAATGGTTGTGAAAGTTAAGAAAATAATAATAAATCAGCTAATCCTATGGCGTTAAACATCGCATGAAGGGTTTTAGCTAAATATTTTTGCTTTTTTATCCTTTTAGAATAGAGTTCACATTGGATAGTTATTTAATTATTTTTCTAATATTAAAACTTTCAAATCACTAATATCTTTTTTAACAATTTTTCCTTATTTAAACTATGTGAAATACCCATAATACGATTCCAAGTTATTTTTTCTTATTTAAAATTAAATAAAATCTTATTTAGGTTAGCAAATCACAATTCTAAAAAACTTTAATCATTGAACATAAAATTTGTTTAGCCGCAACTCTATTGCTTATCAACTTAGTTAGCAATTGCGGTTGCTTTATGTAACTTTAAAATGGTTTGATTCTCGACTTGATATTACACACATAAATTTGATTATGTATTTTTTAGTTTACTGTGATTTGTGTGATTCTCTATGTTGTATGCTATCTGTTGGTTCATTCTGGGTTTGATATTCACGTGTAACACACGTATGCTA
Source organism: Jaltomata sinuosa (assembly GCA_003996215.1). Lineage (NCBI taxonomy): Eukaryota > Viridiplantae > Streptophyta > Magnoliopsida > Solanales > Solanaceae > Jaltomata > Jaltomata sinuosa. The sequence continues at coordinate 233,185 of QJPP01003070.1, forward strand.
ATACACAAATTAATTGGCTCCACCATTTTCTATGGATACAATAAGATATACAATTTATTTAGTTATTTGGTGCAATAGATTATTTAGCACACGTAATATTTTTCTTTATCGAAATCAATTTATGATTTTATTAAATCGGTATGCTAAATCTTTCTTTACCAAATCAGTTATTTTACACGTAATATTTTTTGTTTATTTTATATGATTTTTCATCAGTTAATGTTGTATACACGTGCAAAGCACGTACACTTGGCTAGTTATATAAAATAATATATGACGATAGTTTTTTTGTTTGATTGTAAAATTAATTTTTTTTGTTTGATTGTAAAATTAATGTCATTCTATAGATATTTGTTAGCTCTAGAAAATATTTAATAAGTCATAAAGACAGGATGAAGTGCACATAATTTGCACCCAAGGGTGTGGCCTAGTGGTCAATGAAGTAGGTTAAAGAGCCATGAGGCTTGAGTTCTTAGGTTCAAATCCTAGTGGAGACAAAAAATACTAGGTGGATTTAGTCGAGGTGCGCGAAAGCTGGCCCGGACACCATGATCATCAAATAAAAAATAAAGTGTACACGATTTTGAATCACCTTTTAAGTTGAGCCAAATTTTTTTTATTTTTTATTTTTGGAAAAATATATAACTGTCCCTTAGAAGTAAACTATTTATATCTAAATATTCCCTTACAGAAAATACCCCTAACTAATTACAGAAAATACCTCATTATAGCTTTTGTAGTTATTTATCTTCTTTTTCATTCCTTTCCTTTTTATTTCTCTACTTTTTTTTCCTCATTTTTTTTTCTTTTTTATGCCTCTTTGTTCTCTCCCCCCCCCCCGCCCCCCCTCCCCCCTCAAATTATGTTATTTTTTTATACCATAATTTGATTCGTACTGAATTTTGGCTCTTTCTTTTTTGTTTATTCATTTTTTATTTCTCTATTTCTTTTTTTCTTTCTTTTTTGCTTTTTATCTTCTTATTTTTTCTCCCTTATTGTTCATTTAATTTGTTTACAAATCATGTTTTTTTTCTTTCACCATAATTAATTTTGGTTCCTTTATTTTAGTATTTTTTTTATTTTTCTATTTTCTCTTTGTCTTTCAATTTCTTTATTTCATGTTTCTTTTTTAATTTTTTTCCCTTGCATAACCTAATTTTATTCATGATTTTTTTGCACTTTTTTCTTATTTTTATTCTTTCACCATAATTAATTTTGACTCCTTTATTTTAGTATTTTTTTATTTTTTTATTTTCTCTTTGTCTTTCAATTTTTTTATTTCTTATTTCTTTTTTAATTTTTATTTTTTCCCTACATAATCTAATTTTATTCATGATTTTTTTGTACCTTTTTCTTATTTCTTTTTTTATATAATAAAAAAAGATAATTGATATAATAAACGTTCATTCATTTATTTTGTTTCATCTACACCTTTTCTTTTTCTTTTTCCTTTTCTTTTTTCTCCTTTATTTTTTCCCCTCCTTTTTCATTCAGTTTTTTTTAAAGTCACATTATTCTTATTTTTTTCACAATAATCTAATTTTCATACTCCATTTTGGGTCCTTTCTTTTTTATTTTTCTATTTTTCTATTTCTTAATTTTTCTAATTTCATTTTTTATTTTTTATTTTTTTTTATACATAATCTAATTTTAGTCATTTTTTTACTCTTTTTCATTGAGGTATGCTTCAGTCGTTTAGTATGACACTCTCTACGCTGCGATCATAATATATCTATATACTGACATAGTATCATAGAAGACTACTTCAATCCTTCAATGTGATATTCCTCAGTAAAGGTATCAACTGGGCCAGATTGACTCAGAATCGAACTGGCTCAACCCGATAAAAATTCAGTTCGATTCGACCCAGTGTTAAAGGATTGGATTGATTTGGGTCGAATAGTTTAATTGAAATCAAATTTTCAACCTAGAACTGATTAGAATCGATAGTATCACATCAAAAATAGTATCGAGTAACCGATCTGACCCGACCCGACTTTTTTTAAAAAAAATTAAACATTTGTTCCATGTCTGCATTTCTGCTTTTGGAGATTGAGGTCTCGTCGGCGGCAGGTCTGTGTCTACTTTTGCAGCTCGCAGCTGCTCGTTTGAACATTGAAAGTTTTTTAAAATCAAACAGCTAATTTTTTTTAAAAAAAATAACCCCTCCCCTTAATCTATAAATAGCCCCCATTTTCCTCTCTTTCTTCACAATTCTTTCCACTCTTTCAACTTTAAATATTAACTCTCCAATTTTATATTCTCAATACTCATATTAAATTGTTAATTATTCTCTTAGAGTGCTAGCAATATATATAATATATATATATATAGTATATATATATATATATATTAAATAATTGCTTATTAGTTTATTATTATATCAATTTTCTTAGTAACTGAAAACTCAAAAGTTACTAGTATCAACTATCAAGTGTAATTGTGCTACTAATATATATATATATATATATATATATATATATATATATATATATATAATTACTTATTATTTTATTATTATATAAATTTTCTTAATAACTGAAAACTTAAAAGTTGCAAGTATCAACTATCAAGTGTAATTGTGCTACTTCAAGAGTTAAATTTCAACCAGAGAACGGAAAAAAGAGAGAGAAAAGAAGTAAGTGCAAGAGTAAGAGTGTAATAGTTTGTGAGTTTTTAAGTTGTTCTTCAGTTTTTCATCAAGTAAGTTTGTAATTTATAAAAAAAAAAAAAAAAAAAAAGAGTGTGAGAATAAGTTAGAAAGTGTGAGTGACCGTCTCTCCGACGTAGCTTGTCAGTTTCCGGGGACTCCCGAAAGGGAAACCTCTCTCCATCTACAGACATGTAAGTATTTTATTGTAAAATATTATTGTCTATGTATTTCTCCCAGTTATGTATTGTTTAAAGTTTTAATGTAAATGTTTATGTGAATCATGTGATGTTAATATTGTTATAATTTATTGTTTATACCCTAGTATGTTTTATTGTATTATCCTTAGTACATGGTTAAGCTCTTAGCTTCTTATTCAGCACCCATGGATTAACCTGTAAAGTCCTAGGGATTGATGTCCGCCATGGCCAAGAGTGCCGAAGGACCTGGTTCTCCCGGGGTGAGGTTAAAGAAACTGCTGGTAAGAACATAAGTTAAGAGAGAGAGATGAACACGATAAAATAATAAATCAAAAAACGGTAATGAACAGTAAAAAATGAACAGTATGAACAGTAAAAACTAGATCATTGACTATGGCGGATTACCGCCCGGTCTCCGATCCGGTAAAAAAAAAAAAAAAAAAAAAAAAATTTAGTTTAATTTTTCGGGAGAATATACTTAGATAATGATATTTACATAATACAAACATGGAAATAGACTAAGGAGGAGGGAGTACTGAGTAGGATTTTACAACCAAAGTTTACAAACGCTTTAATATTTGATTGCCTATTTCTGCATCTGTTTACAACTACTTACCATTCATACTACTGCCACTGCTTAGCTTCATTGTATTTAATTTTTCAGAGTTATTTATATTTAAAAGTATTTTTATTTAAACGCATTTTATATTGGTATCAGAGCCGTTAATCCAAAGACCACTTGTGTATGGACGTACCACGTACCCGTAAATATCCTTATTATCAATTTTTCGGTAGAAGAATTCTAATTTCTATACTTAAAGTAGTTAGTATAAATAAAGACTTTAATCGAGACGTACAACAAAAAATACTAGATCAGATTATTTATTCAACCGAAGATTTTTGGCCTTACGAAGATTATAAGTAGTTATAAGACTAGACTTAGTATAAATTTTAGTGTATGGAAGCCCTAGACATTCTATTCCAACAGCAAAGTATTACTGACGAAACCCAAAAGAGATTAAATAATAAAAGATTCAGGAGGCCTTACGATAAGGAAATAGTTTTACATAACGAAATTTATTGGAACTTTATAAGAATAAGAGACCTCTATTCAGATTATTATCAGACTTTAGTTGAACAGAAACAACCTATTTTAGAACAGTTAAAGAAAAAGAAGTTAAGTAAAAAAGTTAAAAAGAGACTACATTCATCTCTTAGAGAAGCTGATCAGAATATACCTTTAGTTGGATCTAAGATACATAGATATATAACGCTTTTAAGAATAAATAGGAATATAGGGAAAGAACGTACTTATTGTTTAGGATAAACATTTTCAGACTATTTTATATGAGAAAAGACCATTATTCTAAATTAACCCGTATTTACCATATAAGATTGTATCACTATAATAGATATTTAAAAAGTATTACAAGATATAAAAAGACTACAAAAAGCAAGACAAGTTATAGAAGCATATATAGATATATACGAGAATGAATTTTTCAGACCACAAAATTTTTATTTAGAAAGAAATAACAAAGAAATTGTAAGAGCTTTAAAATACGAAGTAAGAGGAATTATTAGTGATATACAAGCATATAATAAAAGAATACAAAATTTTAATAGATACAAAAAACCCACTACTCTAGGATAGAATATTTAGATAAGGACACCATAGATACTTTAAAGAAATTAGAATATTTAGATTTAAAGTTAACCCCAGAAAAGAAATACAGAAGACTAAAAGACAATTCTCTGATAAGGTGTAACTTCAACTACGGAGAACACTTGTTACACGGAGAAGATCAACAGCTAAATACTATTACAGACTTAATAATAAATCTAGGTGAAACAGTTCAGAAAGATATATCAGAGATAATTAACACTATACAAACTATAAAACTAATACAAGAACATAGTAACAAACTTTTAGAAAGGTTAGACTCTAATTTAGAATTCTTAAAAAACCAACAAGCAGAAACAGAAAAAAGGGTAAAGACTTTAACTCCTAAAGAAAGTAATCTAGGGAAAGATATAAAAGAATTAAAAGACGAAATACACCAACTAAGGACATTAACACTGTCTTAATTCATGAACAATCCTCTATATCAAAAAATTATAAAAGAATCAGAACTAATACAACCCAGTCCAGAAGGACTATCAGACTATTCACCCCCATCAAAGACAGATCAGATAGTGATAAAACAGAATAATACAATCATACTTCTTTTATTAGAACTTAACAATAAGCTAGAAAAACTTTTAAAAGAAAAACAACCTATTATAGATAAGAATATAGACGATTTAGTAGACCAATTAAAAAAGATAGAATTAACTCCTCAAACGGAAAGAACAAAAATTAAAAAGAAACAACCATGGAATTTTTCTCAGGTAAGACTAGATCCATCACAGCAAGACCAAGTTTCTCACAAGACAGCTTAGGAAATAACCTCTTAACAAAGATTATGAATGCTCCTAGACGAGATACTAAGCAACAGTTAGACGAAATAATAGACGTAGATAAAGATATACAAATCTTCCAGAACAATAGGCTAAATTTATTAAGTCCAAAAATACTTTATAATACAGGATTATTTTCAAGCCAAGCTCAGTTATACAGACATTATAGGGAAGAACAATTATGTGTCATAGGAAAAAATACCAGTAGTATAAATTTAATAAGTAAAGAATCATTAAAAGAAATAAATAAATCTAACATGAATCTCATGCACATGGGATTTATCATAATAGGATTAAAAGGACTAACTAGGAAAAATCTAGGAACAAAAGTCTTAATAACTTTATACGATGATAGATGGACAGACTCTAAGAAATCAATAATAGGACTCACAGAAGTAGACATGTCCAAAAACGGAGGAATTTTCTATTGTAGTCCAGACTATTTAATAAATTCATCAGAATTTGGTAAACACATAAAGATAGGAATTCAGACTAAAGGATATGAAGATATGAGTAACGGAAATAATCTGTTAGTATGTGTAGGGTTTATAGGAAAGATAGCTACCAACAGTAGTACTAAGTTTAAACTAAAAGTAGAAGACGTAGTAAGTTTAATGGGAAATAAGGGAATAAAATTAATGATGCCATTAAAAGTAGATCCAGAAGAATATGCAGGATTAGAATGGAACTTAGAAAATTTTAATAAAAAGGAAACTTTAAAACCTAATGATCTCATAATGTATACAAATAACAAAGGACAGACCTCTGTTAGATTTACAGATTATAAATACACAGACCAAAAAGAAGTTGAAGAAGAGGTAGAAGATAATGAATTTATGAATATAGAATTAATCCTAGAAGAAGAATTTGAAGTAGATAAGGTAATCTTAAAGGCAGAAGAACTCTACAAAAAGAATACTGATCAGACCTTCAGATGCAAAGCATGTCAAAATAGAGGTTTAGACATAATAAAAATGAAAGAACATTTTAAGAATTGTGAATTAAGAACAGACAATAATGGATATAAAAATTCCATTTGGTCAAAGAACAAATTCCAAAGACAATATGACGAAGAAAGTGAAAACGAGACAGTAATTAGCCTAAAAGAATTAATGGAAAGTTCATCAAGTAGTGCGAGCCCTTTCCAAAGAACAATAAACATGGATAGAATAAATAACTATCCTTCAGGAAATTTGCCAAGACATAGAGTATTTAGAATGAACCCAACTGAAAATACAGAAAGAGTAAGACCAATAGGAAGAAGAATGCCAATAGAAGAACCAATTAGACTTCAAGAAGGAGGTAACAAAGGAAAAATATTAAATATAGCAGCACACGATCCACAAAGGTGGAATTCAGTACTAGACATATGGAAAGGAATAATAGTAGCAGACTACATACAATCTAATCAAGAGGCAGATGCGGAAGCCATGTATAGATATTTAGAAACCTTTTTAGGAGAATCCACAAAAGGAGTTTGGGAAGCTTATAAATTAGAATTCCCAGAAGAATTCCAAGGATTAGTAGACTTGGGAGCAAACCCATATAATTTTGCAAATAAAATACATGTTTTACTAACAGGAGAAGATCCGAATAGCGGATTAATAACATTACAAAGAAACGGTTTAATAAAACTAGAACAATTAAGTATAAGTAGTTGGTTCCAGATAAAAGAATTCCTGACAGAATACTATTATTACTGTACAATTAGTGGAAATACATTCGATCAAAATTTAGGAAAAAAACTATTTAATAAACTTCCAGGAGCTTTAGGTAGGGAAATAGAAGAAAGATGGAATAGACAAGATGGAATAGTACAGAATCCAACCACAAGATGGACCATAGGTCAAAGGACTCAACATGTAATGAATATACTAACAGAGAAATGCACTAATATACAAATACAGAAGCAATTAAAACAAAATGAGACAAGTTTTTGTAAAAGTATATACACTACACAGAATTATGAAAAAAATCCACAACAGAAAAGACACAAAAAGAATAAGAAAGGTTCTTATTCTTATTTCCCAAAGAAATACTATTTAAGAAAATCAGTAGCAAGAAAACCATATCTAGACAAAAACAGACATATAAGAAAATTTGATGGAAAAAGAAATTATAAAAATAGACTAGAATGCTTTACATGTGGAAGCATAGATCACTTAGCAAATACATGTCCTACAAGAAATAATAGTAGAACAAGAAATGCTCAGTTAATAGAAGACTTTAACGAAACACTAATAAATGTAGATGAATACATGTCAGATAGTGAAAGTATATACTCAGTAGTTAGTATAGACACAAATGAAGAACAAAGACAAAATTCTTCTGACTCAGAAGGAGAAGAGCTAATAAATGAAATAGGATTAGAAAAATTAGACCTGGGAGAGTTAAAAAAATTAGACACCTATAATCTAGTCAACTTAGCCATAGAATGTAATCATAATTTTGAAAAAGGTAAGGGATTGGATAGTAACCAATGTTACATATGTCATTGGTATCCAAGTAAAGATAAAAGATTAAAATGTAAAAAATGCTACATAGTAGGATGTATTAATTGCATAGGAAAGACTTTAGAAATAAAAACTGAAAATGAACAACTAGACATCAAAGAACCTATTAGATCTATGATACCCATAACAGAAATAAAAATATTAAATCTAGAAGACAGAATTGAGAAGATAGAACTTAGACTTAAAAAGTTAGAAAAAGGTAAAGAAAAGATAATAGAAGAAGAAGAATTGATGAATACAACTCAAAACAACAAGAATCTTGAAGGTTTAATATGTAATGAAGATAAAAAGATGAGTACCATAAAAGTACTAGCAAGAATAAAAATACAAAACTACGAAATAGAGACATTAGCTCTAATAGACTCAGGATGTACCAAAAGTATTATAAATGAAAATATAATACCAAGAGAACTAATAAAAAATTTACCAGAACCCCAAATATCTATGCAAATGGATGGATCATACAATACATACTCACATTACGTGGGAAAAGCAACTATAAGTTTTAAAAACGCTTGTGATAATTTTTACAAACCATCATACAAGATAGATAAAATATGGACAAGACATTTAAACATTAGAGTAGATTTTGTACTAGGACTAGACTTTTTATTAAGTAATAACGGAAGTTGTCTCCTAACTAGAGACGGAATAATTTTAGCTAAAAATATATCTCAAACATCTGTAACTACTATACCTAGACCCACCAGGATCAGAAACATTGAAAAAGAAGAGATACCAAAAAAATGTGAAAAAGGAAAAGACTGTCAATGCGATCATTGTGAGACAATAAATATACAAGAAGAAATACATGAAATAATAAATATGGAAGAAATAGAAAAAGATTATTCTTTAATAGAAATAAATACAGAGTTATACAATTTCAGTAAAGGAATAAAACAAATAGGAGTAATTAATGATCAAAAAGACTTAGATAAAATAATACAAATCTTGGATGAACTAGAAATAATTGGAGAAAAACCCTTGAAACATTGGGAATCCAATAAGATAACCTGCAAATTAGACATAATTAATCCAGAGTACATAGTAAAAACAGCCTCAATAGAAGCCACAAACCAAGATATACTAGACTTTGAAATACAAATTAAAGAATTATTAGATTTAGGAGTAATAAGAAGATCTAGATCGAAACATAGATCAGCAGCCTTCATGGTAAGAAATCATGCAGAAATAATAAGAGGAAAAGCAAGAATGGTAATTAATTATAAAAGATTAAATGACAATACTAGAATGGATGGATATAAATTACCAGACAAAACAGAATTAATTAATAGAATACAAGGAAGAACTTGTTTTAGTAAACTAGATTGTAAATCAGGATACTGGCAGGTAAAAATGCATGAAGACAGTATAGACTGGACTGCATTCACTTGTCCTGAAGGACATTTCGAATGGTTAGTAATGCCATTTGGATTAAAGACAGCACCTCCTATTTTCCAAAGAAAAATGGATAATATTTTCAGAGAATTTAAGAATTTTGTAATAGTATACGTAGATGATATTTTAATTTTTAGTAATACTATGAAAGAACATTTAGGACATTTACAAATTGTGTTTAGACTATTAGTAGATAATGGAATTATAATAAGTAAAAAGAAAATGGATTTATGTAAGACACACATTAATTTTTTAGGAATAATAATAGGAGAAGGAAAGATAAAACTACAACCACATATTTCAAAGAAAAATATTGGATATGCCCGACAAATTAGACAAGACTAAAGAATTACAAAAATTTCTAGGAATATTAAACTATGCAAGAAATTTCATAAAAGACTTAGGAAAAGTAGCAGGACCACTATATTCCAAAACGGGATCAACAGGTCAAAAGACTTTTAATACAGAAGATATAAAACTAGTTCAGACTTTAAAACAGATGGTTAAAGATATTCCAGATTTAGTTATGCCTTTAGAAACAGACTATTTGATAGTAGAAACAGACGGAAGTTTTGAAGGATGGGGAGCTGTCCTTAAAACTCGGAAAAACAAATACAGCGATAAGAAGGAAGAAAGAATTTGTGCATACCAAAGTGGTAAGTACAAAGAAAAAGGTAATATGACTAGTATAGATGCAGAAATCCTAGCTGTTATATATGGATTAAATGTTTTTAGAATATACATTTTAAATAAACCAGAAGTTTTAGTAAGAACAGACTGTGAAGCAATAGTAAAATTTTATCAAAAAATAAACGGAAAAACAAGTAGCAAGAGAAGATGGTTAAATTTTTTAGATGCCACTTCAGTATACACTATAGTATTAGAACACAATAAAGGAAAAGAGAATGACTTAGCAGATCAGTTAAGTAGACTTATGATTAACTAACTTTCTATTTGTTTAGTATGTATGCAGGAAAAGACAAAGGAAAGGAGGAAGCTTCCCCTTCCGCAGACAAATATCTCCAGACTTTGCTAAGAAATACCCAGTTCAGGCCTCAGACCCGAATGGAGACACAAAAATTAGAAAGACTTTATTTTGGAAAACAGAATTTAATATGTTATCCAGAATGTAACTTGAATTTTAGATTGCAGGGAGGAACAATCATAGACAAACCCCAGAGGTGTCTGATAGACAATCTATGGATAGCATACGGAAAGAGTCCAAAAGACCATGGATATTTTATTTCTGTTTTAAATGCTTTATGTGCATATTTCACAAGCAAAAATCAAGACAACAAATTTAAATTTTATGCAGTAATACAAGGAAAAAAGCCAGGTGTTTTCCAGACTTGGATTGACGTAACAGATAGTATAAAAGATTTTCAGACCCCGTTATTTAAAGGTTTTAATAATTTAAATGAAGCATTAGATTATGCTAGGGGACATTTAGGACCCAATTTTTTTATTTCCCCTTCTATTAAACAAATTACTACTACTCCACAATATAAAATCAATAGAGACACAGACAAAGTGGTTTTTTGTGATCACTGTGAAACTATGACACATGGTTTTAAAAGACTAAATAGTAGAAATGAAGAATTGACAAGGAAAAAAGACAAAGCATTAGAACATGTTAACATATTACAAGAAAGAATTAGAATACTCCATTTTGAAATTAGTCAGACTCAACAAATATTTTCAAATATACCAAAGAGTTCTCCAACTCAGAAAAGGGATAAGATGGGTGTACATTCCCCAATGAATGTAGAAAGATCTATTATACCAGATATGGGTATAGCTAGTCCAGTTCAAACGGTAACTGGTAAAGACAAATCAAACCCGTTAATGGC
>QJPP01003071.1:0-200245 GCA_003996215.1 Jaltomata sinuosa
GGAACCTCGAACCATGAATGATAAGATGCATGAAGATCTCAAGTGCCATAGTATCTCTGTATGTACCTCCTCCGGCGCCGATCTGGCCCAGCAGGTAGGTTCCATGGAAGGACTCTGCCCGTATACCTCTACTCCCCCGTATACCCCTCTTCCGGCACACGCAGCCTGTAGCCCCTGGCCCGGATAGCAAGGTCCATGGAGGTCCCCGACCCCATACCAAAACTCAGTATCAGAACATGTATCAAGATAGAGACCCAGTCTCGATATCAAGATAGAGACCCAGTCTCGAATATGCATGCCCAGACCCTGTCCAGGACTAAAAATAGTAGGAAAATATCTCAAAAACCACTCCAAGGGTGCCCCGGAGCGTCGCGGGTCCTAAACAGTAAAAAGTATCTCATGTGCTCGGTCCAACCGAGGCTAAAAATCATCTCAAGTAGTAAGAAAACTCAACTAGACCCCGGCCCGCGATCTAGTGATAATCGTAATTGATGATTTGTATAACTACAAGTCAAATCACCACATTTCCAAATCATTTCCATAAAAAACGGGCCCCCCGGGCCATGCAAGGTTTAGAAAACAGTGCCAGTAGGCCCGAAGCCAAAACCACAGTAAAACATGGATAAAAACTCTTTATATGCATGGAAATGGTATGATCACACACAATTGCTGCCCCGCAGCTCACAATCAACCTATCGACCCTGCACAGGCCCACAGCTACTCAGCAAGCATAACAAGCCTAGAAGGATAATTCTATGCCCGGGACTCGCGGACATTCCCAAAATCCCACCTTCTATGTTCCAGAGTCAACAAGGCCTCGCAGGACCACAAGGGTAAATAAAATACATCCGCAAATACTACAAACAACGGAGGAATAAAAATAAGCGGACATGAATAAAGCGGTCAAGGTATGTGGTACCAACCTAATAAACCAACCCAAGGATGCCCATTAATACAATTTTATTCTATATATGCGGAGTCTAGGGAAATTAAACCGTAACCTACCTGTCGTCCGACGACAAGCTGCTGGAACAATGATGTCCACGCTTGAACTACTCCGAGAAAACCCAAAACTAAATCAGAATCGGATTTGGATTTGGGACGGAATAACTTAACGTAGATAATTGATTTTCTTTATCAATTATATTTTCCTCACAACAACCCCTCACGTGAATGATTATTTTTAGTAGTATGCAAAGTTGTTTGCAACAGTGGCATACATATATGTATATCCATTCTTCAGCAAAGTCCAAGGTTTATTTAAATACCATCCATGCAACTTTACAAATGTTGCCTCATTCCCACGCTGCCACATTTCTCTATTAGTAATTGCTGGCCACCTCCTCCACTTACACGTGGAGTGGAGGTGGCAGTACTAAGATATTTTCGTCCCGTTATTTATATATTCGGGTATTACGTAAATTCGTGGTAAAATAAATATAGTATTTTAAATATACCATATTTATTAGAAAATCATTTCCCATCAAACCTACTATATTAAAGTAATAAATTTTAACATAATTAAATTTACTATCTCCGTTAAAATATTACGGAGTATAAAAACCTTATAAAATAAATATGTCTACACTTATGTTGTATCAAATATATTTTTCATAAACCTTTTAAATATTTTGAAAAGGCAATAATAATATAATTTTTACCAAAATACAACTTTTAAATAAATATTTCCAATACACGCACGATGCTAATACGGTTCTTAAGTTTAGGCTCGTAATTCGCCTACGCACAATTTCAATTATTCAAGAATTCTCTCGGGATCCTCCCTTATATTTTATCACTGTTTCGGAACTGAAATGGCATTTTAAAACGTGAAATTGAAGCTTAAATCGGGTTAAACCCGACCCGATTCGCGACCCGGTTCGCAACCCGTTTTCTGCCAGACAGTCCGCGGTAAAACAGTCATAACTCTTTGCTCCGAGATTATTTTGGACGTGCGGTTTTGTGCGTTGGAAAACTAGACCTCGTAGACCTTCGATTAGGTATTTCGGGGGACTTCTAACTCTTTATATATTGGGAGAAAAGCCCTGACACATTTGACCCAAAGTTCAGCAAATTTGTTAACGAACTTACGATATCTTTTGTCGATTTGCTTGACTTCAAGACTTAAACGTGGAAATGACCGGAAGGGTCATTACACTTGCATTGCATAATAGTTCATAACTTGAAAACTTGCATGGCACTAGTCCAATTTCATAATAACATATACTTTCATAAAACATAGGAACTAGGCATGCACTTACTTGAAATTCATGAAAACATGCTATCAAATACCCAATTTACTTGAATCAATTTATGCATGTAGAATTTGCCATAATTAGCCTTCAATTTGAAATAGGAGTTCATATGTAAAAACCATGCAAAATCATGCAATTTAATAGAATTTCATAATAAAATCATGAGAAGACAATTTATAGCAAAACCCATAAGAATTGGGTAAGAATCCTAATTTGAAAGTTTATGAAATCAAAATATAGAATTGGGGTTTTGGGCACAAAGGTGAAAGGAACCCATTGTTGAATGCCCTCATACCTTGATTGAAGCTAAACCACTTGAAATTGAAAAGAAAAGAGACTTGATCTTGGAGCTTGAGACTTGGAGCTTGAAGGAGTTCTTTTACTTTTTGGGAGATGAATGAAGATTTGAGGAGGGACTTAGGCTAATGAGGGTAAAAACCCTTCCAGAAGTAGTCAAAACGACCTCATTTAGGAGTGGGTGGGTAATTATAAAAATACCCCTAGGACTTAATTAGGAAAAAGCTGTTTTAAAACTCGGCTTTAGGTTCCATGGGTCCCTTCCACGGACTGTAGAACTCATCACGGCTCATGGACTTGAGTCACGGTTCCTGAGCCAAAATTTTAGGCTGCGGATAACTTTCTACGGACTAACAGGATGACCCGTAGAAACTTCTACGAGTTGTGGAACCAATTCATGGTTCCAGGGGAAATGGACACTCTCTATATGATTTCCACGGGTTGGTACCACGATCGGTGGAAACATCCACAAACCGTGAAACTGACCCACGATTGTCAGACCTGAGGGTGGTCTGCAGGACTGGAATCACGAGTACTTTTCACGACGCATGGAACTTTTCATGACTCGTGGACTTGACCCATGGTCCCTGGAAGTTTAAAATTCTGCAAGTTTTGAGTTTAAAAGCTGAATCGATTTCTGAAGTGTTACAATATATCCCCCTTGGGATCATTCATCCTCGAATGAAGACTAAGCAAGGAAAACTGGAGAGAACGACAACCCAACCAACAACAAAACATGGAAACTAAGGAATAAACATGAAAACTGAACTTTTCAACTTAAAACATGACTGAATCAACTTTGAGAACATGAATGCATGCTAGGATCATGAGAGGAATTGATGGGATAGGATCGGAGGAACATCCTATGGAGGAAACTATTACCTCAAGCTGAAGCGGAATCACAAGGGAAGAGATGAGGGTACTTGGCCTTCATGGCTGATTCTGCTTCCCAAGTAGCTCCCTCAACAAGCTGATTTCTGAATAGGACATTTACCGAAGCGACTTATTTGTTTCTTAATTTCCGAATCTGACGATCAATAATCTCCATAGGAACCTCCTCATAAGTGAGACTATCCTTCACACCCATATCCTCCAAAGGGATAATCAAGGTTGGATCACCAACACACTTCTTTAACAAGGAAATAAGGAAAATCGGATGAACCGCTTCTAAATCCGATGGCAAATACAACTCATAACCAACGCGACCAACTCTCCTAAAAATACGATAAGGACCCACAAAATGGGGACTAAGCTTCCCTTTCTTGCCAAATCTCATCACACCCTTCATGGGTGACACTTTCAGAAAAACTCAATCGTCAACCTCAAATTCCAACTCCATTCTTCTTACATCCGCATATGATTTTTGTCGACTCTGAGCGGTCTTCAACCTCTCCCTAATAAGTTGAACCTTCTCCATAGTCTCATGAATTGAATCTAGACCAATCAAATCTACCTCACCTACCTCAACCAACCAATAGGAGACCTACACCTCTGACCATAAAGTGCCTCATAAGGAGCCATCTGGATGCTAGAATGAAAGCTGTTGTTGTAGGTAAACTCGATTAGAGGTAAGTGATCATACCAATTACCTTTGAAGTCAATCATGCAAGCCCTCAACATATCCTCCAAGGTCTGAATAGTACGCTCTTCCTGGAGATCCGTCTATGGGTGAAAAGTTGTGCTAGCTTCACCTGAGTACCAAGACCTCTCTGAAACAATCTCCAAAACTGGGAGGTAAACTGAGTACCTCTATCTGAAATGATAGACAAAGGACTGTCATAATCATCTGCTGAATCCGTAGTCTTAACAACCAAGAAGTGGGATGACTTAGTTATCCGATCGACAATCACCCAAATGGAATAATGTTGCCTTTGAGTATGAGGAACACCTGTAATGAAGTCCATATTGATTGCTTCCTACTTCCAAGTAGGAAGGTCAATGTTCTGAGTCATGCCACCCGATTGCTGATGCTCTACCTTTACTTTCTGACAGTTAGGACACTTAGCCACAAAACCGGCTATATCCCTCTTCATACCATTCCACTAATAGACTTCCCATAGATCACGGTACATCTTGGTGGCACCAGGGTGAATAGAATATCTAGAACTATGAGCCTCAGTTAAAATCTTCTGTCTCAACCCATCCACATCTGGCATACACAATCGACCCTGATAACGAAGCACACCATCTCTCCCTTGGGAGAAAACCTCAACTCTTTGTTGATGGACTGTACCTTTTAGCTGAAGCAAAATAGGATCACTATCTTGCTTTGCCTTTACTTCAGCTACGAGAGATGATTCAGAACCATTCTTAACAATAACACCACCTTCTGTCGAGTCTATAAGGAGAACTCCCAACCGAGCAAGCCAGTGAACCTCCTTAACCAATTCCTTCTTCCCTTCTTTGACTGAAGACACACTACCCATAGACAATCTACTAAGTGTATCCGCTACAACATTTGCCTTACCCGGGTGGTAAAGCATACTCCTATCATAATCCTTAAGAAGCTCAAGACATATCCTTTGAAGCAGATTCAATTTCTTTTGAGTGAACACATACTGAAGACTCTTATGATCGGTGAAAACATCCACGTGCACACCATACAAGTAATGTCTCCAAATCTTCAAGGCAAAAACCATGGTTACCAACTCAAGATCATGAGTAGGGTAGTTCTTCTCATGAATCTTAAGCTGTCTAGAGACATAAGTAATCACTTTACCACGCTGCATCAAAACACAATCCAAACCAATTCTAGAAGCATCACAATACACAACAAAGTCATCTAGGCCTTCGGGTAGAGCCAACACTGGAGCTGTGGTCAACCTAGTCTTCAATTCCTGAAAGTTCTTCTCACATAGATCAGACCACTGAAATTTAAACTTATTCTGAGTCAACCGCGTCAGTGGGGCAGCAATGGAAGAAAACCTTTCCACAAACCTCCTGTAGTAACTAGTCAAACCCAAGAAGCTCCTAATATCAGACGAAGAAGTGGGTCTAGGCCAGTTCTTTACTGCCTCAATCTTTTGAGAATCAACTCGAATACCATCTCTAGTCATAATATAACCCAGAAAAGAAACAGAATGCATCCAAAACTCACACATGCTAAACTTAGCAAATAACTGCCGATCCTTGAGAGTTTGCAACACCACTCTCAAATGGTCCACATGCTCTTCCCCACTCTGAGAATAGATAAGAATATCATCAATGAAAACAATCACAAATATATCCAAATACTGTTTGAACTCACGGTTCATCAAATCCATAAAGGCTGCAGGAGCATTCATTAGACCAAAAGACATAACAATAAATTCATAATGACTATACCGATTTTTGAAGGCTGTCTTCAGAATATCACACTCTCTAACCCAAAGCTGATGATAACCAGATCTAAGGTCAATTTTGGAGAAGGAACTAGCACCTTGAAACTGATCGAACAAGTCATCAATCCTAGGAATGGGATACTTATTCTTGATTGTGACCCTGTTCAATTGACGGTAGTCGATATACATTCTGAGGGAACCATCTTTCTTCCGCACAAACAAAACTGGGGCACCCCATGGAGAAATGCTAGGCCTGATGAAACCCTTATCAAGAAGATCCTTCAACTTATCCTTTAACTCTTTAAGTTCTGTGGGAGCCATTAGATAGGGAGGGATAGAGATGGGATTTGTATTTGGAAGAAGATTTATCCCAAAGTCAATCTCTCGCTCGAGAGGGACTCCGAGAAAATTTTTGGGAAACACTTCTGGGAACTCATTCACAATAGGGACAGACTAAATATATGGGGTTTTAGACTCTGTGTCCATAACCCAAACAATATGATAAACATAACCTTTTGAAATCATCTTCCTAGCCTTAAGATAAGATATGAAATGATCTTTCGAGGATGGGAGACTATCCTGCCATTCTAAGACAGGTTCATTTAGAAACTTAAAACTGACAACCCGAGTACGACAATTAACCGAAGCATAATAAGCATACAACCAATCCATACCAAGAATAACATCAAAATCAATCATCTCCAACTCTACTAAATCCGTTGAAGTGACTCTATGAAGGACTGAGATAGGGTAATTTTTGTAGATTCTTTTGGCTAGGACCGACTCACCAACAGGAGTAGACACACAAAAGGTTTCTAAAAGTGATTCCGGAAATTTCTTAAATTTGCATACTACATAAGGGGTCATAAAAGATAGGGATGCACCGGGGTCCAACAAAGCATATACATCAAGAGAGAAGACTTTTAACATACCAGTGACAATGTCCGGGGAACTCTCCTGGTCCTGACGAGAGGACATGGCATAAAGGAAGTTCTTGTGCTGACCACCAAAACTAGAAGTTGTGCTCTGCTGGGCTGGACGACCTCCCAGGGCTGCTGAAGAAGACTGAGCCCTACTACCTCCCTGCCCCTTCTTAGCCAAAGGGTAATCTCTATCCATGTGTCAGCCTGTCCACACCCAAAGCATACACCCGTGCCCACACAACACTCTTCTGGGTGATTCTTCCCACACTTGCTGCAAATAGGATGGGAAGATCCTTTAGCAACACTCCCTTGAGACTGCGAATAGGAACCAGATACTCTACCAGTCTGATCATGATGAGGCCTCGGGGCCTAGGTAGGAGCACTAGCAGAAGAATGAACGGGTCCTGATGACTTCTTCTGAAATGAGGAGCGATGTCTGCTACCGGACCTCTGATGGCCAAAACCTGAACCCTCAGATCTAACCCTCTTGTTCTCCCTAGACATCTCCCTAAGCTTGTCTCCCTCGATCTGGTGAGCATGGGTCATGAGTCTGGAAATATTCATATCACTCAACAGCATAGCAGACCTACACTCCTTCTTCACCATATCTGAAACCCCATAGATATACTTGCTCATCTGATCCTGTGGGTCAGCCACCAAAGCAGGAGCGTATCTGGAGAGCTGAGTGAACCTCAAACTATACTCTTAGACTGTCATGGATCCATGATAGTACACGGTCACAAATGAGGAATTCAAGAATGCCATCCATATGCTATTCAATACCATAGTCACTCAGGACAACCAGCCAGCTCCTATCCCCATCCACCTTCAAGGTGGGGTAGCAGCCCGAGATCATGACTTTATTTGTATGAACCCACTGGAGTTCTGGGGTTCGAAAGTGAATGAAGATCCACTAAACTTTGTTGATGAGGTGAAGAAAATCTTTGATGTTATGCAAGTGACTGGGGTTGATAGTGTTGAGTTAGCATCCTATCAACTCAAGGATGTAGCTCATATCTAATTCACACAATGGAAGGAAGCTAGAGCTAAGGACGAGGTCCCTATGACTTGGGAGTGTTTCAAAAGGGCTTTCCTCGACCAGAACTCCAGTGGGTTCATACAAATAAAGTCATGAACTTGAGCTGCTACCCCACCTTGAAGGTGGATGGGGATAGGAGCTGGCTGGTTGTCCTGAGCGACTATGGTATTGGATAGCATATGGATGGCATTCTTGAATTCCTCATTTGTGACCTTGGGGGCTGGAACTGGAGGAGTAACATTCCAAGCGGCTTGGTGAGGCATAACACGTTGAGGCATAATCTGAAATGTACAAGGAATGGATTAGAGGGATATTAGAGTTAAACTCTAACGCACGATGTGATCATGAAAGAAGTGAGGTTTTTCTAAGACATCTCATATCTTCCCTCTCATAAGTGTGGTATGCTTCACACACGTGAAAGAGATTCTACTCGATGCGGCTTTCAGACATCCTAGGACTCTTGAACCTGAGGCTCTGAGACCAAGTTTGTCACGCCTCGAGGCTACCCCCTAGACGTAACACGTGCCCTGGGACCACAAGTTCCCCAAGCTAACCCTTGGTCATAGCATAACTCAAGCATATCAAATAAGCATAGCGGAAGCATAATAAACTATATAACTCAATCCATAAGATAAAGTCAAGATGAACATGATTCAAAGAAGATCTGAATACTATCTATGTCTGAAAAGCCTCTACACATAACATAAGGAGTTGCTAGGACAAGACCCTAGCTAACTCAAGGTATGAAAGTAAATAACCAACAACTAGCTAGAATCATAACTAGCCCTCGAACAATAAGGACTCACCAACACGTGCCTGAGGGAGGGAACATGAATCTGCATCATCAAGAGGATGCAGCGCAAAATATGCGTCAGTACTATAGGATGTACCGAGTATGTGAGATATGCATAATCATGAAAAAAACATACTTAAAACATGTTTGAAATGAGTTCATACATATAAAGAAATAGTACAAGTAAATAGCAAGATATAAGGCATAAAACGTGAAATAAAGTCAAGATTCAAAATAAAGTATCATCTAACTTACTAGCTTGAAACTAAACATGCGGGAGTTTCTCTTAACCGGCATAAACTATGCTGAGCTACATGGTGTCCAGTGTCATGCACCCATACTGAAAAAGGTTGTCCTAACAGGCTAAGGTTAGAAACATGTCATAAGGATCATTTTATAAGCCACAGAGGGCAACCTACGGTGGCAACGTAGTTTTGGACTTGGATTATCTAGAACCCTCATCGCTCGGTGCGAAATACTACTCCCAAAACATATAACGTAAGCTCACATACATGTGACATATCTAGATGTCAAAGCTTATTCATAAACATATTCATAACCCGGATCTTCATACTACTCACGAATCTTGATTTAGAAAATGATTCATGAGCACTGATGGCACATCAGGTGTCTTGCATTGCATACTAGTTCATAACTTGAAAACTTGCATGACACTAGTCCAATTTCATAATAACATATACTTTCATAAAACATAGGAACTAGGCATGCACTTGCTTGAAATTCATGAAAACATGCTATCAAATACCCAATTTACTTGAATCAATTTATGCATGTAGAATTTGCCATAATTAGCCTACAATTTGAAATAGGAGTTCATATGTAAAAATCCATGCAAAATCGTGCAATTTAATAGTAATTTCATCAAAAAATCATGAGAAGACAATTTATAGCAAAACCATAAGAATTGGGTAAGAACCCTAATTTGAAAGTTCATGAAATCAAAATAAAAATTTGGGGTTTTGGGCACAAGGGTGAAAGGAACCCATTGTTGAATGCCCACATACCTTGATTGAAGCTAACCCACTTGAAGTTGAAAAGAAAGGAGACTTGATCTTGGAGCTTGAAGGAGTTCTTTTTCTTTTTGGGAGATGAATAAAGATTTGAGGAGGGACTTACGCTAATGAGGGTGAAAACCCTTCTAGAAGTAGTCAAAATGACCTTATTTAAGAGTTAAAAGGGTGGGTAATTATAAAAATACCCCTAGGACTTAATTAGGAAAAAGTTGTTTTAAAACTCGGCTTTAGGTTCCACGGTTCCCTTCCATGGACCGTAGAACTCATCACAGCTCATGGACTTGAGTCGTGGTTTCTGAGCCAAAATTTTAGGCTGCGGATAACTTTTCACGGACTAACAGGATGACCCGTAGAAATTTCTACTTGTGGAACCAATTCGTGGTTCCAGGCAAAATGGCCACTCTTTGTCTGATTTCCACGAATTGGTACCACGATCCGTGGAAACATCCACGAACTGTGAAACTTACCTATGGTCTTCAGACCTGAGGGTGGTCTGCAAGACTGGAATCATGAGTCCTTTCCACGATGCATGGAACTTTCCATGACTCGTGGACTTGACCCATGGTCTCTAGAAGTTTAAAATTCTGCAAGTTCTGAGTTTAAAAGCTGAATAGATTTCTGAGGTGTTACAAATTCATTCCTTGGCTTGTGAGTATCTTGTTAGAGGACAAACAATAGTTCAAGTTTGGGGGTTTGACGAGTCGATAATCTACCAATATCCATGAATTATTGCTATGTTTTGAATAGATTTAGAGATTTTTATGACCTTTATTGATGTCTATGCAGGTACTTTTGATAAATGATGAGAAACAAGAAAATGGACCCAAAAAGAGCTCAAAAAGAGTGAAGTGTGGAGTGTTCAGTAAAGATGGAGATTTTGACCTAAAATACGATGGCCGTGCAACACACACAAGCCGAGGTGCAAACTGCACCTCCTTCGCATGAAGCTGCAAAAGCCACTGAAGAATCTGTTAAGGGGTGCGGTCGCTGTGCGACGTGCATATCTCAAGGTACGAACTGCACCCTCTTCGCATAAAGCTCCCAAAGTCAACTGAAGTCACTGGTCCAACTGAAGATGGTGTGCGATGCGCATATCACAACGTGCGAACAACACATCACGCCGCACACCACCCGAAGGAAAATTTTTGTCCTAAATTTTAGTGACGTTTTGGGAAGCTATAAAAGGCCAATTTAGGCACAATTGTAAATAACATTCTTCAGTCCTGAATATTTTAGAAAGCTTTTTGTCTTAAGAACAAGTTTTCCTCTCCAAAGAGAAGAGGGTTTGAATGCATTCTCTTGGTTAACCATTTGTGTACTCAAAATTGAGCTTAGAACTTGAGATTCAGCTCTAATGAAGAGGATTTTGACTTACGCATTTGGTATATCTCTCTCCTTACCTATGAGCAACTAATTTCTCTTGTCTAGGGGAGTGTTGATGATGGGTGCTTGACAAATGGATGTGAGTGTTGTTAATTTATCTTTATAATTGCTTATTTGACATGGGTCTAGTAGTTTCACCAAGTTTTAATCCTAGAATTGGTGGTTGCAAACATTAATTTTTATTACTTGACTATGTGATTGCTTGAAATAGGATTTTATGGTTTCAGATGTGAAATTACTAGTGGGAACTTGGGACTCCATCCAGATTTGAGGCTAGAAATAGCTCTTATCGAAGGAATCACCCACTTAAGGGTCTGCTTTAGCAATTCAGCTTACAACAAGTATCCCCCTCCTTTTCAATACAAACAAGTGCATAATTTTTGTCAATCAAGACAACACAAGAGGATCCATGGACGACATTACGATATCAATAGACAACATAGCATACACATATGAGACTTACCTTAACAGTTAACAGCCAATGTTACTCTAGTGCCCTCACCACAAATAAGTCCCAATCGCACAGTAATACAGTCAAAATTTCTGGGACTGAACTAGAACACTCACCCTCACAAAGATATTCAAGCAATGCATGCACAATACCATAGGCTTTCCCTCATTTTCTATGCCTTGGCTTTCTAACAGTTGGGTTAGGATCACTATAGGAGTTTACTCAGCTTGTAACATAGGCTCGGGGACAGGTATGGTAGATATGGAAAATAGTGACTAAACCCTCCTTGAC
Organism: Jaltomata sinuosa; assembly: GCA_003996215.1. Taxonomy (NCBI): domain Eukaryota; kingdom Viridiplantae; phylum Streptophyta; class Magnoliopsida; order Solanales; family Solanaceae; genus Jaltomata; species Jaltomata sinuosa. The sequence continues at coordinate 11,787 of QJPP01003071.1, forward strand.
ACTACTCTATGTTTCTTCCACTTTTCAGACAAACTCTATTCTTTCATCCCTTTTTCTCCCGTTTTGTTCATTCTTTTTCATCAAGTGACGGATGCGGCTTTTATTTCAGACTCAACTTTTTATCACATATCTCTTTTTTTTCTTTTTTTTCCTTTTTAAACATATATTCCACACCCGTTCTTACTCTTTTTTATTACTAACCTCTTCTTTTCATACTCCATATTTCGCACTTGCCTCCATAGTAGCCACCCTCAATTTAGGCTATTTGCTTGAGTTGAGGTGCACAATGTCCAAAGAGGGACCAGGGACAAACTAAAGGTTCATAGAAAACAGGGAAGGTGATTAGGCTATACAAAAAAAGGGTCAATTTAGGCTCAACATCAGGGATCAAAGGGTATTCAAATCATTTGGGTGGTCATTTAGGCTAAAGTGGACTATTTCAAAGATGGACTATGATCCTTTACTTACCAACAATCCTATAACCTAGGCAAGACTAATCGGGCAAGTTCTAGATTGGCACACAATGCAAGAACAGTATAAATTTTGCTCACACACACATGGTACAGAGTACACAATCACATGCTAACTATCAGGTTCATACTCTAGCTTAAGCTATTTATCAGATTGATTAACACAATGTCATGCACGGATCCATAATGGTCAGTATATCCAAAATAGATAATCTCATGTCAGACAAAAATTTGGAGGGGTCTCCATTTTTCACTCAAAATCATACCACAGACTGTGCTAAGTTCCTATTCTTCTTTCACTACACACAACCTATCCTTAGGGAAAGAACATAAGCAAGAAATTACACCTTGTGAGTACCCTCATGGGTTGCCTCCCATGAATCGCCTGATTTAATGTTGCATCACGACACGGGTGTTTTGTCTACTCAGACTTTGCCTAAACACTCTACAAAAATACCAGATGACCACAACAACCTCCACCCCATCTCAAAAGTTATGCATTATCCCCAATGCACTAAAAAATAATAAATAAGGAATACTAGGCATACCTGTGGAGCCTAAGCGCGGTCATCGGGTGTAGCAGATGGCAGACCCGCTAGATCGGTGCCTGCATCCATATCTCCAATAGAGGATGGCTCCACAGTCCTATCAACAACAACCTCAGCTGTTCGAGCAGCATCATCAACTGACACTCCCACAATGGGGTCTAAAGAAGTTTCCTCTGTGGCGCCTGCAACACCACTTCCCGAGCCACCCATACTAATGGAATCAACACGAATTTGATGGATGGCTCGGGACTCTTTAAGCACCACTGCTTCTTTCTTCTTCCTCTTCTTCTTTGCTTTTTCCTTTTGTATTTCAATAATTTCAGGCTCACTGGGCGTCCTCATCCCGAACCTTCTTATCTCTTTTCTTTCTCTTTTTTGTACGTTCGGGGTTAGTTTCAGGATGCTGACTGTCATCCTTTCCCTCATCATGAATAGCTTCGGTTGGGTCACAAGCAGGGGAATGTGCAAGCAAGTCAATAAAATCAACCTCCGTAGCCCAATGTGTCAGAATCTCAATATAAGGGGCGACCGACACCTGTTGCTATTGGATGGCATCAACATTGGCTCGAGCCTTTGCAAGCTCAGTCAATATGGCAGTAAGGTCTGGCGTAATCAATTTAGGCATTTGCTCATTCACCCTCATCTCCATCCCATCTAAATGGGCATTTACCCTAACAATCTGACCCTGTATGGGAGCAACAACATTAACTATCTCTCTGCGGATTAAAGGCTTTACAGCGTTCGAGAATCACTTAATATGCTCATCCACATGAAATACTGCTTTAGCAACCTTGTTAAAAAACTCACTGGTGAAGAGGAAGGAAGAACTTGGCTCATTAAATGGTGTAGCATGAGCTTCTGACGAGGTGGAAGTAGTGGCAGTAATATCATCAAACACAACAAATGCATTGGCTGGCATATCTCTACTATGTTTGGGAAACAAAGTACTGCCAGACGCAGCAGAGTGGGCTCTACCCCTTGCTATGGGGTTAGTTGTATCCCGAATAAAGGTAATATCCTGAAAGCTTGTAGCATGTGAGGTCTTATCAACTTTTGGAATCTCGGGTACCTCGGCTGCTTGGCACAACTGAGTGATGAGGTAAGGAAATAAGAGAGTTGTGGACATCCACAAGGCACGTTCTTTGAGTTCCTCCATGATGGGGCGGGCAATAATAATATCGTACCGGGACATGATGGATGCAACTAAAATTTCTCAGTCTGGAGTCAATGTGTTGTCGACAGTCATCGGTACCAGCTGGTGTCGTACTATGGACCACCAGAACTTTCCTTCCATACTTAAAGAAGCCTTTGTGATTTTCACAATCTTTGTTGTCAGCTATACTGGGTTCCCATCGGTGATGACCGATTCAATCCACTCGAAAGGTGTTTGCATACTTTTGTGCTACTCTAAGTGAACATCAAGGTCTGGCTGAGCAGCTGGTGTAATGTAATCTGGGCCATATATAAAGCGCTGGATGGTGCACTCGGAGATGTCAACCTGAACCCCACGAACTTGCACTCTGTCCCGTGGTGGCTGCATCATTGGGTTCTTCCCTTTTTCACAACTGTTTATCAAGCTAGCAGCGTAAGACACATAGAACTCACGGACAAGAATCGGGTTATACGGGCCACCTGGTCGACTCATCCATTGGAAACCATAATGATTGTACAGCTCTTTAATGTCAGCCATGTCATTCAGTGCAGCGGGTCTGATCTCTACTTCTTAATGTATACTTCTCCACTGGTTCCCTTTTTCATTTCGTGCCAAACCTTACTGATATATCCGAGAGGCACCCTCTATTTATCATTTAACTCTTTCCTGAACTCCGGTGGTTTTGCATCTGAACGTAGGGGGAGTTACGGGGATGGCCTCATCAACTTGTGGCTCTGGTGCAGCAGGAGCCTCTTTGCCAGATTTGCTAGCATTTTCACTCTCACTCGGGCTAGCACTTTCGGAGTCTGACTCTGACCTTTCATCTTTCTTGCTGCCCGAAGCTGTGGCATCCCCAGGTTCATACTCGTCCGTACCTCTCTCCTGAGGTGATGAACCAGACTCACCCTCTCCCTCTTCAGACTGGGGAGGGGTGGCCTTTGTTTGAACATTTGCTTGGTGCCTAGTGGTCTGAGGTACTACTTCTGGATCAAAGTCTATAGCATAAACCTCCTCGGATCCACTTTCTTCCGACTCAGAGGGTTCGTCTTGAATTTGTTGTTTCTTTTTGATCTCAGCCTCTGAGTCTTTTGCTGTGACCTTCTTCTAGGTATTCTTTGGTGGCATGGTACCTGCAAGGTGGAATTCATTAGGCCAGGTAATGAAATGCAAAAACAGAAGTATAATGCTACAGGCACAAACTACGGGTTGGTCTACGGCCTGTAAAACCAGAGGACGGTTCGTATACCAGTTCGTGGTTCCAAGAATTGTTTTTAGTATCGGGGACTACGACTCAGTTGATGAACCATGGTTTAGAACCACGAGTCCTTCCTGTGAGTCGTACTTTATATTCAGAGCATGATCAATTTTTTCAAAATTTGCTTCAGAGACCACGAGTCGTTAGACGGTTCATAATTGCGAATTACGGCTTGTCCTGTGAGTCATGGTTCATCTATCAGAGGCTATCATGAGGGAAATTTTATTGTACAAGTGAGTTTACGATCCATAAACTAAATTACAGCCCGTAGATTCACTCGTAATTTTTACACATTTTATTCAATTTCACAACCACAATCCCCAAATTTTCAAAGTTCAAACCTATCACACATTACAGATCTTTCACACATTCATCTAGGGTTTCAAAATTTTGAGTTTCAATTGAAACAAGAGCTATAACCTCGATTTGTTCTAAGAAAGAGAACAAAAAAGGGAGAAAAGAGAACTTACCTTTGATAATCAAATTCTTTTTCGTGTTAGAGGAACGACTTGAGTGATCGATTTGTGCGTGCAATAGGTCGAAAATTTGTTTGTTGAACTTAATTGGGATTTTGAGTTGGATTGGGAGTGAGAGGGAGAATTTTAATTTTTTCCTTTTCAAAAATGGCGGTTTGCCTTAAGGTATAGAAGAGAAGAAGAAACAAAGCCGGGTAGGGTATTATTTTTAAAACATTAACCGACCCGCAACCCAGCTTGTTAACTGTACCTGGGACCTACAAGTTGAAACTACGGTCCGTCATTTCGAAAGACGGTCCGTAGTCCAACTCGTGGTTTTATGTTTTGGACTTACCTACTCCCATGGATGATGACAGAATATACGGTCCGTCGTTCCAAAGAATGGACCGTCATGTTGAGTCATTTTCTGTCCCATCAGAGACCTATCATTTTTGCTCCAGTGACCACGACTTGGTCTACAGTCTGTACAACGATATCACGAACCGTGAACCCTTTTGTGTTTTATGGAAGATCCTACACTGATGTACTTTTATTTTCACCTACACATAAAACAAACATTTAGCCTTGGGTTGCCTCACAAGCAGCGCTTGATTTAACATCGCGGCATGACGCAGGTTGCTTGACTACTCAGACTTCATCAAGCTTCCTCATAGGTTGCCTCCCATGCAACCCCTGATTTAATGTCGCGGTATGACGCAAGTTTCTTGATTACTCAGACTTTATCAAGCTCCTTGGGTGGGACGAACTCATCAAGGCTCCAGGCTTCAATTGTTTTAAGCTCCTCTACTGTACCAAAATAAGCTTTAATCCGCTGTCCATTAGCCTTGAACCTTTTTCCTTCATGATTCTTATGTTCAACGTCCCCGTGAGGAAACTCTTGTACCACCTGGAAAGGTCCAATCAACTTAGACTTCAACTTGCCAGGAAACAAGCAAAGTCTAGAATTGAAAAGCAGGACCAAGTCACCTGACTGGAAGTTTCTCTTTTCTATGTTCTGGTCATGATACAATTTCATCCTCTCCAGATATAAGGCTGAACTCTCATAAGCATTCAGGCGGAACTCATCCAACTCATTCAACTTCCCGAGCCACTGCAACGATGCCTCAGACCAATCTAAGTTTAGTTTTTTCAATGCCCACATAGACTTATGCTCTAACTCAACCGAAAGATGGAACACCTTACCAAACACAATCTGATATGGTGGCATACCTATTAGAGTCTTGAATGTAGTCCGGTATGCCCACAAAGCATCATCTAACTTCCGCGACCAATCCTTTCTGTTGGCATTGACCGTCTTGGACAGGATTGACTTGATTTCGCAGTTGGAGACTTTCACTTGCCCACTAGTCTGGGCATGATAGGGGGTTGCAACATTGTGCTTCACTCTATATTTATCTAGTAAAGCTTGAAACATCTTGTTGCAACAGGGCTTGCCTCCATCACTAATGATTGTCCTTGGTGTACCGAATCTGGAGAAGATGTTATTTTTCACGAATGTTCTGAAACACTTACCTACATTACTGGGAAGCACAACTGCCTCCACCCATTTTGATACATAGTCAAAAACCACCAATATGTACCAGTTTCCATTAGACAACACAAACGGACCCATAAAGTCAATACCCCAAACGTCGAACAGCTCAATCACAAGGATGGGATTAAGAGGAAGCTCATGTCTCCTTGATATACCTTCTTCTCTTTGACACCTGGTGCAAGCTTTAGCGAACTCATGTGCGTCTTTTTGAATAGTCAACCAATAGTAGCCGCATTGCAAGATCTTGTGTGTGGTTTGGATACCACTATGATGTCCCCCAACAGGGGATGAATGGAAAGCCTCTAGTATCTCAATCATCTCAGCTTCAGGCACACATCTCCGGATCATAGTATCAGCACACACACGGAACAAGAATGGCTCCTCCCAGAAGTATTTCTTGACATCGGACATGAACTTTCTTCTTTGGTGAACGGACATATCAGGAGGCACCAAGTCACTTGCCAAATAGTTGGAAAAATCTGAAAATCATGGAACCAAATCCTGAGAAGCGGCTAACACTTGCTCGTCTGGGAACCAATCATCAATCTCCTGTGCATTATCAAGCTTTAGCATAGCTTCTTCCTCTAATCTAGACAAGTGATCTGCTACCTGATTTTCTATGCCCTTCCTGTCCTTGACCTCAAAATCAAACTCTTGCAGCAGCAACACCCATCAAATCAGTCTCGGCTTTGCATCCTTCTTCACCACGAGGTAGCAAAGCATTGCATGGTCCATGTGCACCACCACCTTGGTGCCAAGCAAATAGGATCTAAACTTCTCAAATGCAAAGACCACAACAAGCAGCTCTTGTTCAGTTACAATATAATTCTTTTAAGCTGGGCTAAGTGCTTTGCTAGCGTAGTATATAGGATGAAGAATCTTTTTGCGCCTTTGGCCTAGGACTGCTCCTAGCGCCACTCCACTAGCATCGCACATAACCTCAAAAGGTTAAGACCAATCAGGAGAAATAATGATAGGAGCATAGATAAACTTTTCTTTGGCACTCAAATGCCTTCAGACATGCTTCATCAAACACAAACTTTACCTCCTTCTCCAACAATTTGCACAATGGGTTAGCAATTTTGGAGAAGTCCTTGATAAACCTCCTATAGAAACCAGCATGCCCCAAAAAGCTTCAAATCCCCTTCACAGAAACTGGTGGAGGAAATTTTTCAATCACCTCAATCTTCGCTTTATCGACCTCAATACCCTTCTTGGAGATCCGATGGCCAAGCACTATACCCTCTTTCACCATGAAGTGACATTTTTCCTAATTAAGTACCAAGTTGTATTCTTCACACCTCTTTAGTACACAACTGAGATGAGCCAAACAGTCTTCGAAAGAGTCACCCACCACTGAAAAGTCATCCATGAACACCTCACTAGTGTCCTCTACATTGTCAGAGAATTTAGACATCATGCAACTCTGAAAAGTCGCTGGTGCATTGCATAGACCAAAAGGCATCCTCTTAAATGCAAAAGTCCCGTATGGACAGATGAAAGTGGTGTTCTCTTGGTATTCAGGTGCAATCAAAATCTGATTGAAGCCCGAATAACCATCAAGAAAACAATACCATCCTCTTCCAGCAAGACAGTCTAATATCTGATCTATGAACAACATTGAAAAGTGATCCTTTTCAGTCCAAGCATTCAGCTTACTATAATCCATGCATATGCGCCTGCCTATGACTGGCCTCATTGGAATCAACTCATTCTTTGCATTAGAGACTACAGTAATCCCACCCTTCTTAGGTACACAGTGAACAAGGCTCACCCACTTGCTGTCCGCAATAGGGTAAACCACACCTGCATCCAGCCACTTGATAATCTCTTTCTTGACAACCTCTTGCATAGGCTGATTCAGCCTACACTGGTGCTCAATACTCGAAATGCAATCTCGGGCTAGCTAAATCTTGTGAGTGCAAATTCCAAGTGGAATCCCAATAATGTCAGCAATGGACTAACTAATGGCCCTTTTAAACTTCCTCAACACTGAAACTAGAGCTTTAACTTGCCTTTCACCTAAGTCTGAAGCAATAATAACTGGCGAGGTCTTATTAGCTCCTAAGAACACATATCGAAGATGAGATGGAAGCGCCTTGAGTTCCAAGATTGGAGGCTCCTCAATAGATGGTCTGGCAGGCAGTGTCTGTCTATTCTTCAGGTCCAAATCAAGCTTCTTTGGAGAATAGGTATAAGACCCCATACCTGTAAGTGCTTCAACCATATCATCATACTCTTTAATGTCATCTCCATCAAAATTCATAATCACGGCCGCAAGTGCTTCAACACCAAGTCTCTCCTTAACAGGCACAATTAGCTAATCCTCATCAACCACATCAATAACCAAAACCACTCGCATGTCATCATGATGCTTCATACACTGGTAGACATTAAAAGTAACTACCTCATCATTCAATCTGAACTTCATCTTTCTAGTCTCTAAATCAACCAATGCGCGTCCGGTAGCAAGGAATGGTCATCCTAATATAATAGGAACCTCAAAATCAACCTCGCAGTCAAGAATAACAAAGTCCACAGGGAAGATAATAGTGTCAACTTTCACAAGCACATCACAGAGAATCCCTACAGGCCTTTTCACTGTACGATCTGCCATAAGAAGCCATGTTGTCGTCAGTTTGGAGGCTCCCAAGCCTAACTGATTAAACACTGCTAGTGGCATTAGATTGATGCTAGCACCTAGATCACACAATGACTTAGCAAAATAGAATGCTCCAATCGTACACAGAATAGTAAAAGCTCCAGGATCTTCCTTTTTCCGCACCAAGGAACGGGAGGCTATTGCACTACAATGGTGCAGATTATCAATTAGCTCAAAACTCACCATTCTCTTTCTATCACCAGATATTTCATGAATTTAGCATATCTGGGCATCTGATCCAATGCTTCAACAAAAGGAATATTGACTGAAAGTTGTTTCAGCATGGAGATGAACTTGTGAAATTTGTCATCCTCAACTATTTTCTTCAATCTTTATGGGTAAGGTGGAGGAGGCAATGGCATGGGCTTCAAGACTGGTGTAACCTCTTTGTTCTTCGCTTTTGACTCAGAATACTTCCTCTCACTTGGCCCTTTACCGCTATCATTTTCCTTAGACTAGACCATAATTTCAGCATCATCCTTTTTAGACTCGGCCGACTTATTAACAACTATAGGCATAGGAGGGTCAACGATCTGTTTTCCTCATCGGGTAGTCACTGCCATAACCTGTCAATCATTCTTAGAATTTTGAATGGTGTCACTTGGGAGAGTACCCTTTTGACGCAGATTCACGCTAGCAAACATCTTGTGCATCTGGGTCTCAAGTTGTTTTATGGCGACAGAATAACCCTCTACTTTCTGACTTATACCTGAAAGGTCAGATCGCATCTCTTTCATGCTTGCCTCCATAGAATCAACATTTTAGAATACTTAGTTGAGAAGCTCTCTCATGGTTGGTTGTTCAGGCCTATCTTTGCGATTTCCAGGAGGGACATACAAACCACTTCTATCATTCTTGTAGCCATCCTTTTTATTCCAGTCACCATTCCTGTCTCTAGCTCTGCTTCTATCTCTGTAGCTGGACCGATTGTAGTAGTCAACTCTATCTCTATTCCGACCTTGATTCCCTTGGCCAGAGGCTAAGAAACTCGCTCCTTGATCATTCAAATATTTAACCTCCTCAGTGGATGAGTAATCATCTGTCCTTGGAGCTTTTCCTTGTGAGCCAATAGCTTTCACCTTCTCTACTCCCTCATCTAGGATTTTCTTTGCAATCAACCTAATGCTTGTTTTCATCTCAACGATGTCTTGCTTGAGCTCCTGTAATTCATTAGAATCAATGGACTTACCAACATCATATGTACCTGCTGTACTCTCAGCCTCTCTAGTATGCCATGCCCTATTGGTATTAGTAACCGTATCAAGCATCTCAGAAGCTTCAATATACTAATTCTCTATGAATGCTCCACTAGTTATGGTGTAATATACTACTTTCGTGTTGGCATTTAATGCTTTGTAGAAGATCTCCATTACATGTCTTGAAGGGATTCTGTGTTTTGGAACTTGTTTCAACTTCTTATTGAATGTCAACCAAGTCTCATATAATGCCTCTGCAGGTAGCTGCTTGAAAATGTAGACCTCTTGTTTCAGCTGCAACATCCTTGATGGAGGGAAGAACCGCTCCAGAAATTGAGTCTTCAACTCGTGCCATGTGTATATGGAATTATCGGGCAATTTTGAGAGCCACACAGTTGCCTCTCCAGTCAGTGATAATGGAAACATTATCAGTCTAATAGCATCTTCCCTACTCCTGGTAGATTATAAGCTTTGCAAATTTGAGAAAAGTTTTTCACATGTAGATTTGCATCTTCTGTAGGCTTTCCAGCATATAGTCCCCTCAGGTTCAGCAACTGGATCATAGTGCTGGTGATGTCAAACTTCATTCCATCAGTCAGTGGTGGCAACATTATGGGTCCAGTAATGCCCAATTCCTCTACCTCATCATCATCCTCATCATAGTAGCGAGGGGCTTGCCTTGGCTGTTGTATCTGTCTGCCCCTATTCTATTATAAATCCATCTAGCTGTTGCCTCGTCTCTCACAACTTGTTGTCGTGCTTTCCTTGCTTGCTCAGCTACAGTATTTTGAGCTGCAAGATTTGCTGCAATTGTAGCATCTTCAACAGCAAGGGCGTCTTCCCTTGCCTTTTTTCTCTGCTCTACTTCAGCCAACAACCGAGCTGTGATCTGCTCAGGTGTCTCATGCTCTCCTTCTTTAGCCATATTTATTAAAGTTCTGGAGAGTTCAGGATCATATGGGATCAAGGGATTGCCTTGACTCCTTGTACTGGGCATGCACAGGTGTGCACCCTGCATCACAAAACAAAAGAAAAAGAAAGTAAAATCAGGAAATAAGGACTAATAGTGAAATAAATACAATCTCTCTTAATCCTAAACTGTATTCCCCGACAACGGCGCCAAACTTTGATGCACCCAAATTACACCTCTTTTTAGAAGCACAAGCGATCGCTGTTCAAATATAAAATCCAATGAAGGTTGGGGTCGATCCCACAAGGAATATGGTAGGACTATGGTTGATTAGTGTTTACTCGCGCTTTTAGCCATTTATTTCTCTTGGAAAGGGTTTTTTTAAGTAACAAGATTAATAGTAACTTAGATTTGTAACAAGTAACAAGTATCAGTTTCAGGAGTTGTTATCAATAAGAGATATGACTAGGGTAGTGTTCCCCATGAGATCATAACTTAGTAAGGCGTTTGTACTTAGTAAACTAGCTTGGTGCTTAGCATGCAAAATCGGTAAGTTAGGTTCACCTAAATCCTTGGTTCGGTAGATAGATGAATTTCACCACACGCCTTGGTCCGGCCGTGGGTGTGTGATTTACTAACCCTTACCCTGGATCCCAAATTTGGTATTCCCGGACAAGGTCAAGCTATTAAATGAGGGTTGATAGCCTCAAATCTCCATTGTTGAACAGCCCTTTTCCCATCCGTTACCTCCTTGGTCCGGCATAAGGATAAGGCGAGTTCTAACATTGCGCACCATTAAAAAGCAATCAAAATAAAAGAAAGAAAAATACATGCATAAACACCGCCCTAGAATACCCAAGTAATTTTACAAAAGCGGACACCACAAATGCGGCACAATGCTGCAAAAGCGGCACTTGGCCTGACACTAGATTTCCACAAAAGCAGATCCTGACCAAAAAAGCGGTGACCGCAAATGCGGCCAACCACCGCATTTGCGGACACCAGACACCAGCAACCACCAACTTAGAAAAAAACATGGTTTCGACCGTAAGAACTCATTTAGAATCTCTTGAACACAAACCAACTATGCTACTAGATCAAAATTAATATTCCTGGCTCAATGAAATTATCGGATTCACCAAGAAGGCTGTTATCACCAAATGTTAACCAAAGTCAACTATATGCCAAAACTTTTTACTTTCCAACTAACTATCCAAAAAGCATCTGAATGCCTCAGGACCCAAACCAATAGTGCTACTAGCTTAAAAATAATATTCCGGAGCTAAAAGAAACTGACAGAATTCTCATACGATGCTCCAATCTACAAATATTGACCAAAGTCAACTATATCAATTTCCAAGCTTTCCAAAATGAAAAACTCATTTAGAATCAAACCAAATACCTCGTGAATTGAGACACCCAGTTCCACAGACCAAAAATACCATAATACAACAATAGGGAGGGGCAAAAAGTCAACATGCAAGAAAAACCAAAAATTACTATGAGGATTGTTACATTATCTGCCATTAAAACACACATTCGTCCTCGAACGTAAGAGTATGAAAGGTACCTTAACTATCAAAAAGTTGGGGATACCTACTATGCATATCCGACTCTATCTCTGATGTAGCCTCCTCAACTGGTCGATGCTTCTACTAAAATTTCACCGAGGCTATTTCCTTAGATCTCAACTTCTTAGTCTGCCTATCCAAAATAGCTACAGGCTGCTCCTCAAAATTCAGACTTTGGTCCAAATACACCGTATCCCACCAAATTATGCGTGAACTATGAAAATGGTACCTCTTCAATATCGAAACATGAAAAACTAGGTGAACAACTGAAACACTCAGAGGCAAAGCTAACTTGTATGCCACCTTGCCAACACGCCAAAGAATCTCAAAAGGGTCAATAAACATCATTACACCCTTTATGGGTGGTAACTTCAACAGAACTCGCTCACCAACCATGAACTCTAAGTCACGAACTCTCTGATTGGCATAACTGTTCTATCTACTCTGGGCTGCCAAAAGTCAATCCTGAATCAACTTTACCCTATCCATAGAATCCCGCAGCATGTCTGTACCCTAAGGCCTAATCTCAAAGGAATCAAACCAACCTACTAGAGATCTACACTTCCTCCCATAAAAGGCCTCAAATGGTGCTATGTGAATGTTGCAATGATAAATATTAATGTAGGAAAACTCCACTAAAGGCAAGAACAGGTCCCAATGACCACCAAAATTAATCACACAAGCTCGAAGCATATCATCCAAAACCTGAATAGTCCGCTCCGACTGACCATCTATCTAGGGTTTAAAAGATGTACTCATCTCTAACTGAGTACCCAACTTATGTTGCATAGAACGTCAAAAGTGAGATATGAACTGAGTGCCCCTATCAAAAATGATGGAAATTTTCACACCATGTAACCAAACTATCTCTCGAATGTAAATCTTTAGTAACTTCTCTGCGTTGTACGTCACCTTCACTTGAATAAAATGGGCTAACTAGTCAATTTATCCACAATCACCCAAATACAGTCAAACTTTCCCAAAGGTCTGAGGTAACCCAACTACGAAATCCACAGTGATACGCTCTCCCTTTCACTCAGGTATAGGCATCCTCTGAGTCATACCACCTAGTCTCTGGAGCTCATATTTCACTTGCTGACAATTCAAACACTTAGCCACAAACTCCACAATATCCCTTTTCATTCTACACCACCAATAATATTTCTTCAGGTCATGATACATATTGGCTTCCCTCAGATAAATAGAGTACCTCAAAATGTGAGCCTCTTTTATAATCAATCTAGTCAAGTCACTCACTCTAGGAACACAAATCCGACCCTTGATCCTCTAAACACCCTCCAGATCAAGAATCGCTTCCTTAGCTTCACCACTCAACACCTTGTACTGAATCATACATAACTTTCTATCCTCAAATTGCCTACCCTTAATTTGCTCCCACAACAAAGATCGTTTCTCCACGCAAGCAAGTACTCTACCAGGCTCAGAAATATCAAATCTAACAAAGCTATCTGTTAAACATTGGACATCCATAGTCAAAGGTTGCTCCTCAACCACCAATACAGAAAGACTACTTACTTACCACCTTCCTACTCAAGGCATCTGCTACTACATTGGCCTTGCCTGGATGGTAGAGAATAGTCATGTCATAATCCTTCAACAAGTCCAACCATCTATGTTGTCTCAAATTCAAATCCTTTTGGTTAAAGATATACTGAAGGTAATGATGATTGGTATAACCCTTGCAATGAACCCCATACAAGTAATGCTTCCACAACTTGACAACAAATACTACAATTGCTAACTCTAAATCATGAGTGGGATAGTTCTTCTCATGAATCTTTAACTGCCTCAAAGCATAAGCTATCACCTTCCCTTTCTACATCAATATACCCCCAATGCCGACTCTCAAAGCATCAAAATACATGGTAAAACCCTTACCTTCCATAGGTAAGATAAAAATAGGTGTTGAAGTTACTAAGGTCTTGAGCTTTTGAAATCTCTCCTCAAACGCATTGGACCACTTAAAAAAACCTTCTTCTGAGTCTCAAAATTTTAAAATCACAATAAGTTCATAAATACAGGCCACGAGCCTCAATCCTTATCTAGGAATCTAAGTTTCATATCCCCCAGCACAGTGGAAGCCCCAATTTGGGCATCACAATGATAGTTCAACTTATTTAGTACTCAATTCCATAATTTCACCCAATCCATAACATGTTTTACATGATAAGTCCCACCCAAGTAAAGTCTGAAGGAAGTTAAGTAATAACCTACCTCGAAGCCGAACTGTAAAGGATCTATGCTATCACACTTGATCCTTTCCTTTGCAAAGAGCCTTCAAATGAAACTACTCTATCAAAAACAAGTTCTATGCATAAACACAAATCCAACGATACCCATATTGCTAAAGTTCTAAACTAAATCCAAAAGTCAACCTCAAGCCCACAAGGACAAAACTAGAATTTTATTAGAAAATCAATTTATCCAATGCTTAGGGAGTTCAAATGTGAAACTTCATTGAAAACGAGATTAAAATATTAATTTTTAGCTTTATCGGAAAGACCCCAAAATTTTAATTTGAAAAATAAAAATTTGAAGATGAAATCATGAAATAATAATTAGGGATTGTGTAAAAGTAGTATAAGAACTTACCCAATTGAACAAATCTCGAAACCCACTTTGAAATTGCCAAAATTGAGTTTTAGAGCTCCAAAAACGAGTGTGTAAGTGACTTTTTGAAGAAGAAATAAGAATAGGTACTGCAAAAGCGGCCTAGGTCCACAAAAGCGGACACTGCAAATACAAAACAACAACGCAAAAATGGCACTTGACATGACACTGAGTTTCTGCAAAAGAGGACCCTGATCGAAAAAGCGGTGATCGAAAATGCAGCCAACCACCGCATTTGAGGACACAAGACACCAGCAACAACCAACTTAGGAAAAAACTTGGTTTTGACCCTCGAAATTCATTCAGAATCTCTCTAACACAAAACAACTATGCTACTAGACCAAAATTAATATTCTGGACTCAATGGAATCAACGAATTTACCAATGAAGGTCATGATCACCGAATATTAACCAAAGTTAACTATATGCCAAAACTTTCAACTTTCCAACCAACTACCCAAAATACATCTGAATGCCTCGGGACCCAAACCAACAGTACTACTAGCCTTAAAGTGACATTCCAGATCTAACAAAACTGATGGAATTCTCATATAATGTTTCGAACTCCAAATGTTGACCAAAGTCAACCATATCAACTTTCAAGCCTTCCAAAATAAAAAAGCTGCTTTGAATCCAACTAAACACCCTGGGACCAAGCCACCCACACCCACAGACTACAAATACCATAATACAACTACGGAGAGGGGCAAAATAGTTAAAATACAAGAAAAATCTAAAATCACTATAAGGGTTGTTACAACAATGATAATCTATGTTATTGGTACTCACCATCACAATTTCACCCAATCCATAGCATGCTTTACATGATAAGTCCTCACCCAAGCAAAGTCTGAAGAAAGTTAAGCCATAACCTACTTCAAAACCAAACTGCAAGTCTCTATTTGATGAGGCCTGAGCCTTCCATTTTTAAATGTCTTATGCATGTAACTAATCAATCAATAACAAGTTCTAAGCATAAAACGTGTCCAACAATACTCATATTGCTAAGGTTCTAATTTTGAGTTCAAAAAGTCAACAGCGAGCCCACAAGGGCAAAACCAGAATTTTAAAAAAAAAATCAATTTGCCCAAAGTTTAAGGAGTTCAAATATAAAATTTTATCAAAAAATAGATTTAGAATCGTGCTTGAAATCATCAATTTATCAAATGTTATTTTTACCGGAAAACCCCCAAATTTTGAAGTTGAAAAACCAAGATTTAAAGGTAAAATCATGAAATAATCATTGGAGAATGTGTAAAAATAATATAAGAACTTTACCCGATAAAGAAACATCAAAAAACCCTATTTTATTCTTCCCAAAATGAGTTCAAAGCGCATAAAATAAAGATATGGAGGCTATGTTCGAAAAATGAAATTTTAAAACTATTCAGGTGCGTTCTTCTTCAAGAACAGGAAGAGCCTATCGTGAATGCGATGGACTGACCTAACCCACCATTTCAAGCGCGACCAGCGCATCACGAACGCGATTGGCAAAGTCCCCCACCCGGACCCGACTAACCCTTCGCAAATTTGGTGCTCCCACGCATTCGCAATGACCAACCTTAACCCTTCTTCGCGAACACGGTCATGGTCTCGCGAACGTGGAGAAGGAATTTTTTTTGCAGCAGTTATTGCACCAGCAACAATCGAGTGTAGAAAATGTCCCGAATGGACAATCGGAATTCGTTCCAAATCCTGTGAACACAAACTAGTTATGCTACTAGTCTAAAATTGACATTCTGGACTCAATGAAACTATTGAATTCACCAACGGATATCATTATCAAAAAATATTGACCGACGTCAACTCTAGGCTAAAACATCCAACTTTTCAACTAACGACTCAAAATGCATCCAAACACTTCAGGACCCAAACTAATAGTGCTACTAGCTCAAAAATGGCATTCCGGAGCTAGTGAAACAGACAAAAATCTCATAGAATATCTAAAACTCCAAATGTTGATCAAAGTCAACCATATCAACTTCAAAGACTTCTAAAACAAAAAACTCATATAGAATCCAACTAAACACCTCGAGAATTGAGTCACCTACTCCCGTAGATCACAAATACAATGGTACAAACTACGAAGGGGGATAAAATTATCAAAATACATAAAAATCCAAAAAATACTTTGAGAGTTGTTACAAGTAGATAGAGGTCAGCCTTCTCACATAGGTGACCACCTCCATCAATTTAGTATTGATGGGATATAAGATGAGATTTTAAGAAAATTATCATACAGATAATTTGAAAGTATATGGATTAAGAATCTTTAACGTGCCACAAGGAATGACAAAGGTCATTTTAGTGTTTTCTGGTGAAAATAACTTTCACCTAATCTACCTTGAGAAGCCAGATGTAAGTTCCACATTTTATTGAGTAGATCAAGAAACTCAGTGCAGATGCATATGGTGTTTGAATATGATTTGTACCATATTATTTTATGAGATAAAGGCATACACTCTATGAGAAAAGAGAAAATGTTGTAGCACATGTTTCATATCATGTGTGCAAATATCGACCAAAGGGTTTACATAAGTTATATCTCGACTTATTATTGTGTGAAATCTTATTGAGTACCATCACAACTCTAATCAGGGGCTCAAAGCCTTGTTCAATGTTCGCTATCTTAGCATGCTATCAAATGATCATGAGAGATTCGATATGGCAGAGCATGACTGAAAAAACGAGTTGGATACAAGTTGACAGACTCATAAAAATAGAAAGATCATTTGTGGAATCTCATTTATTTTGTGTTTGTTTATACCAATTGTGGATTATGGGTCATAATTGTGAATACAAAAGAACTATGATACATGAGATCAAAGTGTGATGTATCAATGTGATTCAAATGATCTAGGACACTAAGCACATATTCTTTTAATGATCCACTTGAAGATTTTCATGACAATGATGAGAGGCTATATATTCCTAATAGATGTATAGCAATGTGCTCTTGTAATATGCTGGTCGCACGACCTATATTTATCCAGTATGAATGATACAACGGAAAGAAAAAATATGTTTTTCTTTAGCTTGATGGAGCTTGAGCACTCCCCTTATGTGTGAGTGGGAGATGTTAGTAAAAATAGCTTTTGGGCCTAATACACCCATAAGAGGTGCTTGATAAGTAAGACGACCCATTAGTTAATCTAACCCTACACCCTAATATTGTCTATATAAGCACAATTATGGGTGTTGGAAGCCAGCCTCTAAATCGTCTAAAAAGGCTAGGGTTAGTAGAATTCTCTACACTCTAAATGAGGATAATTAGGTTGTAGAACTAGGACATCCATTCGTCACTTGAGGATTCCTGATGATTAGTAATTCGAGTCATGAAAACCCGTAAGTCTTCTAACTAGCGTATTACTTCAAAATTAATGAAATGAATTTAGTCTATACTAAATTATTCAAATTAAAGTAACATTTTTAGTTCTCCATATGTTTATAGCAACAAATCGATGTCATAATTTTGTAACAGATATTGGCAAGTGAAATTAATACCAATTAAGACGAATTCATTGATTGCATTAAATGCTTGGCTGATAAATAAAGCAACACGAACTTGAAAATCCGATGGTCAAAGGATATTGGAAATGGACGGGTTATGCTGGTGGAAAACAGAGGAGGTGGTCAAAAATCCAAGATCCAAAATCACAAATGGTGGAGCCTCACTTTAGTGTGTTCTCAATCGAACCTTCTTTCTATTCTTTTTTTTTTCAATTGTGCTCACTGCCTCTTTTCAATGCTCACTGATCGGAACTCGATGAGATGTTGTTCCTGACCAGGAATGACTGAGCGAGAACCCTTATCCTCATTAGAACTCCACCCCATAACACACTTGAATTCAAATTTGATTTTGGAATTAAATGGTGGTTCGCTGATGGCTTCGAGGTTGTCTGATAGTGGTAGTTGGTGGAACTACAATGGACAGAGATCGGGGAATATGAGTGCTCTCTTTTGACTGGGTTGTTATAAGAAATCAAATTCAATTATACGTTGACATATTATATTACTTATGGTAACTTTAAGTCTTATCAGGTTTCAGTCGAGGAATAAGCAAAAAAATGTGAGCGCTCCTGCACTATTCCAATCTTTCTTCTTAGAACGTATTGATTTGACCCCATAAGCGGGACCAAGCATGTTGCCGCCAGAAGCAGAACCTCGTATTTCTTCTAGAGCCAAGCTGACATAAGGATTCTAGCTCGCGCCCACTTAGAGCAGATGGAGATTCTCGGACGTGAAAGGAAATAGTCCAATAAGTGTATAATTGATTTTTTTTAAAAGAAGCGCTCCTTTTCCCTATCTCCCCTCCCATCAACCATTCCTCTTCCTGGCCCCTTCCCTCAGGAAAAAGAAAAATATAAAAAGCCCTCAAGAAAATTACAGAACGACCTTGCTAAATAGAGTAGAATTATGCTTTTATAGATTTTGACATGCATGTCTAGTTCACCCTGTATTAATGCTACTTTGTGAAAACGTAAATCATTCATTCTTTTGTGTATTTATTGATCCTACATCAAAAACGACGGCAAATATTAGTTAGAGATGCAATCTCCTATGGATTATATAATTCATACTTAACAGACCACATATTCTTACTTGTTGACTCTTTTAATTTCCTCATGACTTGGATAAATACTGAAAATATGTGTATTTCCAAACAAGAACTAATTACTTATATTGAATATTTTATAGAGACCTGTTGCGGCTTCTATCCACTTCACTATATTGGACACTTTTTGCTCTGTACTTTTGAGGCTCTAATTAATGGTACAGAATCACCATGACTCAAGGTACAAAATTCTCCCTTTTCCCTTCTATTTAGATTATAAGTTTTAGGCCTAAGATTATTCACCTTTTTCTAACAGATTGTATTAAAATAGCGACTGATGAAATGGATAAAGAAGATCGAATAAGTTATCTGCCAAGAAATGTTATAGATCGTATCCTTGAGCTCCTGCCTGTCGATGATGCAGCAAGAACTAGTATTTTGTCCACAAAGTGGAGATATATTTGGGCCATGCTTCCAAATCTGGTGTTGGATAATCTCTTTTTCAATAATATTGCATCAAGATCTTAATATGTCTTCGAACAAACAATAGACAAGATTCTCTTACAACATATCGGAGACATTGTGAAGTTTAATCTCAATGTGTCAGGAGTACAGTTATCCACGTGTCCAGATATTGATAGATGGATATGGCATGCCACCAGAAATGGTGTCAAGAAACTAAAGCTTAACATGCCAAAAGATACTACTTACAAAGTGCCTTCTTAATTATTTAATTGTCCAACCCTGAAACAATTGAAACTCTTCAACTGTATCGTCAAACCACCAATTACCTTTCTCGGCTTTCAGAATCTTATAACCCTTAGTCTAGAAGAAATAACCTTTGTGCCAACCGTAGAGTTTTGTGTTATCAAGGTCCCTCATCTTGTCAATTTGATTTTGGTGGACTGTGATGGTACTCAACACCTCAACATTGATATCTCATCTGGGTTGCAGTTCTTGTTTGTCTATGAGAGTTGTGGTGAACTTGACCTAAATCGCTTCATGAACTGCAATAAATTGACATACTTACTCCTTGTGGTTGATAGTCCAATACCCGCTGATAAAAGATAAACAATGGAAAAGCTTCTTATTAGTTTGTCTAGACTTGAGACACTTTCTTTGGGTCCATCTGAACTTGAGGTAAGAATCTGACATGCATGTTGTTTTACTTGGATATCTTATAGGGGTTGTTTCTTATTCTTGTGATTTCTCCAAAGCTTTTGAGTGCAGGTGCAGTTCCAAAGTGGTTTCCTTCTTTGCTCAACTGTTTGTGGAATCTAAGATTAGGTGTATGCTTCAGCCAAATCGTCCAGATTTCTTATGCTCTCGAGTTGATTAAGAGTTTCCCCAATTTGAGTAAACTTGAGATTTGGGTAAGACATGGTAAATATATGTGATCATATATTCTAGCTAGATATATGTATAAGCGATTCACATATTTAAATATGAGAAGAAAATGACATTGTATATCATTAGGTCAATTCTTCCAGTGACATTGTGGAAGCAGATATGGACACACCATCCTGCTTGGACCAACCGCTCAACAAGCTCGAAGATGTTACTATGGATATTTTTAAGGGTTCAAAAACCGAACTGTTTTTCATAAAGCTATTGCTTGCTCGTACTCCATCATTGGTAAGGATGAGTATCAAGCCGGATGGTTCTTTGGAAGAGTGGAATATTGCCATAGAATTGATGCGTTACCCAAGAGCATCTCCCAAGGCAGAGCTATTCTATTTGAAAAATGCGGATCAGGATTTTACTTCAGACGATTTGTGATTTTGAGGCTACCAAGGCACTGTCCTCAATGTGTTCCCTCAATTCCTTTAACAACTATGGTCTTAAATAGTTGTTTCGAAAGTCCAGTCTTTATTGATGTGTGTGATAAATACATTCAGGCTTTGCTTAGAAAGTCAATTAAATTACTTTGTTTTATTGTCACCTATGAAATATATTCTAAGGGAATTGGAAATTTGGTCTTTAATATCTTCAAAGATTACTTTGTTTCTTATTTCCAGCAGGAGAATTTATAATTTTGTCTTTCTTCTTCATGTACTAGTAGAATTCTATAAAACAAAAATCATAAATCATCATAGTTGTACAAAGTATGACAATTGCAGTTTGCGGTGACAGGGTGTTCTTGCTATGTAGTATGGAAGAGGAAAGATGAAAAATGTTGAATCTTATGTTATACATTTATCGTTTTTTACTTAAAATTTGAAGAAAAAAAAGAGTTAATGTTGTCCAAGTAGGAGAATGTCGAAAATTGTTTTACATGTGAATTTAACATTAACTTAATTATTTGATTTAACAAAATGAGCTAAAAAGATATATTTGGTGGACATGATTTGAGAGGCTAATATGTTGAATTCTTTGTTGAGCCTTTCATATATGGGACTACCTTTAGTAACCTCAGTTTCGACTTCGAAATTGTCGTCATCGAGATTTAATTTTTTATTTGCCAGATGAGATCTCTTTCTCCTTTCTTTTTGCCTCTTTTCAGGGAGCAAATTTTTGGAACAAACAACTA
Organism: Jaltomata sinuosa; assembly: GCA_003996215.1. Lineage (NCBI taxonomy): Eukaryota > Viridiplantae > Streptophyta > Magnoliopsida > Solanales > Solanaceae > Jaltomata > Jaltomata sinuosa. The sequence goes on from QJPP01003071.1 coordinate 33,278, forward strand.
GAACAAAAATGCAAATAAACTAGAACAATGTATACAAAAAGAACTATTACTGGACGAAAAACGAGTAAACAATAACAATGGTGAAAACGCATTTTGAAAAAGATAAAATTATGGGTTGATGGAGATACAATCTTGGGTTGATGTTGATTGAATGAAGAAGACTAGTTTTTGGTGATATTGTGCCTAAAAAGCTTGTTGTGGAGAGAAATTTGTGAAGAAGAAATGCATAACTGATAAAGATTATTGTGCCTGAAAATTAATTCAACACTACAAATCAGATTCTTAAAATTGAGCCCAAAAGTCATCAGGCTGAGAAAACTCAAATCTAATATGTTTGTAAAATCTTACTATTTAGTAAATAGGAAAAATGCTTATAAGTTTAATAATATAAAGTTTTATTTAGTTAGGGGTGGATGTGGGCTTGGCAGTAGTGAAGGCACATATGAATGTGAGCCCGTGATGAGAGTAAGACTTTTAAGCCTATAAATATGTGGTTAGGTTTCCTCTCCACTCTTAATCTAGGTACCTGCGCCATTGAAGGAGATAAAGATTTATAGCATGCTTGGCCAAGCTTTTAAAATCAACTTGTTTTGAAAAGTGTTTTTTTTCAAAAATGCTCTTTTTTGGTAACTAACAAAATTTTATTAATCACCAATGAGCCAATTACGAAATCATAGCTTAGCCAAATACAACTAGCTATCCAACCTTACAGATAAGATTCCAAATAAAACAAACACTAGCAAACTAGGGAGCTAAAGCATCAGTTGTTGTAACCTGTCCCTTAGTGCAGGTTTAGCTCTAACATTACAAATGTAAACAATCGCTCTAACTATGCTATCATAAGTCCTCCTCTTATGCTCGAATATTCTCTAGTTCTTTTCCATCCAGATTGCATGTACACACTCAACAATTAGCATTTTGAATAACCTGGCAGTAAGAGTCTTGCCCTTATAATTCTGAATAGTCCATGTTACATACTGGTTCCATGCAGTTTTAACTCCAGTTTCCCTGCATCCAATTGAGTAGCTTGTACCATACTTGAGAGGTGAAATCACAGGAGTGGAATAGGTGATCCCTTGTCTCCAGGCATACACCACAAAGGGAGCAAGTAGGATTGACATCTAATCCCCATTTGATCAGTCTATCTACTGTTAACAGTTTCCCATGGTAATGTAGCCACATACTAAACCTTGCTTTTGGCCTAGCATCATTACTGAACATGAGAGTTTTCCTAGGTACCATAGGACTAGAGGGCATTTTGTGTTTGGCTAATAAATTTAAAAAACACTTTTGAGCAACAATTAGTGTTTGGTCAAATTTTTTAGAAGTGCTTTTAAGTGTATTTTTCTCAAAAGTGCTTTTCAAAAAAATGCTTTTAAGAAAAAGCTATTTTTTTAGCTTTTGAAAAATAGTTTTTACTACTCACTAGAAGCACTTATTTTCTCCCAAAAGCATGACCAAATAACTCACTTTTTAAAAATAAGCGCTTTTGAAGAAATATAAGCTTGGCCAAACAAGCTATTAGTCTGTTCATTCTTGAAAGAAATTATGGCGAAACATGTATGGTATTCTTAATTTACTTACAATTTTTATATACCAAGTTTAATTTTTTCACAATGTCCCCTGCTTAAAATTAAATTTTGGTTTGGAAGTGAAATTTAAAATTGTAACCTAGGTTAGAATTTTAAGAATTAGCTTCGACTATAGATCTTTTAAAATTGAGGGCTTAGATTATAATCCTTGTTTAAGAGAATAAGTGTGATTAATGTGTAGTAACTAATACAACAGCATTGATGAATTTCTTGGTCAAAACCTGTGAATACCTTTAGGTAAGTGTAAAAGTTTCCCTTCAGGAGTCTCGATAAAGTTACCCCACTTGGTATTTGTATCAACCCAATAAATACATGACATGTCACATGTGTTTCGAGTGTAAAGAATTAAATCTCTTATCAGTCTAGTTACTTCCTTGAAAACAAAATAGGAAACTCATTTTCCTTACTTTTCTATTCATTCTTTCTTAATTTTTTATTGTTTCCAATTTCCTCCAATTTTTGTGTTGTTACCCATATAAGCTGATAGATACATTTGGGAAATTTCATACGCTAAGAGAATAGATAAAACTAACAGTAGAGAAGATATTGGAAAACGATGGTCAACATTATTTAGAGATGCAATTTTCTATGGAATAAATTTGATTAAACGGTTATCTGTTATTGTGATGGATTAATTAGGCTACACTGATCAAAGTCAAGTAATTATTTTATCACTTTTGTGTAATTAAATTTTAAGCCTGATTACCATTCAATTTTTTCTAATAGATAGGTTCTCTTATAGCATCTTGGAGACATTGTGATGTTTGTTCTTGATGTTTCAGGAATACAGTTGTCTCCATATACAGATTTTGGTAGATGGATGCTTTATGCCACCAGAAATGGTGTCAAGAAGCTAACCCTTAACGTGTCAAAAAAAAAAAACTTATGAACTGCCTTCTTATTTATTTAATTGTCCAACTGTGACACATATGAAACTCTTCAACTGTGTCTTCAAAACACCCAAGTCTTTTCTCGGCTTTCAGAATTTTAGAACCCTTCGTCTTGAAAAAATAACCTTTGTCCCAACTAGTGAGTTTTGTGTTATCAATGCCCCCCCTTCTTTTATACTTGACCTTGGTAGACTGTAATGGTACTCAATACCTCGAGTTGAAGTCTGAGTTGAAGTAATTGTTTGTTCGTGAGAGTCACGGTAATCTTGACCTGAATTTCTTTACAAACGACAAGAATTTGACTAGGTTTTACCTTGTGATTGACAATCCACTACCCGCTAAAAGACCAAAATTGGAGAATCTTCGTTTTAGCTTGTCCACACTTGAGGTACTTTGAGTTCATTTCTCCTTGAGGTAATAGTCCGACATGTTGTTTACTTGGATATCTGTTAGGAATTTGCTTTTGAACTGCAGTAAATTTAATTTTACTGCTTTTATTTTAAATAAGACTTAGTCAATTAGTTGTTAGCCATGCGTTCCTATTATTTAGGAGTGATTTATTGAATCTGTTAGGTCGTGTGTTTTATTGTTTTTGTTTCATTCTAGGTCTTAAATAATGTAACTTGCAGACATTAAGAAATACATAGTTCTTCTGCTTCTATTCTTTTTCTTTTTCTCGTCTCTGTTTCAGCCGCCAGTATTTGATTTTCCTTAGTTGTGTTCTTTCCCTTAACAGTTTAAAACTTTCAATTGGTATCAGGGCTTTATTTCTTGAGGGACCTCTGTGTGCGCGCCAATCAAATTTCGTGAATACCATGAACGGAGAAGAAATTCTTCAATGGCACCACCAACTTTCGATGATGAATGTTATTGAATTTGGGCAGTTAGAATGCAGGCATATCTGGAAGCTTTGGATCTCTGGGAGGCTGTAAAAGATGAAACGAGATTGCTCCCTTTCCAAACAATCCCACGATGACGCAGATTAAAAATCACCAGGAGAGGAAAATCAGGAAATCAAAGGCAAAGGCATGCTTATTTGTTGCAGTTTCATCCACTGTCTTCACTTGTATCATGTCTTTAAAGTCAGCAAAAGTGTTATGGAACTATCTCAAGACTGAGTATGAAGGAGTTGAAAGGATCCGGGGGATGCAAGTGCTGAATTTGGTACATAAGTTTGAGCTGCAAAGAATTAAGGAAAGTGAAACCATAAAAGAGTACTCTGACCGACTTCTTAACATAGCAAATCATGTCAGATTGTTGGGTTCCACTTCTAATGATTCAAGGACCGTTGAGAAAATCCTTGTAACTGTACCTGAAAGATTTGAGGCAACTATTACAACCTCAGAAAATACTAAGGACTTGTCTAAAATTACACTAACAGAGCTCTTAAGTGCTTTTCAAGCACAAGAGCAAAGACGTGTTGGAGACAAGAAGGAGTTGTTGAAGGAGCCTTACCATCCAAGCATCAAGATGATGGACGATATAAGAAGAAGAAGAACAAGAAGTAACAACCAACAGATAGAGAAGGTGCAACATGCAACAACAAAAACAAAACAGGTAGCTTCAAAGGAAACTATCCTCCTTGTAAGAATTGTGGCAAGATTGGACACACACCTTTCAAGTGTTGGAGAAGGCCTGATGCTAAGTGCAATCAGTTTGGGCACGAAGCAATCATCTGAAAGAACAAACTTAGCAGCAGGATGTAGATGCTCGTGTTGTTAATGAACATGAGGAGGATCAACTCTTTGTTGCAGCATGTTTTGCAAGCAATGTTTCAAGTGAGTCGTGGCTTAATGATAGTGGATGCACAAATCACATGACTCATGATAAATGAATTGAACCCTACTCAAGTTGCAAAGGTTAGAATAGGTCATGGTGGTTACATTCCAGCAAAAGGAATAGGAACCATTGCAGTTGAGACACAAGCAGGTACTAAAACAATAACAGATGTTCTTTATGTACCTGACTTAGACCGAAACTTGTTAAGTGTCGGTCAATTATTAGAAAAAGGTTTCAAACTTTATTTTGAAGATAAATATTGCTTGATAAAGGATCCCTCAGGACATGACTTGTTTAAAGTCAAAATGAGAGGAAAAAGTTTCTCATTGAATCAATTTGAGGAAGAGCAGATGTTGTATTCAACAAAAGCAAATGTCTTTGAGTTATGGCATAAGACACTCGGGCACTATCATTATCAATGGTTTGTCAAAATGCACAAGTTGAAGATGGCGGAGAACCTAGCTACCTGATCTGGAAGTAAATTCCATTGAATGCCATGCCTGCCAATTTGGTAAACAACACAGAAAGTCATTTCCTAAATCAACCTAGAGACCCTCACAAAAGCTGCAACTACTTCACACTGATGTCGCAGGGCCTCAAAGAACTCCATCACTACAAGGTAGCATCTATAACGTTCTTTCATTGATGATATTACAAGAATGTGCTGGATCTTTTTCTTGAAATTCAAGTCAGAAGTTGCTGGTGTATTCTGGAAATTCAAAAAATTGGTGAAAAATCAAAGTGGTTGTAAAATTCAAGTTTTGAGGTCTGATAATGGAAAGGAATACACCTCAGCAGAATTTAATTCATTCTACGAGGAGGCCGGCACTGTGCATCAACTTATAACACCATGCACACTAGAACAAAATGGTGTTAGTGAAAGAAGAAATAAATGGATAATGGAGATGACCAGATGTATGGTTCATGAGAAGGAGCTGCCTAAAATATTTTTGACAGAGGAAGCAAATACTGCAGTTTTTATGCAAAATCGACTTCCAACAAAGGCTTTGGAAGATAAAACACTATTTGAAGCTTGGTACGGGTTTAAACCTTCACTAAGTTTTCTTAAAGTGTTTGGTTGTGTGTGTTTTGTTCATGTTCCTCAGGTTAAACGTGACAAACTTGACAATTAGAAGGCAATCACATGCATCCTTGTGGGTTACATCAGAGTTTTAAAGCTTACAAGGTCTATCATCCTCAAACATGAAAGATGACAATTACAAGAGATGTTCATTTTAGTGAGATTGTGTTGAGCCGGGGGTGTATCGAAAACAGTCTCTCTATCTCACCTCTGAGGTAGAGGTACGGACTGCGTACACTCTACCCTCTCTAGGCCCACGTTGTGAGAATACACTGGGTATGTTGTTGTTGTTCATTTTAGTGAGAACAAACAGTGGGACCGGAAGAATTCTCAGAAATCAGGAAAACTCTCACCAGAAGCAAACCTCAGCCCTCCTGAAGAGCAAAAAACTGAACAATTGCAGCAAGAACTAGAAGATGATCATCCAGTCAAAGGGAGAAGATCATTGTTAGATATCTATTAGAGATGTAATGTCGCCATCTATGAACCTGCTGAACCAGTAGAAGCTCTTCAAGACCCAAAGTGGAAGAAATCAATGGAGGAGGGGATCTCCATGATTGAGAAAAATAAAACTTGGGTATTAGTCGATAAGCCTGAAGATAGAAAAGTCATTGGTGTGAGACGGGTCTTCAAAACAAAAATAATTGTAGATAGTTCCATCAACAAATACAAGGTCAGGCTTGTAGTTAAAGGGTATGCACAAATTTATGGTGTTGATTACTCTGACACTTTTTCTCATGTTGCAAGATTAGACACAATCAGATTGCTGCTCGCGATAGCAGCACAAATGGAATGGAAGGTGTTCCAACTCGATGTCAAATCAGCCTTATTAAATGGCATACTGTAGGAGGAAATAGATGTCGAGAAACCACCAGGATTTGTGAAACACGATGATGAAGATAAAGTCTATCTGCTAAAAAGGCTCTTTATGGCCTAAAACAAGCGCCAAGAGCTTGGTATAGCAGGATAGATGATCATCTGTTAAGCTTGAGTTTTGAAAAAAGCTTATCTGAATCCACTCTGTATGTAAAACATAAAGACAATTATATCCTTATTGTGTCTCTTTATGTTGATGATCTTCTGGTAACAGGAAATGATACAAGTCTAGTTGAGGAGTTTAAAGAAAAAATGATGCAAGTTTTTGAAATGGCAGATCTTGGTCTTATGGCTTATTTTCTTGGAATGGAGATCAAGCAAAGCAAAAGTGAAGTGTTCATTTGCCAGAAGAAATACGCAAAGGAAATTCTAAAGAAATTTCAAATGGAGGAATGTAAGTCGATGAGCACGCCGATGAATCAAAAAGAGAAGCTTTGTAAAGAAGATGGAGCCGACCAAGTTGATGAAGGTTATTATAGAAGCTTGATCGGATGCTTAATGTATCTCACTTCAACAAGCCCTGATATTCTATGTGTTGTAAGTGTCTTATCTCGTTTTATGCATTGTGCAAGTGAAATGTATTTAAGAGCAGCAAAAAGAATATTAAGATACATCAAAGGTATTGTTGACTATGGTGTAAAGTTTGGTAAGTGTCGAAGCTTCAAGTTGCTTGGATTCTCAGATAGTGATTGGGCTGGATCTGCAGATGATATGAGAAGTACTTCTGGCCATTGTTTCAGCATAGGTTCAGGAATTTTCTCATGGTCATCTAAGAAACAGGAAATTGTTGCACAATCCGCTGCAGAAGCTAAATTCATAGCAGCAGCAGGAGCAGTAAACCAAGTCTTATGGCTTAGAAAGATCATGTGTGACTTACGTATGGAACATAAGAAAAGTACTGAGATTCTAGTCGACAACCAGGCAGCTATTGCAATCTCAAACAATCCTGTGTTTCATAAGAAGACCAAGCATTTCAACATCAATATCTGATAGGGATCGTGTTAGTATTCTTATTTTTGTTTTTGTTCCAAAGATTTTGAGTCCAGGTGCAATTTCGAAGCGGTTTCCTTTGACATTCAACTACTTGTGGCATCTACATTTGATTGTAGATTTCAGCCAAATTGGCCAGACTTCTTACGCTCTCGAGTTAATTAAGAGTTCCTCCAATTTGAGTAAATTTGAGATTTGGGTAAGAAGTGGTGTACATACGCAATATATATACGTATGATCTGGTTTGTTTTTTAACTTCATGTATTTAAACTGATGAGTGGTATTTATTTGATACCATTAGGTCTATGATTCTAGCGATACTGCAGAAACAGTTTTGAAATATATGGACACACCAGCCTGCTTGGATCGATCACTCAACAAGCTCGAACATGTTGCCTTGCATTGGTTTAAAGGTTCAAGAACTGAATTATTTTTCATAAAGCTATTGCTTGCTCGTACTCCATCTTTGGTAAGGATAAGCATCAAGCCTGCTGGTTCCTTAGAAGAAAGAAATATCACCAAAGAGTTGATGTGTTTCCCAAGAGCATCTCACAAGGCTGAGCTATTCTATTTAACAAATGTGGATTAGGATTTTAAGTTAGTCAATTTCTTATTTGAGGCTACAAGGGAATGTCTCTATCTGTTCTCAATGTGTTCCTGTAATTCCTTTAGTAAGTATGTTCTTAAATGGATGTTCTGAAAATACTTCTTTGGCTGTCTGGTTCATTCGAGGAAACAAATGCAGGGAACTAAGAAACACTAATTGAAAGGAGAAGTTGTGTTTGTGTTTGGAAAAGCACTTGTTTCCGTGGGGTTGTATGCGAGTATCCTAACATCTGTTGGATCTACATTTTTTATATTGTACCCGTAGTGAGCGAGTATGAAAAATCCCTTTCTGTCAGTCCTATTCTGTTTGCAAAACCACCTAATAATACATTCAATTTGGTCATTAATTTCTTGAAAGATTACTTTGCTTCTTATTATTCTGTTGACAAAAGAAGATTTTGGCATTGGTCTTTCTTCTTCATGTACTGGTCCGAATTCTATAAAACAAAAATCAATAAATCATGATAGTTGTACCAAGTATGACAAATTCTAAATAGCATGGAAGAGGAAAGAGGAGAAATGCTGAATTTTATGTTATATGACATCTCAAAATCTTCTGTTCCTTCCATTTTCATTTCTTGGAGTATTAAGCGGTCGGTTTGCTAAGTCTGGCGAGCAGCACCAAGAAAGGGGGGAGCTACAATCATTTGAACACTCTTTCCCGAAAAATTAAACTATATGTATAGATCAAATATTTTTTTTTTACATATATATTAGATCTTACATATTCGTGATTACACCACTGACACCAAGCGGAGAAGAGTTGTCGTAGTCAAGCATGAATAAATGAAGCACATGTAACATAAGAGTTAACAAAACACAATGTAATATTGTATTTTATTGGTCAGCCGGCATTTAGTGAATACTTAAACATGTATAAAAGAGGCCAAGAGATATTGTTGTAGATCTCCAGGGGTTGAAGACATTGCTCAAAAGATATTGAAAATCCCCAACGCCAACTTTGAATTGTGGCAGCGACAAGACAGTCTTGTTCGCAATGCCATTAAGGCATCAACTGATGCTGTTATTTGTGATAAAATCTGTATTTAAAATATACGTAGAAACAAGAACAGAAACTATTTCAGAAAAAATAGTAAAGTAAAAAGATGATGGAGAAAATCAAGCCCACTGAATACACAGCATGTCCTTAAGGAAATTATTTCCCTTAAGCACCCGAGATTGATGGAATATATCCTCCAAGGATAGAATGAATTTACTTCAACAGAATAGCGGTACCTCAAACTCTGTTGAACAACAAACCACTCAACGGTAGTAAATCACACTTGATTTTTTGAAGAAGAAATGTAGAAGAATCAGACATTTTGTAATAAAAAAATGTACTTAATTTCGTGTTTCATATCTGAGGAAGAATCAGATATTTTTAGCCAAAAAACACTGCTTAGAAAAGAAGCAAATGTTCAGAAAAGTTGCACTATTTCAGAAATGACGGGACACCTGCGTTAGACCTGCATTCCGCAAGTGGTCACTTGCGGGCCGCAGGTCTAGCGCAGGTTCAAAGTCCTGAGACTGCCAACAAACTGGCAGACACTTGCTTTAGACTTTCGGTTTGCAAGTTGTCACTTGCATTTTGTGGGTCTAACGCAAGTCCAAACTAGTGAGTCAAAGGGACGCACCCTTTCGACTTGCGTTTTGTCTTTGTTCCGCAAGTGGTCACTTGCGGATCCAAATGGAGAAATAATTTTGGGTCAGAATTTTGTCTTAAACAATTAAGTTTAAATATCATTCGTCCAAAAAAATAATCTCTCAATCCAAATCCGAATCCAAAGCCGAAACTGAATCGAGCGAGCAACAACGACGATGTCGCGAGACTTGTCTTCTTCTCAACCCTTTAAGCCCATGATGAAGTGCTTCTCTGATTAAGCATATGAAAATTCCTTTCAACCACTAATGTGGTATAAATGCTCTATTCAAAACCAAAAGGAACATTTCATTTTTCCTCCATTTCTATTTCCTCCATTTTTCCATTCACTTTTCATTATTAGAACCCAATATATCTCCCACATGAATGGGGAATGTCCAGAAGATAAAAGAATATATGGATAAGTGTGTGATGTACAAGTGTCGTACGACTTGATGATGCAATAGTTGTTGCCGTTGGGGCATCACTATTCACAACAGAATCATTTTGGTGTGTTGTTTCACTCATCATTTTTTTCTGTCACAATATTGATAAACAATTTAGTATAAAATTACCAACAATAAAGACTATATCTTTATTCAAACTTGTTTCTAGTTAATGATGAAATTTTTATACTATTCGAATTGCTTAACAAAATGAACTCTAAGTTTTGACGAAGTTTTCATATTCTTCAAATCAGAACGAGGATTCAAACAGAGTAGAAAATAAGGTTTTAGTCTCCAAAAAGCAAATACAAATATATAATCTCTCGATCATTGATAAATTCAAATCCGAAGCCAAAGCCGAAGCCAAATCGAGCGAGCGACGATGACGATTTGCGCGAGGCTTGTCTTCTTCTCAACTTTTTAAGACCATGAGGAAGTGCTTCTCTACTTAAGCATATGAAAATTTCTTTCCACCACTAATGTGGTATAAATGCACTTTTCAAAAGCAAAAAAAACATTTCATTTTTCTTTCATTTCTATTCCCTCAATTTTTCCATTCACTTTTAATTATTAGAACCCAACAGATGGTACTATTGTTCCATTTGCTCATGCCTCCACTTCCAAAGAAGCTTGGGACAATATTCTCCAAACAACTCATGCCAGTAAGTCACACAAAAAAAAATCAGTTTGCGAGATACTCAGGCAAATGTTAAAAGAGATGGATGTACAATCAATGATTATATGAGAGAAATCAAGTCCATTTGCAGATGACTTGACCTGCAGTGGTTCATCCATTAGCCACGAGGAACTTTTCATTGAGGTCCTGAGTGGTCTAGGTCCTGAATACAAGGAGCTATCTACAACAATAAGATCTCGTAGTAATCCTATCACATTTAAAGAACTACTTGACAAACTCTTTGCTCATGAAATGTTCATCAAACACTCAGAGCCTAAAGCCGACACACCCATGGTCACTGCTCAACTTCATCAATGTTCCAACAACAATGCTTCCAAAAATAGACAACCTAACCCTTCCAATTGTAGAAATATTACTCCATCCAATTCCTAAAACTTTTGTGATCAATATGTCCCAAATAACAATCCCTTCACCTAGCAAAACACCACCAAAAGCAACAACCAAAGGATCAAATGTCAACTTTGTGATAGGTGTTGGAAAAATAATTCTTGTATCTCAAAAATAAGTTGTAACATATTCTTTATTCTTTACTATCCATGACTAACAACCATTAATCCCCTTTATGTTACTCGTTGTAACATAATCTTTATTTGCTATGGTTACAGACCATTTATGAACCATTATCATTTACATTCATGAGCCTAGACCGTTGAAAACTTGTGAATTTAATTTCAATACATAACTGACCTCTTGAATAACCATGATTAGTTTTTATTATATATACATGTGGGCAATATTAGTAGCTCAGTTGGTTGGCTACCTGAACTTTCATCTAGTTGGTGAGGGTTTGATTTCCCACCTTGCAATCCCCTACCCTTAATTTTATTTAAAAGACTTTTTTATACCTTATTGCGGGTATTTTCTTTACCACCAATGTTCATATTTGTACTATATAATTCCCTTTCATGAGTTCACCTTGTAGAGTGAAAAATCTCTTATCCTCTTCTTCTTTAATACTGAGTTTTAATTTATTTTAATCTTTGTCAGTTTCTACGCTACGAGTTTTATACTAGAAGAGTTTGTTGAATCCTGAGGGATACACCTATATCGGGTGAAATATCCTTAAGGACTGTGCCATTGACATGCCTCAAACTATGAGAATTTCCTACAGCATTTATGACCAAATAATTTCCGTAAGATTTCCACCAACAAGTTTGGTCACATTGCAAAGGTCTGTAGGTCCAAATCTGTTATGATCCAAACTAGCAATTCTTTTTCCCTCTTTTTTCTTATTTCTTGATTTGTGTTAAAACCTGTTAAGTTGAGCTGATAAGGTTGTTAAAAAGTATTTAACGTGAGCAGTCTCAAAGTTAGTTACGACTAACTTTCCCTCTGGACGGCTAGGGATATATAGGGCATAAATTAAGTTGTTTGTATCCTTTCTTATGTGATTATAATCAATAAATTTTCTCCTTTATCTTCTCTAAGATTTGTTTGTCCAATTGAGGAATCTGTTCAAGAGCAATTCATTCATTTGCTCTTTAGGATTCTCTATCTTTTTCCTCTTGAAATTGAGGATTGTATCAGTGGTATCAGAGTCATACTTTCTTTGGAGATGTGGCTGCAAAGGGGGAACACAATACTAGTATTCAAGAGTTGCGAAGAGATCCCGATGGCCTACTAAGCCCTTTCGATGGAATCACTAGAAACATGAGTAAACTCTGGAGAAGTAACGATGAAAAATTTGCGGCATCCATGGATGAATTCAAGGGAATTTTGCTAGAGTTAGTAGGAAATCAAAGGACAGAAGAAGAAGGAGTCGAGCTTGATGCGGAGAAGGAACGAAGGGAGTATGGATACCAGTTGCCCACTAGGAGTCATCACTTGGAATTCCTAAGATTCAATGGATTTGGGTTTAAGCATTAGTTGACTTTAGTTCCTCTTTCTTGCTTGGGCTGGCTTGGGGTCTTCCTTCTCGAATTGTTCTCTCAAGCGAGTTGATTATTGGTATGCTTGCTTCACCAGTAATGATAGATGATACAAGTCAAGAAAAGATTTCCCACATAAGAAACTAATATACCACTTCCGTGAGTCATAGTTCCGTCTCTGAAGTTCTTATTAGGGGTACAAAACGTGATAAAATATTGAAACCGTCCTTTCCAGTAGTATCGCTGCTGTCTTTTTTGCAGCTTTTGTTGTTGCCGAAACTATATGGTATGGTTTGACAACTACCTCGAGGTCCACTTATACTATTGATAAAGTCTCTAAATTAATAAGGCCCCGGTTGAATTATTTGGGCCCACTCATTATCAGTGGGATCAGGGTTACTTCCAGCAAAAAATATATCGAAGAGTTAGTGCTGGGCTTGCAGAAAATCAAAGTTTATCAGAAGCCTGGTCTAAAATTCCTGAAAAAATAGCTTTTTATGATTACATCGGCAATAATCTGGCAAAAGGAGGATTATTCAGAGCAGGTTCAATGGATAACAGGGATGGAATAGCGGTTGGATGGTTAGGACACCCTATCTTTAGAGATAAAGAAGGGCGTGAACTTTTTGTATGTCGTATGCCTACTTTTTTTGAAATATTTCCGGTCATTTTGGTAGACAATGATGGAATTGTTAGAGCCGATGTTCCTTTTAGAAGGGCAGAATCAAAGTATAGTGTTGAACAAGTAGGTGTAACTATTGAGTTCTACGGTGGTGAACTCAGCGGCGTCAGTTATAGTGATACTGCTACTGTGAAAAAATATGCTAGACGTGCTCAATTGGGCAAAATTTTCGAATTAGGTCGTGCTACTTTGAAATCCGATGGTGTTTTTTATAGCAGTCCAAGGGGTTGGTTTACTTTTGGGCATGCTTCGTTTGTTTTGCTCTTCTTCTTCGGACACATTTGGCATGGTGCTAAAAGCATTTGCATATAATTTAGACAAATACTAAGGGAGGTGGCAGTGGGGAGGTAGGGGTGTGGGATGGTGGGGATGAGGGATATAGGGTGGGGGTGAAGATGAGGTATGTTAGAAGGTGAGGAGGAAACAATCAATGTGAAATGTCACTAGTAGGGCTTTTTTACCTACTTTCATAGTTTCATTACGGAGCCTCCGGATCAATTCGTGTAAAACATGAAACATAAAGATGGAGTACTTACCATTGGTATTCCGATAGCTTTAAGATCTTCATTTGTCATGTGTACAAGAGCAGCGCCTGTATCAATGTGAGCAGTTCTTCGAAGTTGATGAAACTCCTGCAACTTCAAAGGTGAAGCTGGCTTCCTGTTGACTTGAAGGTAAAGCCCTACAATGACACCAACTCTATATGAAAACTTGATTAACTAGGGATTGACCCATTTGGAGGGAGTATGTGAGTAACCTGTACTATAGATTTAGGTTTGAGCTCTTTGATGATCATATGGGGGATTTGAACAATCTAAGGCAGACCACTTTTGTGGAAAATTACATAGATGTGTTTGATGTATTGTTAACTAGGGTGGAGTTGAAGGAAGAGTATGTTGTCAGTTGTTTCTTAAGGGGTCTCAATAAGGAAATAGGCCTCCCGGTTAATATGTTTGTTTCTAGGACCCTACAAAGGCTATTAGCTTAGCCAAAATTGAAGAACAAACCCTAAAGTCTAGAAGGAAGCCCTTATAACAACCCAATTCTTCCCAATCCCAGGAATTTCCAAAGTTTCCAGTCACAACCTACAAATTACCCTCCTTCAAATAACCAATCATTCTACAGACCTAACCCAAACTTCTCAAGAAATCAGACTTCTCAACCCATTACTAATAAACTAACCTATAAAAATCCCAAATTCTTGACACCAGCTGAGATAGATGATAAGAGAGCTAAGGGTTTATGCTTTCACTCTGATGAGATATATGTACATGCGCATGTATTTTTTAGGAAGAGACAGTTGTTTTCTATTGAAATGGAGGAACCAATGATAGAAGAGTTGATTCCTGAAGAAGGTGATGTCTTGTTTGATCATTTTGAGTTCTTATGTATGGATTTTTTGGAGTATGAATGTGACTCAGAGGGGGCTATACCCGCTCTTGTCTCAGTACATGCAATAACTGGCGTGCAGGATTTCAGAACCATGTTTAAAACTATGAGAGTAATTGGCTCAGTGAGGGGAAAAACAGTAAAGATCCTCATTGACACTGGCAGCACCCACAACTTTATGGATGTTGAAACTGTAAAACGGATGGGCTGCTACATGACTAGAATCCAACCTTTCTTTATACCATGGGAACAAAATGAATAGCACCTCTATATGCAAGAGATTTGAGTGGAGGAAGCAAGGTGTACAGTTTTTGTCTGATATGTTGACCTTACCCCTTGGGGGATGCAACATGGTCTTGGGTGTGCAGTGGCTTATTACATTGGGTGATATTATGTGGAACTTCTTGAAACTAAAGATGGAGTTTAGCTATAAGGGACAAAAGGTGTCTCTTAGGGGTATACAATCTCATGCAATGAAACTAATAGAGCAGGATCAGATGGAGAAGTTGTTGGCTAAGCCTACTGAACTATCCCTGATATATGGAGGATTACTCTCAGCAGACCATAATCAAGAGGAGAAGGTTTTGCACACCAAGAACAATCTGAAATACATGACTTGTTAGAAAGCTATAATGACTTGTTTGAGGTTCCTAAGGGCCTACCCCTTCCAGAAAACTTGATCACATGATAGTACTTAAAGAAGGCACTTCTCATATTAACATCAGGCAATACATATACCCCACCATTCATAAAGAAGAGGTTGAAAAGATGATAGAAGAGCTTATGGCAGCTGGAGTTATAAGGGATAGCTCCAGTCTCTATTCTTCCCAAATTGTGATGGTCAAGAAGAATGATGGGAGCTGGAGAATGTGGATAGACTACACAGAACTGAATAGCCACACTGTCAAAGAGAAGTTTCCAATCCCAGTGATTGAGGAACTCTTGGATGAATTACATGGTGAAAGATTCTTCCCTAAATTAGATCTCAGGTCCAGGTACCATCAAATTAGAACGTGGGAGGATGACATTCCTAAAACTACATTTGGGATTCAGCATGGCCATTTTGAGTTTTTGGTAATGCTTTTGGGCTTACCAATGTCCCATCAACCTTAAGCCTATTTAATAAGATCTTTATGCCCTACTTGAGGAAGTTTATTTTAGTTTTCTTTGATGATATTCTAGTATATAGCACTAACTGGAATGATCACTTGAAGCACTTGGGGCAAACCTTTGAGATACTCAGAGCTACTATATTGTTTGCTAAGAAGAGTAATTGTGGCTTTAGGGAGACTCAAGTTGATTATCTAGGCCATGCAATCTCTATTGAAGGGGTTGCTATGGACCAGGAGAAGGTGGCTGCAGCTATGGAGAATCCACAACTCACTACTACTAAGTCTCTTAGGGGTTATTTGGTCTTAACAGGATACTATAGAAGGTTCGTCAAGGCTATGGTTCTACTGCCAGACCTCTTACTGATCTCCTGAAGAAAGGTAATTTTGGATGGAATGAGGATGCTACATATGCCTTTGAAGAACTAAAGAAATTGATCCCTTCAGCACCTATCCTTGAACTTCCAGATTTTTCAAAGGTATTCTTGGTAAAAATTGATGCTTTAGGTGAAGGGATTGAAGCAGTGTTAGCTCAGAATGGGAGAGCAATTGTCTTTTTCAATAAAGGTTTATCAGCTAAAAACAAAGCTTTAGAGAGCTACTTGCTTTAGTAAGTACAATACATATATGAAGACAATACTTGCTTGGTAGGAAGTTCATCATTAAGACTGATCACCACGGTCTTAAATAGCTACTGGAGCAAAGGATTATGGTGGTTTTTTAGCAAAAGAAATAGGAAAATAACAAAGAAAGATTTAGAGTAAAAAAATACTGCAGTATTGTCAAAGGGAATTGATTCATTCATAACTCAAAGGCTACATTTATAGCTATAATTTCTAACTAGAAAATAGAAAAATATGCTACTAAACTTATCAGCTAATTTAAATAATAAACAAAGTGGAAACTATTTTCTAAATTCAAGCCACACATGACTCTAACAAAAATAATTTAAAAATCCTAAACTTTAGCTACTCATAAACTAATTTCTGTAAAAGAAATCTTTTACAGATATTGTAGCTAGCTATTTTATTTCTGCAATATCCTGAGACATATTTCAACACTCCTCCTTGGATCAGGAATTGTAGATTGTAGTCTCGGCTGAAATTGATCTCATGAATAAATCTGTCAATTTATCTTTGGTCTTGCAAGGCTTGTGTACATCTTCTGCTGGATTAAATAAGAAGTTCTTAGTTCTCATTTCAACTTGTAAAATCTCCTGCTTAGTGGAATCAAAGATTCGGCAATAGTTGTCTCCAAATAATAATTTAAATCCTTTTTCCATTAGTTGACCAACACTTAACAAACTTTTATCAATATCAGGCACATAAAGAACATCTGAAATTATTTTTGTACGTGAACTAGTGTTAATTGCAATAGACCCTTTTCCTTTTGCAGGAATATATTCACCATTTCCAATTCTGACTTTTTTATTTTTCATAGACACAAACTCTTTAAAAAGATTTATGTCGTATGTCATGTGGTTTGTACACTCACTGTCAATCATCCAAAAATCAAAATTTTTGGTTGAAGAATATGTTGCCACAAATAAGTGGTCTTCTTCTTCCTCATTGGCGACTTGGGCATCTACTTCATGCTTTTGAGATTTCCTTTTGCAAATTACAGCTTCATGACCAAGTTGGTTGCAGATCTTGCATTGTGCATCTGGCCTCTTCCAACATTTAAATGCAGGATGACCTTTTTTGCCACAGTGCTGACAAGGTGGATAATTTTTCAAAAAATTACCTTTGCTTTGAGTTATGTGACTGGCTGCTAATGCTCCTTCAACCATGCCATCTTGCCTCATAAGCCTCATTTGCTCTTGTGCTTGCAACGTACTTAGCAATTCTGCCAAGGTGATCTTAGTCAAATCTTTTGTGTTTTCCAAGGTAGTAATGGATACTTCGTATCTCTTAGGAACCGTAACAAGAATTTTTTCAACAATTCTTGAATCTTTAAATTTTGTGCCAAGCAATCTTACCTTGTTAAAAATGCTCAGAAGTCGGTCTGAGTACTCTTTGACGGTCTCAGATTCCTTCATCTTTTGCAACTCGAATTCCCTTATTAAATTCAACACTTTCATGCCTCATATTCTTTCATCTCCAGTGTATTCTTCCTTCAGATAATCCCAAATTTCTTTTGCTGATTTGAGAGCCATAACTCTCGTAAAAATTGTTGCAGACACACTAGCAAACAAAGTTGCTTTTGCCTTTGATTTTCTGATTTTATTTTCCTTTTGGCTTTTGATCTAGGCCACCGTGGGATTATTGGGCAGCGGAAGAACATCATAATCCACTTCTACGGCCTCCCAAAGATCTAAAGCTTCAAGATAAGTCTCCATTCTTACTGCCCAGAGATGGTAATTTTCACCATCAAATACAAGAGGAGCCATCTGAGAAAAACTATTTTCAGAACTCATCTTCACTCACAGATCCCTCAATAAAAAAGCTATAGATACCAATTGTTGGTTTTTTAGCAAAGGAAGTAGGGAAATAACAGAGAGATTTAGAGTGAAAAAATACTGCAGCATTGTCAAAGAGAATTGATTCATTCATAACTCAAAGGCTATATTTATAGCTATAATTTCTAACTAGAAAATAGAAAAATATGCTACTAAACATATCAACTAATTTAAATAATAAACAAAGTGGAAACTATTTCCTAAATTCAAGCCATACATGACTCTAACAAAAATAATTTAAAAATCCTAAAATTTAGCTACTCATAAACTAATTTCTGTAAATGAAATCTTTTACAAATACTGTAGCTAGCTATTTTATTTCTGCAATATCTCGAGACATATTTCAACACTCCTCCTTGGATCAGGAATTGTAGATTGTAGTCTCGGCTGAAATTGATCTCGTGAATAAATCTGCCAATTTATCTTTGGTGTTGCAAGGCTTGTGTACATCTTCTGCTGGATTAAATAAGAAGTTCTTACTTCTCATTTTAACTTGTAAAATCTCCTGTTTAGTGGAATCAAAGATTCGGCAATAGTTGTCTCCAAATAATAATTTAAATCTTTTTTCCATTAGCTGACCAATACTTAACAAACTTTTATCAATATCAGGCACATAAAGAACATCTGAAATTATTTTTGTACATGACCTAGTGTTACATGCAACAGACCCTTTTCCTTTTGCAGGAATATATTCACCATTTCTAATTCTGACTTTCTTATTTTTCATAGACACAAACTCTTTAAAAAGATTTATGTCGTATGTCATGTGGTTTGTACACTAACTGTCAATCATCCAAAAATCAGATTTTTTGGTTGAAGAATATGTTGCCACAAATAAGTGGTCTTCTTCTTCCTCATTGGTGACTTGGGCATCTACTTCATGCTTTTGAGATTTGCTTTTGCCATTACAGCTTCATGACCAAGTTGGTTGCAGATCTTGCATTGTGCATCTGGCCTCTTCCAACATTTAAATGCAGGATGACCTTTTTTGCCAAAGTGCTGACAAGGTGGATAATTTTTCAAAAAATTACCTTTGCTTTGAGTTATGTGACTGGCTGCTAATGCTCCTTCAACCATGGCATCTTGCCTCATAAGCCTCCTTCGCTCTTGTGCCTGCAACGTACTTAGCAATTTTGCCAAGGTGATCTTAGTCAAATCTTTTGTGTTTTCCAAGGTAGTAATGGATACTTCGTATCTCTTAGGCACCGTAACAAGAATTTTTTCAACAATTCTTGAATCTTTAAATTTTGTGCCAAGCAATCTTACCTTGTTAAAAATGCTTAGAAGTCGGTCTGAGTACTCTTTGACGGTCTCAGATTCCTTCATCTTTTGCAACTCGAATTCCCTTATTAAATTCAACACTTTCATGCCTCATATTCTTTCATCTCCAGTGTATTCTTCCTTCAGATAATCCCAAATTTCTTTTGCTGATTTGAGAGCCATAACTCTCGTAAATTTTTTTGCAGACACACCAGCAAACAAAGTTGCTTTTTCCTTTGATTTTCTGATTTTATTTTCCTTTTGGCTTTTGATCTGGGCCACTGTGGGATTATTGGGAAGCGGATGAACATTACAATCCACTTCTACGGCCTCCCAAAGATCTAAATCTTTAAGATAAGTCTCCATTCTTACTTCCCAGAGATGGTAATTTCACCATCAAAGACAGTAGGAGCCATCTAAGAAAAACTATTTTCATAACTCATCTTTCACTCACAGATGTCTCAAGAAAATAGCTTTAGATACCAATTGTTGGTTTTTTAGCAAAGGAACTAGAGAAATAACAGAGAAAGATTTAGAGTGAAAAAATACTGCAGTATTGTCAAAGAGAAGTGATTCATTCATAACTCAAAGGCTTCATTTATAGCTATAATTTCTAACTAGAAAATAGAAAAATATGCTACTAAATTTATCAGCTAATTCAAATAACAAACAAAGTGGAAACTATTTCCTAAATTCAAGCCACACATTACTCTAACAAAAATAATTTAAAAATCCTAAAAGTTAGCTACTCAGAAACTAATTTCTTTAAAGAAATATTTTACAGATATTATTTTTGTACATGACCTAGTGTTACATGCAACAGACCCTTTTCCTTTTGCAGGAATATATTCACCATTTCTAATTCTGACTTTCTTATTTTTCATAGACACAAACTCTTTAAAAAGATTTATGTCGTATGTCATGTGATTTTTACACCCACTGTCAATCATCCAAAAATCAATTTTTTTGGTTGAAGAATATGTTGCCACAAATAAGTGGTCTTCTTCTTCCTCATTGGCGACTTGGGCATCTGCTTCATACTTTTGAGATTTGCTTTTGCAAATTATATCTTCATGACCAAGTTGGTTGCAGATCTTGCATTGTGCTTCTGGCCTCTTCCAACATTTAAATGGAGGATGACCTTTTTGGCCACAGTGCTGACAAGGTGGATAATTTTCTTAAAAATTACCTTTGCTTTAAGTTTTGTGACTAGCTGCTAATGCTCCTTCAACCATGCCATCTTTCCTCATAAGCCTCCTTTTCTCTTGTCCCTGCAATGTACTTAGCAATTCTGCCAAGGTGATCTTAGACAAATCTTTTGTGTTTTCCAAGGTAGTAATGAACACTTCGTATCTCTCAGGCACCGTAATTTTTGAATCTTTAAATTTTGTGCCAAGCAATCTTACCTTGTTAGCAATGAACAGAAGTCGATCTGAGTACTCCTTGACGGTCAAAGATTCCTTCATCTTTTGCAACTCGAATTTCCTTATTAAATTCAACACTTTCATGGGTAACACCCCAAGTTTTTCGGGCTAAGATTTGAAATCGTTCTAGGTATGTAATGGGGTCTGAACCCAGTAAATTCTATTGTACCTTAGTGTTAAGATCAATTAGTGCGTGTGGGAAGTGATATAGATGGGAATTAAGGTCCTAAAAAACCTCTAGCACAAGTTAAGTTGGAAACTTCTCTACCGACTAAGTTTTAGTATAACTTCCTAACTTGGGTCATCTTTAAACGATCATTACTCCTACAATATAAAGAGTTAGGTTGCACATGACCCACTAAATTAAAGGTCTTTGAGTCTTCTTTCCACGCTGCCTACCACGTATTAATCTGAGTCCAGAGTAAAAAGTTATGATCCGTTTACCGAGAAACCGTCTGTCTGTCCAGACCGTTGAATTTTGGGAGTTAAAACGGAAAGGAAAACGGACTATTTTCTGAGACAATGATCCGTTCTTCCGACCATTTTCGGAGGTAGAAACCCAAAATTTTTGAAAGTTAAAACACCTTCGAAAATGGTCTGTTTGTGGCCAAAATGGACCGTTTTGGCGACCCTTTTCTGACGCATTTTCGTTCCTAAACCAATCCGTATTTTAGTTGGAATTGCCTATAAATAGGACCCCTAGGGTATTGTTACGGGAATTGCCTCTTTTGAGCTATTTGAGGGTGTTTTGGTCCTTTCTTCATCCAAGATTCATCCCCCACTCATTCTAAATATCCTAAACCTCCTAAGGCATGAACAAAAATCAAGAAAGAGCGTTACTTCTCTCCTCAAAGTTCTTGAAGAAAAAGGTGCCTAGGGTTCAATGTTTTAAGGCAAAACTCAAGCGTTTCGTAAGCTTTATCTGTCAAAAGTTATGTTGAACGATCCCCTTTCAACTATACTCGTAAGGATTGTATTTTCTCCTACTTACTACGAAATCTATGCTAGTATTATACAACAATGGTTGAAGGGTTTCGCAAGAAAGAGTTTTCTTGAAACTTTTAAATGATTTTCTATGAAATCATCCATGTCTAATTATTATTTTAAAGTTATGGTTGGAAGTATGACCTTAATTATGGATTATTGAAATTGGGGCAGATTTGAAGCTTTAAGAAACATTTACTACAGAAATTATTTTATTACCTAAGCAATTGAATCTTGACGGAAAAAGAAGGATCTTCTTAACTCCCTTGGTTCTTGAAATGGTTGTTTGATAATTAATTGGATTATAACCTTGAGGGACTTATATGTTAAATGAGTTGAAGATCTTTAACTACAGGACTATTGATGTGTAAATGATGAAGGCATAATATGATAAGTAGGACTTGCAAGTCTTGGTATGACGATACCAACCTACGTGTGCCTTAAGAATGTTAAGAGTCCAAAAAATGAATGATTTTGTTAAATGTTTGAAATGTTAAAATATGGGCTTAAGAGGATTAGATGGTTAACCGAGAAGGTATGATTCGAACGGGGCTCAACACCTGAAACCGTGTTTTGCTGACACGGGCATGAGTTAAAGGAGGCTCTTCCCTCTGAGTCAAATGGGGCTCTTTATTGTATGCTTGACTTGTTCAGTAGTATGCAATTACGGGGTGATTATAATATGATTCTCCGATCCTTGCGGAAAACTTGGATTGGAGGCTCTGCCGATCGAGTGTGATCGGACCCATATAGCTCATGGTGAATTAAATGTCGGGGATACCATCTAGTCCAGAAGTAATATATTCTTGTAAATGTCTTAATTGTTGATTTGGAAATTGCCCCATATTCTATGTTATATTTTTATGACTTGCTTTATAAACTGTGATATCCCTTCCCCTGGGTTACATGCCAGTACTCGCCATACTGATCATCCTCGGATGCTGCATCTTTTCATGATGCAAGTTCAAAGACCTTTCCTCATGGTTCTGTGCAGCACTAGGATCTTTGGGATTTTGATAAACAAGTGGTGAGCCCTCCATCTTTCGAAAGGCGATCTAAATTCTTATTTGACTCTGGTTTTAGTTACATAGTATTGTCAGGGTCATGTCCTGGCATAGATATTTCATCAGTATGTTAGAGGCTTCATAGACCTATATAGATGTTGTTTAAACATTTTATTCCCAACACTTGGTTAATTTTGATATATGTTTTAAATGATGTTCTTAAATGGGTCCTTTCTTCGCAAATTCTTTATTTATTGAATGTACTTGTTAATGTATGCTAAGGGGTTAACTCAGGCCTTCTTGGTCTGGGTTTCTCGTTACGTCCGGGGCCTAGTCTCGGGTCGTGACAAACTTAGTATCAAAGCACGGTTCATGGTGCCAGGGTGTCTACGAAGACGTGTCCAGTAGAGTCTTACTTATGGGTGTATTGTGCACAACACTTATAATCAGGAGTCTATAGGGCATCTAGGAAACGTTTCCCATTCTCTCATACTCCAAATCGTGTGAAAGTTCTATCTATAAGAAACTCATCCATATTCCTACTCTTCTCTAACTCAACTGGCTACGCCCTATTTTTGAGTTGAAAGAAGTATAAAGCTCAGACTCCTTATGATGTAATCCTATCTGGTTGAGTCATCCAAAAGGTTATGAAACTGCACAAGGACTTGAGAGGAGTCCATTAGTGCGTCAACTTATGTTGATTCTAAGTATAAACCTCTATTTTCTTGAATTATGCTTTTGAGACAAGGCGAAACGTGTTTTAAAACCCTTTCAAAAACTTTATTGCAGCTGTCGCACTCAAGAGGGAAAAGGTATGTATACGAGTGTTGGGATAGTATTTTCATATGAGAGAAAGTATAAACTAGGGTGTGATGAGATAAGTAGTGAGATGATCCCAAGGTCAGAGAATTATGGAGTCATGAGTTTAAGAGCTAGAGAGTGTGGGTTGTAAGAGATCGAAAAATGTAGCTAGAGTGTTTTACCCACTAATTAAGTGATAGAGGTGGTATGCCCGTATTGTGTGGGTTTCAGTTTAGCAAGATTAGCAGATTTTATGGAAATTGGTAGAAATGGAGTGGTTAGTTAAGATGTTTTTTCTATTATTTGAAATAGGGAGGGAGCCTATAGTGGCTTGTTATTGTAGTAGTATAGACCAATTATAGGTTGTGGATGTATGGATAGACTGGTTGCGAATTTCTGAATTCAGACTCCATTTTGGGGTCTTGGGTAGACTTAGAGATGTTTATAGAACTATGAAGGTAGTTTAAATGTATGTATGGGTAAGTAGATTTGATGTGAGAAAGAATAGCGTGCTAATGGAATGTAATGGGTTATATTGTAAGATTAAGATCGACTATCTCATGTGGTTTTAGTAGACACTATCTTGAATTTAACTAGTAGTTGTAAGCCAATATAGTAGGTGAAAAGATGTGTCATGAATGTTAAGGTGTAGTAGCAATATGGTGAAGGAGGTTGTGCTTGTAAGCCATAAATTATGTTGAAGAAGGAACTAAGATCAATCACTCTGTCATAATTTTGGTGGATTAGTGTTTCTTGATTTCTATTTGGTAGTTGTAAGCCTGAATAGCATGCTAAGTTTTGATGTTAACCTTACCTAGTGCTAGACACTAAGTTTGAGTTGTGGATGGTCGATGAGGTAGAAAAAATGATAGTTGTAGATGAAAATATTACTTTTATGAGACTTATCTAATAGGCTTGACATGGTGCGTGAGAGGGCTTAGGTTGATAACATAGGGTAGGTTTGAATGTGTAAGCATGATATATACATGAGAACTAGTGTTGAAGCAATGAATTATGGCTAAGTCATTAGAGGAATAAGAGCCCTAAGTGTATAAGAATGAATTGTACCAGAGGTAATATGATGTTAGATGGGGTTTTCTGTTGTTCAGAGTACTGCTAGGTGGTCCCGATTAGTGTTCTTGAGTTTCTTCATATGGAGAAGGCTTAGTAGTTAATATTGATATTCATTGGAATTGAATTAAGGGAATTGTAGATCTAAAGAGGGTCATTGTTGAATCTCTTAGTATAATTTTAAAATATCGTTGAATTGAGCGGATATGAGATTGGATAAATGCTAGCAAATTAAGGAGTGGAAAATAATTTTTTAAAGTGTTAGAGACCATGGATGTGTGTTCCCAAGGGAACTAAGTGTTAATTCTTCGGCTATAGAGGTTAGCGTAAGTTAAGAATAAAATCTCTGGAGGTAATGACCTAGAAAGGAGTTGGTATCTCTCCAAATGTAATATCTGGATGAGATTGGCATTTATATGTGTAGTGATACCCTGGAGTGCCGAGTGTTGTACTCATAGATCTTTTTACTGCATAGATCTACAGGTCTAGGATAGTGACCTTTGCGCTAAAGGGGAGATGATGAGGTGTTGAACCAAGGAAAGTATTGAGTTTATAGTGGTGATTAGTTGCAGAAGGGAGTTATGATGCGTGGCACGATGATCCATTCTTATTCTAGCATATTCCTTATACTTCAGTTTAAGAGGACACTCTACCCATGTCTTATGCCTTTGAATCATGACTATGTCTGAGGGCCGAATTTTCTATCTAGACTCTTGTCAATGCTCTGTCATTTGAAATGGAAGCGATAGCATTCCCAGCGATGTAAATATTTCTCTATAGTTCCAGGGATCCAAAGTCTATGTTACGATGCTCATGATCCATGAATCCATGTCTCACGCTATGCTTAGTCCTATAAACTCAAGCTTCATGATATGTCCAAAACGGCTATTGAAATAATGCTACATCATGTACACACTCAGATCAGACTTCTTGAAAGATTCGTGCTTTTGATTTCCTTTCTCTAAGCCTTGTGTACATCCACCCTTGACGGTTATGAATGGTGATGGCATGTCTATGCTCAGAACAACCCTTAGTCCATGTCTTGGGTGTTCAGAATATGAAGTAACCATACTCATCGCACCAGATTGCCTAAACCTCAACTTGCTTGGCAAGGTTACGTAAGTATAAGTCTAGATTGAACAACATTCATGTATCCCCAATGATCAGACTCCATGTTTGTGATCAAGAGTCATGCCTCTATTTTCATGTCATGCAGTTCATGCTCTTAATCTATTCACTCGGTAATGTTTAGCTTATGTGGGGCAAGTGTCAGTAGAGGAAGCTAAGTAGTGGCCTAGATGGAAAGTAGGGAATCGTGGTGGTTGCAATGTGGTTATGCTACCTAAGTTGTTAAGTGTGAATGAGATGTGAGATGAGGATTTGTTGTGTGTAATATTAAGATGAGACTATATAGGGTGTCTCCTTGTAGAAGATGGAGAATTGTTGATTGTGGGCTGCTTGAGAGAATTATTTGATGGTTTTAGCTACAAAGGAGTCGAAAAAGGAATATAGTGATAGGCCTGGATGTGATGATGAATACTTGAGGGCGTGTGCATTGTGTGACAAGTGACTCTTTGTTAAAAGCTTGAGCTTGATTGATTAAGATGATAGGGAGAAGTAGTATTCTTGGAGGGTGAATCTAGAGGTAGAATTTGACGAGTTTAGAAAAAAAAACTAAGAGCGGATCACTTCATATGTAGCACTTTATGCATTCAAGTTAGGCTTGAACAAGGTGAAAGCAAGATGTTAGATGTAGACTTTAGTAGCTATATGCACCAATGTGAAAATTTCAAGTCGTAAGTGGTGATGTGTAGTAGTAAGACGAGGTTACATAGTTGAAAGGTGTTGCTAAATCTAAGGGTTATTAGCCATATCATTTAAGGTGGGGATACTTATATTCGTATGTCTAGCAGGACCTTATTTTATGCCATGTGTCAATATCAGTTCATGCTTATGGTTTCCAAAATTTCATGTCGTACATTAGTATGATCACGTTTCATAAAACTTATGTCCTAGATCATGTCTGTGCCAAGTCTCCTATATCTCTCGACTTTTACTAACGTGCCTTGCTTGATGTTGTTATAGAGTGCCTCTCGATGTCTTTCTATCTTTGTTTAAAAGAGATTCTTGACGTGAATTTATAGCCATCATTCGAGGACGAATGATTCCAAGGGGGAGATATTGTAGCACCCCAAGTTTTTTGGGCTAAGATTTGAAACCGTTCTAGGTATGTAATGGGGTTCGAACCTAATAAATTCAATTATACCTTAGTGTTAAGATCAATTAGTGCGTGTGGGAAGTGATATAGATGGGAATTAAGGTCCTAAAGAACCTCTAGCACAAGTTAAGTTGGAAACTTCTCTACCAACTAAGTTTTAGTATAACTTTCTAACTTGGGTCATATTCAAATGATCATTACTCCTATAATATAAATAGTTAGGTATCCCATGACCCACCAAATTAAAGTTCTTTGAGTCTTCTTTCCAATGCCACCTACCTCGCATTAATTCGAGTCCGGAGTAAAAAGTTATGATCAGTTTACCGAGAAGACATCTATCTGTCCAGAAGACCATTGAATTTTAGGAGTTAAAATGGAAAGGAAAACGGACCATTTTCTGAGACAACGGTCCATTTTTTTGACCGTTTTTGGAGGCAGAAACCCAAATTTCCGAAATTTAAAACGCCTTCGAAAATTGTCCGTTTGTGTCCAAAACGGACCATTTTGGCAACCATTTTCTGACGCATTTTCCTTTCTAAACCAATCCGGATTTTAATTGGTATTGCCTACAAATAGTACCCCTAGGGTATTGTTACGGGAATTGCCTCTTTTAAGCTATTTGAGGGTATTTTGGTCCTTTCTTCATCCAAGATCCATCCCTCACTCATTCTAAATATCCTAAACCTCCTAAGGCAAGAACAAAAATCAAGAAAGAGCGTTACTTCTCTCCTCAAAGTTCTTGAAGCAAAAGGTGCCTAGGGTTCAAAGTTCTAAGGCAAAACTCAAGCATTTCGTAAGCTTTCTCCGTCAAAAGGTATGTTGACCGATCCCCTTTCAACTATACTCGTAAGTATTGTGTTTTCTCCTACTTACTACGAAATCTATGCTAGTATTATACAACAATGGTTGAAGAGTTTCGCAAGAAAGAGTTTTCTTGAAACTTTTAAACGATTTTCTATGAAATCATCCGTGTCTAATTATTATTTTAAAGTTATAGTTGGAAGTATGACCTTAATTATGGATTATTTAAATTGGGGCAGATTTGAAGATTTAAGAAACGTTTACTACGGAAACTATTTTATTACCTAAGCAATTGAATCTTGACGGAAAAAGAAGGATGTTCTTATCTCCCTCGGTTCTTGAAATGGTTGTTTGATAAGTAATTGGATTATAACCTTGAGGGACTTATATGTTAAATTAGTTTAAGATCCTTAACTACGGGACTATTGATGTGTAAATGATGAAGGCATAATATGATAAGTAGGACTTGCAAGTCTTGGTATGACGATTCCAACCTATGTGTGCCTTAAGAATGTTAAGAGTCCGAAAAATGAATGATTTTGTTAAATGTTTGAAATGTTAAAATATGGGCTTAAGAGGATTAGATGGTTAATCGAGAAGGTATGAGTCAAACGGGGCTTAACACCTGAAACCGTATTTTGCCGACACGGGTATGAGTTGAACGAGGGTTTCCCATTACGTCCGGAGCCTAGTCTCGAATCGTGACATCATGCCTCGTATTCTTTCATCTCCAGTGTAATCTTCCTTCAGAAAATCCCAAAATTCTTTTGCTGATTTAAGAGCTATAACTCTCGTAAAAATTATTGCAGACACACCAACAAACAAAGTTTCTTTTGCCATTGATTATCTAATTTTATTTTCCTTTTGGCTTTTGATCTGGGCCACTGTGGGATTATTGGGCAGCGAAAGAACATCATAATCCACTTCTACGACCTCCCAAAGATCTAAAGCTTCAAGATAAGTCTCCTTTATTACTGCCTAGAGATGGTAATTTTCACCATCAAATACAGGAGGAGCCATCTGAGAAAAACTATTTTCAGAACTCATCTTTCACTCACAGATCCCTCAAGAAAATATCTCTAGATACCAATTGTTGGTTTTTTAGCAAAGGAAGTAGGGAAATAACAGAGAAAGATTTAGAATGAAAAAATACTGCAGTATTGTCAAAGGGAATTGATTCATTCATAACTCAGAGGCTACATTTATAGCTATAATTTCTAACTAGAAAATAAAAAAAATATGCTACTAAGCTTATCATCTAATTCAAATAACAAACAAAGTGGAAACTATTTCCTAAATTCAAGCCACACATGACTCTAACAAAAATAATTTAAAAATCCTAAAAGTTAGCTACTCATAAACTAATTTCTGTAAAAGAAATCTTTTACAAATATTGTAGCTAGCTATTTTATTTCTGTAATATCCTGAGACATATTTCAATACTCCTCCTTGGATCAAGAATTGTAGATTGTAGCCTCGGCTGAAATTGATCTCGTGAACAAATCTGTCAATTCATCTTTGGTCTTACAAGACGTGTGTACATCTTCTGCTGGATTAAATAAGAAGTTCTTACTTCTCATTTAAACTTGTAAAATCTCCTGCTTAGTGGAATCAAAGATTCGGCAATAGTTGTCTCCAAATAATAATTTAAATCCTTTTTCCATTAGCTATCCAACACTTAACAAACTTTTATCAATATCAGGCACCTAAAGAACATCTGAAATTATTTCGGTACCTAAACTAGTTTTAATTGCAACAGACCCTTTTTCTTTTGCAGGAATATATTCACCATTCTCAATTCTGACTTTTTTATTTTTCATAGACACAAACTCTTTAAAAAAAATTATGTCGTATGTCATGTGGTTTGTACACCCACTATCAATCATCCAAAAATCAGATTTTTCAGTTGAAAGATATGTTGCCACAAATAAGTGATCTTCTTCTTCCTCATTGGCGACTTGGGCATCTGCTTCATACGTTTGAGGTTTGCGTTTGCAAATTACAGCTTCATGACCAAGTTGATTGCAGATCTTGCATTGTGCATCTGTCCTCTTCCAACATTTAAATGGAGGATGACCTTTTTTTCCACAGTGCTGACAAGGTGGATAATTTTTCAAAAAATTACCTTTGCTTTGAGTTTTGTGACTGGATGCCAATTCTCCTTCAACCATGCCATCTTGCCTCAAAAGCCTTCTTTGCTCTTATGCCTGCAATGTACTTAGCAATTCTGCCAAGGTGATCTTAGATAAATATTTTGTGTTTTCGAAGGTAGTAATGGATACTTCATATCTCTCAGGCACCCTAACAAGATTTTTTTCAACAATTCTTGAATCTTTAAATTTTGTGCCAAGCAATCTTACCTTGTTAACAATGCTCAGAAGTCGGTCTGAGTACTCTTTGACGGTCTCAGATTTATTCATCTTTTGCAACTCAAATTTCCTTATTAAATTCAACACTTTAATGCCTCATATTTTTTCATCTCCGCTGTATTCTTCCTTCACATTATTCTAAATTTCTTTTGCCGATTTGAGAGCCATAACTCTCGTAAAAATTGTATCCGACACACCAGCAAACAAAGTTGCTTTTGCCTTTGATTTTATGATTTTATTTTCCCTTTGGCTTTAGATCTGGGCCATGGTGGGATTATTGGGCAGTGGAAGAACATCATAATCCACTTCTACGGCCTCCCAAAGATCCAAAGCTTCAAGATAAGTCTCCATTCTTACTGCCCAGAGATGGTAATTTTCACCATTAAATACAGGAGGAGCCATCTGAGAAAAACTATTTTCAGAACTCATCTTCACTCACAGATCCCTCAAGAAAAAAGCTCTAGATACCAATTGTTGGTTTTTTAGCAAAGGAAGTAGGGAAATAACAGAGAAAGATTTAGAGTGAAAAAATATTGCAGTCTTGTCAAAGGGAATTGATTCATTCATAACTCAAAGGCTACATTTATAGCTATAATTTCTAACTTGAAAATAGAAAAATATGCTACTAAACTTATCATCTAATTCAAATAACAAACAAAGTGGAAACTATTTCCTAAATTCAAGCCACACATGACTCTAACAAAAATAATTTAAAAATTCTGAAAGTTAGCTACTCATAAACTAATTTCTGTAAAAGAAATCTTTTACAAATATTGTAGCTAGCTATTTTATTTCTGTAATATCCTGAGACATATTTCAATACTCCTCCTTGGATCAAGAATTGTAGATTGTAGTCTCGGCTGAAATTGATCTCGTGAACAAATCTGTCAATTCATCTTTGGTCTTACAAGACGTGTGTACATCTTCTGCTGGATTAAATAAGAAGTTCTTACTTCTCATTTCAACTTGAAAAATCTCATGCTTAGTGGAATCAAAGATTCGAGAATAGTTGTTTCCAAATAATAATTTAAATCCTTTTTCCATTAGCTAACCAACACTTAACAAACTTTTATCAATATCAGGCACCTAAAGAACATCTGAAATTATTTTTGTACCTGAACTAGTTTTAATTGCAATAGACCCTTTTTCTTTTGCAGGAATATATTCACCATTCTCAATTCTGACTTTTTTATTTTTCATAGACACAAACTCTTTAAAAAAAATTATGTCGTATGTCATGTGGTTTGTACACCCACTATCAATCATCCAAAAATCAGATTTTTTAGTTGAAAGATATGTTGCCCCAAATAAGTGATCTTCTTCTTCCTCATTGGCGACTTGGGCATCTGCTTCATACGTTTGAGATTTGCTTTTGCAAATTACAGCTTCATGACCAAGTTGATTGCAGATCTTGCATTGTGCATCTGTCCTCTTCCAACATTTAAATGGAGGATGACCTTTTTTGCCACAGTGCTGACAAGGTGGATAATTTTTCAAAAAATTACCTTTGCTTTGAGTTTTGTGACTGGATGCCAATTCTCCTTCAACCATGCCATCTTGCCTCATAAGCCTCCTTTGCTCTTGTGCCTGCAATGTACTTAGCAATTCTGCCAAGGTGATCTTAGATAAAATTTTTGTGTTTTCGAAGGTAGTAATGGATACTTCGTATCTCTCAGGCACCGTAACAATAATTTTTTCAACAATTCTTGAATCTTTAAATTTTGTGCCAAGCAATCTTACCTTGTTAACAATGCTCAAAAGTCGGTCTGAGTACTCTTTGACGGTCTCAGATTCCTTCATCTTTAGCAACTCAAATTCCCTTATTAAATTCAACACTTTTATGCCTCGTATTTTTTCATCTTCGGTGTATTCTTCCATCAGATAATCCCAAATTTCTTTTGCCGATTTGAGAGCCATAACTCTCGTAAAAATTGTATCCGACACACCAGCAAACAAAGTTGCTTTTGCCTTTGATTTTATGATTTTATTTTTCCTTTGGCTTTTGATCTGGGCCATGGTGGGATTATTGGGCAGTGGAAGAACATCATAATCCACTTCTACGGCCTCCCAAAGATCCAAAGCTTCAAGATAAGTCTCCATTCTTACTGCCCAGAGATGGTAATTTTCACCATTAAATACAGGAGGAGCCATCTGAGAAAAACTATTTTCAGAACTCATCTTCACTCACAGATCCCTCAAGAAAAAAGCTCTAGATACCAATTGTTGGTTTTTTAGCAAAGGAAGTAGGGAAATAACAGAGAAAGATTTAGAGTGAAAAAATATTGCAGTCTTGTCAAAGGGAATTGATTCATTCATAACTCAAAAGCTACATTTATAGCTATAATTTCTAACTTGAAAATAGAAAAATATGCTACTAAACTTATCATCTAATTCAAATAACAAACAAAGTGGAAACTATTTCCTAAATTCAAGCCACACATGACTCTAACAAAAATAATTTAAAAATTCTGAAAGTTAGCTACTCATAAACTAATTTCTGTAAAAGAAATCTTTTACAAATATTGTAGCTAGCTATTTTATTTCTGTAATATCCTGAGACATATTTCAATACTCCTCCTTGGATCAAGAATTGTAGATTGTAGTCTCGGCTGAAATTGATCTCGTGAACAAATCTGTCAATTCATCTTTGGTCTTACAAGACGTGTGTACATCTTCTGCTGGATTAAATAAGAAGTTCTTACTTCTCATTTCAACTTGAAAAATCTCATGCTTAGTGGAATCAAAGATTCGACAATAGTTGTCTCCAAATAATAATTTAAATCCTTTTTCCATTAGCTAACCAACACTTAACAAGCTTTTATCAATATCAGGCACCTAAAGAACATCTGAAATTATTTTTGTACCTGAACAAGTTTTAATTGCAATAGACCCTTTTTCTTTTGCAGGAATATATTCACCATTCTCAATTCTGACTTTTTTATTTTTCATAGACACAAACTCTTTAAAAAAATTTATGTCGTATGTCATGTGGTTTGTACACCCACTATCAATCATCCAAAAATCAGATTTTTTAGTTGAAAGATATGTTGCCCCAAATAAGTGATCTTCTTCTTCCTCATTGGCGACTTGGGCATCTGCTTCATACGTTTGAGATTTGCTTTTGCAAATTACAGCTTCATGACCAAGTTGATTGCAGATCTTGCATTGTGCATCTGTCCTCTTCCAACATTTAAATGGAGGATGACCTTTTTTGCCACAGTGCTGACAAGGTGGATAATTTTTCAAAAAATTACCTTTGCTTTGAGTTTTGTGACTGGATGCCAATTCTCCTTCAACCATGCCATCTTGCCTCATAAGCCTCCTTTGCTCTTGTGCCTGCAATGTACTTAGCAATTCTGCCAAGGTGATCTTAGATAAATTTTTTGTGTTTTCGAAGGTAGTAATGGATACTTCGTATCTCTCAGGCACCGTAACAATAATTTTTTCAACAATTCTTGAATCTTTAAATTTTGTGCCAAGCAATCTTACCTTGTTAACAATGCTCAAAAGTCGGTATGAGTACTCTTTGACGGTCTCAGATTCCTTCATCTTTAGCAACTCAAATTCCCTTATTAAATTCAACACTTTTATGCCTCGTATTTTTTCATCTTCGGTGTATTCTTCCTTCAGATAATCCCAAATTTCTTTTGCCGATTTGAGAGCCATAACTCTCGTAAAAATTGTATCCGACACACCAGCAAACAAAGTTGCTTTTGCCTTTGATTTTATGATTTTATTTTCCCTTTGGCTTTTGATCTGGGCCACCGTGGGATTATTGGGCAGTGGAAGAACATCATAATCCACTTCTACGGCCTCCCAAAGATCCAAAGCTTCAAGATAAGTCTCCATTCTTACTGCCCAGAGATGGTAATTTTCACCATTAAATACAGGAGGAGCCATCTGAGAAAAACTATTTTCAGAACTCATCTTCACTCACAGATCCCTCAAGAAAAAAGCTCTAGATACCAATTGTTGGTTTTTTAGCAAAGGAAGTAGGGAAATAACAGAGAAAGATTTAGAGTGAAAAAATATTGCAGTCTTGTCAAAGGGAATTGATTCATTCATAACTCAAAGGCTACATTTATAGCTATAATTTTGTCACGACCCAATTTCTCGGTCATGATGGCACCTACAACCCCCGGTAGGTAAACCAATCCCCGTAGCCCAGAACAGTTAGTAATGGGCTACTATCTAGCAAATAAGGGAACAAGACGAATAAAATAGATAACAGGGATATAAATATATACATATGCGGAAACTAAACCAAACCCCAAGACCTGGTATCATAGTACAGAGCCAAACTACATACATGGAGTACAAATAAACCAAAACTATATATACAGATGTCTCTGAATGGTAATAGAGTACATGAAGCAAAAGATAAACTAAAGCTAAGCTCCGATCGCCAAGAGCTCACCCTCAGCCTGAAGTAGTCTCCAACAGATCTCCAAGCACGAATCACAACGATCTAACGGCGATGGCCCACGCTAGGATCTGCACCCAAAGATGCAGGGGGTAGGGGTGAGCACCAAATGCGAAGCATAAGGTACCCAGTAGGTATCATAGGCCGACTGGGCACATATAAGATAAAAGCGCAGTAATAGACAGAATAGAAGCAAGCAGTCACAGAAATCAACGAAAGGTACACAGGAACTAGCCCAGAGGGAAATCAACAGAACCACATATGAGGCTAGTAAGCAGAATATACACACCAAGGCACAGGTGAAAGTAAGAAATAACGCACCTGGGGTCCTTGCAATAACAGTGTATATAAAAATAAGTTTACGAAATGGACGGTATACCGGTAACCTCAAGTGTAATAAGAAGAGAGAAAGAGTGACAATAGGCATGCTCAGAGACATGAATCAAACTCAACTAATCACACCAATCTCATACTTATCCATAATAGAGAACAATTCTATAAGTAAAAAGCAAAGGTCTACCTACAGTCCCTCGGCCGCCCATACAACCGAGGAACACAAACAAGTGAAAACAAACCCTCCGGCATCCCATACTACCGGAGCGTACAAACAGCAAACAGCAAACAAGGGTGGAACCTCGAACCATGAATGATATGATGCATGAAGATCTCAAGTGCCATAGTATCTCTGTATGTACCTCCTCCGGCGCCGATCCGGCCCAGCAGGTAGGTTCCATGGAAGGACTCTGCCCGTATACCTCTACTCCACCGTATACCCCTCTTCCGGCACACGCAGCCCGTAGCCCCTGGCCCGGATGGCAAGGTCCATGGAGGTCCCAGACCCCATACTAAATCTCAGTATCAGAACATGTATCAAGATAGAGACCCAGTCTCGATATCAAGATAGAGACCCAGTCTCGAATATGCATGCCCAGACCCTGTCCAGGACTAAAAATAGTAGGAAAATATCTCAAAAACCCCTCCCAGGGTGCCCGGGCGTAGCCGGGTCTAAACAGTAAAAAGTCATCTCAGGTGCTCGGTCCGACCGAGGCTAAAAATCATCTCAAGTAACAAGAAAACTCAACTAGCACCCCGGCCCTGCCGAGTCTAGCGATAATCATAAAACTGATGATTTTAAACATAATTTTACTTTCTTGCTCAAAAATCTCCACAAGTGAAATCAACCATTTCCAAATCATTTCCATCAAGAACGGGCCCCCCGGGCCATGCAAGGTTTAGAAAACAGTGCCAGTAGGCCCGAAGCCAAAACCACAGTAAAACATGGATAAAACCTCTTTATATGCATGGAAATGGTATGATCACACACAATAGCTGCCCCGCAGCTCACAATCAACCTATCGACCCTGCACAGGCCCACAGCTACTCAGCAAGCATAACCAGCCTAGAAGGATAATTCTATGCCCGGGACTCGCGGACATTCCCAAATTCCCACCTTCTATGTTCCAGAGTCAATAAGGCCTCACAAGACCACAAGGGTAAATAAAATATAACGGCAAATACTACAAACAACGGAGGAACAAAATAGGCGGTTATGAATAAAGCGGTCAAGGTCTGTGGTACCAACCTAATAAACCAACCCAAGGATGCCCATTAATACAATTTTATTCTATATATGCGGAGTCTAGGGAAATTAAACCGTAACCTACCTGTTGTCCGACGACAAGCTGCTAGAACAACGATGTCCAAGCTCGAACCACTCCAAGAAAATCCAAAACTAAATCAGAATCGGATTCGGATTTGGGACGGAATAACTTGACGTAGATAATTGATTTTCTTTCGATGACCGAATATCGCGTCAATTTAATATTCCCTCATAACTCTTCCTTAGCTTATAAAGAATTAACGTGCACATTAGTATGCACAAGCTCCCAGTGCTTAACGTGAATAGGCAGCAATTGCCCTTTATCAATTTGCTCCAAATGATGAAGTTTGGCAGCAATTGCCTACTTCATCAATTGGTTTCCACGTGGGGGGGTGTGTGTCAACACCACATCTCCCCTTATCCAATTAATGATAGGTGGGTCCCCGCTACGTATATATTCGGGTATTGAATAAATTCGTGGTAAAATAAATATAGCTTTTTAAATATACCATAATTATTAAAAAATTATTTCAAACAAAACCTACTACATTAAAATAATAAATTTCAACATAACTAAATTTACTATTTCCGTTAAAATATTACGGTGTATAAAAACCTTATAAAATAAATACATATACAACTATCTCGTAACAAAATATTTTTCATAAACCTTTAAAATATTTTGAAAAGGCAATACTAATATAGTTTTTACCAAATTCAACTTTTAAATAAAATATTTTCAAATACACGCACGATGCTAATAAAATTCTTAAGAATTCTCTCGGGATCCTCCCTTATGTTTTATTACTGTTTCAGAACTGAAATGGCGTTTTAAAACGTGAAGTTGAGGCTTAAATCGCGTTTAACCCGACCCGGTTCGCGACCCGGTTCGCAACCCATTTTCTGCCAGACAGTCCGCGGTAAAACAGTCATAACTCTTTACTTCGAGATCGGTTGGACGTGAGGTTTTGTGCGTTGGAAACTAGACTCGTAGACCTTCGATTTGGTATTTCGAGGGACTTCTAACTCTTTATATATTGGGAGAAAAGTCCCGAGACATTTGACCCAAAGTTCAGAAAAATTTGTTAAGGGTCTTACGATATCTTTTGTCGATTTGCTTGACTTCAAATCTTAAACGTGGAAATGACCGGAAGGGTCATTACAAGCTTTTAATCTTTCGTTAATGTTTTCTATAAGATCATCTGGGATGTCAAATTTTTCCTGAAATCTTGGAAATTTATCTTTTGAAAATTCTGGTAATTTAAATATTGGGTGAGTTTCTAACTTCTTATCCTTGTCATTATAAGAAGAACTTGGTTTATCTTTAAAGGTTGATTTATCATCAGCCTTAAGAATTTGGTTGGAGACTACATATAGCAGTTGATTGGTATAATTATTTTGTTAAATTAGCCAATTTATATCTTTATTTGTAGGGTCACCTTTAGCATCTAATATATCGAGTTTAAATGGTGTAGCAGTAACAACTCTACCATCTACGGGTAAACTAATTTCTTCTAATGTGGGAATTATAGATTCAACCACCTTAGTTTTAGTATACCATTTATTGACAATCTTATTTAATGATTCTTTTTGATCGTCTATTTTTTCAGTATACTCAAACCATTTAAAAAATTTGATACTACATCTTATTCTTTTCATATCGGTGCGCCAATTTTTTCTAAAGGATATTATTTCCTTTAATGAATATTTTTGGACATACCATTCCCTTTTTATGGCATTCTCTGGATCCGTCCAGAGTTTATCTAAATATTCAAAGTCAGGTTCAAATTCTTCATCCGACCTGAACATGCACAAAGAGTCTCTTACTCCTAGAATTTCACTAGAAGTGGGACTTCTTGGTTTCTTGGTAATTCTAGGTTCGTATTCCACTTTTGGAATTGTTTCTGAAAAATCTACTCCCTTTAACTCTTTCTCTCTGTCTTCAAGAATTACCTCCTTTTTTTCTTGGGTTGTCGAAAATGAGGATATTGGAAAAGACATTATTTTACTAGAAGTAGCATGACTAAGAGATTGGGATCTTAAAAATTTTAAATCTATAGATCCATCCAAAAATTGAACTAACTGCTCAATGCTTGAATTTTCCTCTTCAATATTTGGCTCCGTTATGGAGTCAAAGTGCCAATTATTTTTTATTAATACATCATCTCATTTTATCATTTTTGGGACAAAGGTTTTATTATGATTATGATTGGCTTCCATAAGCATGGTAACTCCTTTATTGCTTACTATTTTACCCTTAGGGGCTAAGGTAGTTTTCATTAGTCCATAATATACTCTATATATTATGTCTATCTCACTAGTATTTATTTTACTATTCATATTTTTTGTCTTAACATTTAATGTTAATGTATCCATAACATTCTGATCATTATTATCTATAGAGAAATTGGGATAACAATTAAAATATACAGGGCCATTAGCTAAATTACTTTGTAATACTGCTAATAATGAGTCATCAAAATTTAGTAATCTATTATCTCTTAGGAGAAGACATATAGGTACATCTAGACCTAAATGATATAAGGGTTTAACTGCTACTTGAACAAGTCCTATATGAAGAAACTTGTAATTTTTTATATATCTGTTAATATCTTCAGCCGCTAATAATTTAATAGTTTCAATAATCTTATTAACAACAACCGTAGATTCAGAAGTTTTAATATTATAATTTTTTA
This sequence comes from Jaltomata sinuosa, assembly GCA_003996215.1. Taxonomy (NCBI): domain Eukaryota; kingdom Viridiplantae; phylum Streptophyta; class Magnoliopsida; order Solanales; family Solanaceae; genus Jaltomata; species Jaltomata sinuosa. The sequence continues at coordinate 72,031 of QJPP01003071.1, forward strand.
TAAAATCAAAGTGTCCAGTTTTATAAACATTTTTAAAATGTTCTTTTGGAATATTCCAATTTTGTAGATCACTTTCTATTTTCGCTATCTTAGTAGTGGTAGCAGAAACATTAACACTATTTATTATGTTTTGATTTATTGGAGCGTCCATTAAAATTGTGCTGATAATTCTGACTGATTAATTCATATAATATCTAATAGAATAGAATGTTATGGATACATTAACATTAAATGTTAAGACAAAAAATATAAATAGTAAACTAAATACTAGAGAGATAGTCATAATATATAGAGTATATTATAGAATAATGAAAACTACCTTAGCTCCTAAGGCTAAAATAGTAAGCAATAAAGGAGTTTCCATGCTTATGGCCAATCATAATCATAAAAAAACCTTCGTCCAAAAAATGATAAAATGGGATGATGTATTAATAAATGATAATTGGCACTTTGACTCCATAATGGAGCCATATATTGAAGAGGAAAATTCAAGCATTGAGCAGGTAGTTCAATTTCGGATGGATCTATAGATTTTGGTTGGCAGGGAGGGGTATGAGTATGAGTAGCTAAATCTTTATACTATCCTAGAGCCAGTCGAAATTATGTTGCTCTTGAAATAATTATTTCATTGAGTAGTCTTTGTTGTTACTCTTCATCCACTTTCTTAGTTTTATTCCTTAAGTTGGGTAGCCATTTAATCACGGTCTAGACATTGGCAAGCTTGTATTCTCTGTTGGATTAGCTCTAGATTTGTCATGTATTAGAGCGAGATCCGGATGGTGTTCCCGTCGTCAAACATAAAGGAATAAGATAAAAGAAAGTTAGAGAAGACAACCAAAAAATACTACACAAAGAATTAATTATTAAGGAGTAACATCTAAAGTAGATATTGGTTCCAAGATAGTACTCCAAAATCCCCTACTACCCCATATTATATTCAAGTCTTATGCTTACACATCCATTCACAGAAGAAATAAAATATTATAATCAGGCAAAATGGTTTCATTTGAAATACCAAAAGAAGTATAAAAAGCAAAGAACACAGATATTAAAGGACCTTAATTATTTGAAATAGTTCGTACCCACAGAAACATTAGATAAATATTCTAGAGAAGTAACTAGAGAGTTAATCATCGATAAACTAATTGAATCATATAATTAATTATATACAGTTAGCCTTATTTTATCGCTCCAAAGTGTGCAATTAGATATTATATTAATTAATCATGCAGAATTATCAGCACAATTTTAATGGATGCTCCAATAAATAAAAATATAATAAATAGTGTTAATATTTTTACTACCGCTACTAAGATAGCAAAAATAGAAAGTGATCTACAAAATTGGAAAAAGAACATTTTAAAAAGGTTTATAAAACTGGACACTTTGATTTTATAGAAAATTATAATATTAAAACTTCTGAATCTACGGTTGCTATTAATAAGAATATTGAAACTATTAAATTATTAGCGGCTGAAGATATTAACAGATATAGGAAAAATTACAATTTTTTCATATAGGACTTGTTCAAGTAGCACTTAAACCATTATATCGTTTAGGTCTAGATGTACCTATATGTCTTATCCTAAGAGATAATACATTACTAAATTTTGATGACTCATTATTAGCAGTATTACAAAATAATTTAACTGATTGCCCTGTATATTTTAATTGTTATCCCAATTTCTCTATAGATATTAATGATCAGAATGTTATGGATACATTGACATTAAATGTTAAGACAAAAAATATGAATAGTAAAATAAATACTAGAGAGATAGCCATAATATATAGAGTATATTATAGACTAATGAAAACTACCTTAGCCCCTAAGGCTAAAATAGTATGCAATAAAGGAGTTACCATGCTTATAGAAGTCAATCATAATCATAATAAAACCTTTGTCCCAAAAATAATAAAATGAGATGATGTATTAATGAAAGATAATTGGCACTTTGACTCCATAACGGAGCCAAATATTGAAGAGGAAAATTCAAGCATTGAGCAGGTACTTCAATTTTTGGATGGATCTATAGATTTAAAATTTTTAAGATCCCAATCTTTTAGTCATGCTACTTCTAGTAAAAGAATGTCTTTTCCAAGATCCTCATTTTCGACAACCCAAGAAGAAAAGTAGGTAACTCTTGAAGGCATAGAGAAGAAATTAAAGGGAGTAGATTTTTTTAAAATTCCAAAAGTGGAATACGAACCTAGAATTACCATGAAACCAACAAGTCCAGCTGCTAGTGAAATGCTAGGAGTAAGAGACTCTTTGTGCATGATCAGGTCGGATGAACAATTTGAACCTGACTTTAAATATTTAGACAAACTCTGGACGGATGCAAAGAATGCCATAAAAAGGGAATGGTATGTCCAAAAATATTCATTAAAGGAAAGAATATCCTTTAGAAAAAATTGGCACACCGATATGAAAAGAATAAGATGTAATATCGAATTTTTTAAATGGTTTGAGTATAATGGAAAATTAGACGATCAAAAAGAATCATTAAATATGATTGTCAATAAATGGTATATTAAAACTAAGGTTGTTGAATCTATAATTCCCCCATTAGAAGAAATTAGTTTACCCGTAGATGGTAGAGTTGTTACTGCTACACCCTTTAAACTCGATATATTAGATGCTAAAGGTGATCCTACAAATAAAGATATAAATCGGCTAATTCAAAAAAATACCAATCAACTGCTATATGTAGTCTCCAACCAAATCCTTAAGTCTGATAATAAATCAACATTTAAATATAAACTATGTTCTTCTTATAATGACAAGGATAAGAAGTTAGAAACTCACCCAATATTTAAATTACCAGAATTTTCAAAAGATAAATTTCCAAGATTTCCGGAAAAATTTGACATCCGAGATGATCTTATAGAAAAAATTAATGAAAGATTAAAAGACGAATTAAAATTTAAAGATGATAAGTTCATACGAACCATATCTGAAAAACTGATAATGACATCAACAAGTTAAGTTCTAGATACTCTAATAAAAAGAACTATTATATGAAACCCTCTTTTCCGGATATGCAGTATGAAGAAAATGAATTTTTATCTCATACTTCACATTCTGGAAGCGAAATTGCTGAATGGAATATTGATGGACTCGTGGAACATCAACTATACAATAAACTGCATGAAATGGGAATGGCCATAACGGCATATAGAATGAAAAATATTACGGATAAACAAGCTACCACATTAATTGTAGCAGGATTTATGAAAATATTAAAATATTGGTGAGATAATTATCTCACCAAATATAATAAACAGAGTGTATTAAATGCTACTACTATTACTCAAGTTATTAAGACTGAAACCACAGGACAAACTTCTGAAAATCAAATCTCAAAAGACGCCACCGCTACTTCAATTTATAACATAGCTAAACATTTTATAGTGGAACCCCAACTTTTCCAAGATAGAAGTGTCACGACCCAGACCTTTGTGAGTGGCACCCACCAAACCCCCGGATGAGTGAAACAATAGAGTTCAACCCTTATCCTAGACTAACAGCTTAAAACCAGCAGCAAATAGTAAACTAGCAGTTCAAATCAGCAAAGAACTATAACATTAAAAATTTCCTAAGGAAAATCCCCCTAGAAACTGAAAGTCATCGTACCAAACACTACCAATACTAGAGTACGGGTATCTAACCCCAAAACTTAAACACAGTAAAGAGATAGTCTAAGCCTGAAAAATTTGGGCTATAACTTAAAAGATAAGCATTAATGCGACTTGGTCGAACGGCTCACCCTTGATATCTTGGAACAGTCCGGCCTATAGGTGAGGTCGTGCGTCAACCTCCGGAATATTTCCTGTACCCACAACAAAAACAAGCAAGTGCAGTATTAGTACACAACCACCGTGTACTGGTAGGATCATCAACCAATTTCTAAATAACAGTGTATAAGCAGTACAACAAATCAAGTAATTAGTATGAAAGACATGAAATCAGTCAACAGAACCTAAGCTACAAATCTTTACCTAGCTTGTTCCCGCATGAAATCTCTCTCTTACAACTCTAAACCAACATCATATACCAATAATTATACCTTTCCGTCTAGCCCGGACCCAACCTGGGATCCCCTCTAAACAACACCTAAGTGTCAATGAACAACCCAGCCTAATCCAAGAACCACTTAACAAGTATAACAAAATTCCCCGGTCACTCAAGGACCACCAAAACAAGTATCACATTTCAGTTAAACAGCCCGGTCCACTCACGGAACCAATAATAGTCAATGCAATACAACAATAGTGTCTAATATACTAATAAGGATGGGTTATGAGGTATTATAATCGCAAATATGATCGTATGATAAGTTTTGAAGTCAAGCAAGTTGTGAAACAAAAGTCGAAAAAAGTTACTGTAAATTCCTTTAAGGAATTCTCTTTAAATTTGGGTTAAATGTCTTGAGGTGTTTCTACCAATATATAAATAATTAGTGGGCCCCCAATATACCAAATCAAAGGTATACGAGTCTAGTTTCTATCGCACTTAACTGTTTGTCCATACAACTTCAGAATAGAGAGATATTCACATTTTTGTAAGACTGCACAAGCAGGCCGTCAAGGTGGGCCCCCATCCCAAGTCGGTTTAGCTTTATAAAAGATAATTTCCCTTCGTTTTAACTCATACATTACACCCAAAATCTACTGAAAATCAGAGGGAAAGTCTCTAAATAACCCATGGACCTTGATGCTTTCAATTCAGAAGTTTAACAGAAGTTGCTCTACGTCGCGAGCTCGTCATTTTGGTGTAGTTTGTCCCGTCGATTTCATGGCGTATCTTCATTGGTGTTGATGCAGCGAGCTAGCATATGTTTATTGGGTATTTGGAAGTATCTAAGGAGTTATATTGGCAAGGTAAGGATCCCGTACACTTATCTATTTGTTAAATCAAGATTCTAAGATTCTAGTCACGAAAAGTCATATTTTCCGATAACTTGTAGTAATTTCTTGTTGGACTTGGATCTGTTTGTTGTTCCTGCAAGGAGGCAGGTTGTTTAGCTTGGGATATTGAATATTTTTGTCCAGTAAATATCTCCCCTACGATCCTCCTTCATAATTACATGTTCCAGTTTCATTTTTACAGCTTTCAGAGCCACGAAGTAGTGTTTTGGATATGGTGGATTTGGACAGCCCATTTATCTTATTATGTTTGGTTATTGTTGTGGTGTAATGGTTGTGGTAAGGTGATGGAGGGATTGAACAGTTTGTGCGATTCTTATTGGGATTACATACGATAGTGATTGGATTGAACAATGTGAAGTACGCCTTGAAATAGTGCCTCGGGAGATCGTCGCTCCTTTGAGATGTGGTTAACATACTTTTGTTGGATTTAGCTGCCATTTATTATTGTTATTGGAATCATTTTATTCTTTGGAGTTGGATGGGTGCGAATGTGACATTAACACCTTATCAATTGGCTATGGCTCATTCTTGCAGCCTTGTCGATTCTAGCAATTGTTCCATTACCTTGGTTTGTCAGGCTTCATAGAGATGCCTTTGGGGCTTCAGTTGAAAGTATTTTTTGTGTGATTCAGAGCTTCTCGGAGCAGTTTGAGCCTGGATGACGCTATTACCGTAGCTAGTCATTAGATGACAGGTAGGTTATGGCTTTCCCTACCTAGACTTTGCGTATATAGGCTATAACTGCATTAATTAACATCCTTGGGTGGGTTTTTATAGGTTGGTACCCAAGATCTTGTCTGCCTTGTTCATCCATTTAATTCATACATTGTTTGTAGTATTCACATAGTATTGTATATTACCCTTGTGGTCCTGTGTGGCCTTGTATTGACTCTGGAACATAGATGGTGGGTTATTTAGGGAATGTCCACGAGTACCGGGCATAGAGATGATCCTTTTAGGCTGGTTATATCTGCTGAGTAGCTGTTGGGCACGTGCAGGGCTAATAGGAGTTGTTGTGAGCCATTGGGCTACTTTTATATTTTGGTGCAAGCATATCATCCATGAAAAAGGTTTTCCCGTGTATGTTTTACTACAGTTTTAGCTGCGAGCCACTACTGATAGTTTTCCTAAATTTGTATGGACCCGGGGGCCCATTTTTGATACTGTTGATGATAGAAAAGGGGATTTTTTGATGTTTTCGCACTGATTTTATTACTAGTATTAGTCTCTACCGGGCAGAGCACCAGACTTGATTTTATTACTGGTACTAGTCTCTGCCAGGCGGAGCACTAGACTTGATTTACTACAGTTTTAGACCCAGTTACGGCCGGGCACACTTGGAGGGGTTTTTGAGGCATTTTCTACTACTTTAGTCCTGGACAGGGTCTATTCATGCATATTCGAGACTGGGTCTCTATCTTGATTCTAGAATTGCTTCTGGATGACATGTCTTAATACCGAGTTTTAGTATGGAATCCGGGACCTCCATGGACCTTTCCACTACGGGCCTGGGACTTTGGGATGCGTGTGCTGGAGGGAGGGTATACGGCGGAGTAGAGGTATACAAGTAGTGTCCTTCCATGTAACCCACATGCTGGGCCTGTTCGGCACCTGAGGGGGTACATACAAAGATACCATTTCACCTGAGATCTTCATGCATCATATCATTCATTGTTTGAGGCTCCACCCTTGTTTGCTGTTTGTTGATTATACGCTCTGGTAGAATGGGATGCCGGAGGTTTTGTTTTCACTTGTTTGTATTCCTCGGTTGAATGGGCAGCCAAGGGATTGTAGGTGGACTATATTTACTCCTATGTTTATTTAGAGCTTGTCTTGGAACTCGATTAGTGAAGGATTAGTGATGGTTAACCTATTGAGGCTTCTGTTGTGGGATGTCTGATTATTGAGAGGGCTAGGGAGTCCTATCTTATTGAGGCACTTTTGTGTGTCCTTCTGAGCAGAGTGTGAGATTCTGGTTCTTTTCTTGTGGGAAGTTGAGTTGTATCTCTCGGTTATTGTGGTCTAGTTATTTCATCCTAGGGTTGTACTTGTGAGGTGATTCCCTTGTTATTATATCATGTGATTGGATTGGTGTTATGATTTCCTTATACTTGTTGATTCCATTTTGAGTATGTTAGGTTGCTTTCCATCTTTTCCTTTTACTTGAGGTTACCGGTATACCGTTATTTTCTCAACTCTCTCTCTACTTACTTACATTGTTGTGCAAGGCCTCCAGGTGCGTTCTCCTTTCCTTCACCTGTGATTCTGTGTAAATGTGTCTCTGTGCTAGCATGTTATATTTATAGCTTTTGGTTGTCTATTCTCTATGCTAGCTCCTTGTGCTTACTTTATTACCTCAGTGACTGATTTCTTGCTTTCTGTTACTTACTGCTTTTGTATCTTTTATGCGCTCAGTTGGCCGATGATGCCTACTGAGTACCCGTTGTTTTGGTGCTCATACTACACTTCTACACTTTCTGTGCAGATATTAGTTGAGTTCTCGATGTTGATCACATTGGAGACTCGTGCAGATTTTATGGATATTTGAGACTAGGGTGAGCGCCTGTCGGTCGGAGCTTGACCACATCTCATCTTTTGACTGTTACTCTTTTTATATTCGAAGACAGTTGTACTTATCATTTTGTTACTTCTAGCACTTGTATTCTATTAGAAGCTTTTGTACTGTCGATACCAAGTCTTGGGTTGGTGTAGTTTCATTATGTATATATTCGGGTAAATTGCTTCCACGTTGTCTTATCTTTATATTCTGCTTCCGCTTACTTTCTGCTTATTGTGCATATTGGTTTTGTAGTAGCCCATTACTAACCATTCCAGGCTATGGGAATTGGTTCGCCTACTGGGGGTTGTAGGTGCCATCATGACCTGATAAATCGGGTCATGACAAAAATATTATGAACAATATATTTAATCAGTATAGTCATATTTCTATAGTTTATATAGATGACGTTTTAATATATCTAGAGAATATTGATCAACGCTTTAAATATATTCAAACCTTTTTAAAAATTGTTAAAAAAAATGGGTTAGTAGTAAGTGTTAAAAAGATTAATTTATTTCAAATCTCTATTAGATTTCTAGGTGATGACTTATTTCAAGGAACGTATAAACCCATTTGTAGATCCATAGAGTTCTCATCCAAATTTCCAGATGAATTAATTGATAAAATGCAGCTCCAAAGATTTTTAGGGAGTCTCAACTATGTTGCGGATTTTATTCCAAATATTAGGCAGATTTGTAAACCTCTTTATCAACATTTTAAGAAAGATCCAGTCCCATGGGGATTAGAGCAGACTAAGACAGTCCAAAAAAATTAAATCAATAGTTCAGAAACTCCTCTGTATAGGAATACCACATCCAGAGGCATTTATGATAGTAGAAACTGATGCCTCAGACGTAGGATACGGAGGCATCCTTAAACAAAGAGTTTCCCTAGAAACCCCTGAACATTTAGTAAGATTCACTTCAGGTTTATGGAATAATGCCAAGAAAAATTATCGTACCATTAAAAAGGAAATTTTGGCTATAGTACTATGTATTACCAAATTTCAAGTTGATTTAATAAACAACGACTTTTTGTTAGGAGTAGACTGCAAAGCAGCCAAAGATGTTTTACAAAAGGATGTCAAAAATTTAGTTTCTAAACAAATAGTTGCTAGATGTCAAGCTTTATTATCCAACTTTGATTTTCAAATAGTGTTTATAACTGGGGAAAATAATTCTCTCCCCGATTTTTAACAAGAAATTTTTTACAAGGAAATAATGAGACCAGAAATCCCAGGAATAAGACCTTAGAGGCCCTCATTCCCAGCCTTCAAACCTGAAGAAAAAATGAAAAGACCTTTTAAGGAAACAGATAAAACAAAACCCGAGAATAGATATTCTGTTCTGGCAGAATTTCCATATCTTCCAAAAGCTACCATTCCTTCACCATTAAAAGAACCCATAACCAGTTTGACCAAATTACAACCTCTTAAAACAGTTTTCACGGAAGATTCCTCCTCAACAGGTAATAAAGGCATCACTCTCCAAACCAAGGATAGTTAATAAATGAAGCCACCGGAGACGTACGCTCAGTCAGTCCTCCCAAATACCCCAGAATGGAACATGGAGATTACAACAAATAAAGAGAAATTGGAAATAATAGATTTACAGGTATTGCCGATCATGGCGCTCGATAAAAGATACGAAGGTTTTGGAGTACCATACCTATTAAAACCTTTCTATACAAATTGGAATTATGTGGAGATAAGGATCCCCTCAAAATCCGAAGGTATTATGAGTTCATTTTAACAGATACCAATTCATTGAAGATCGAGCACAAATTAAAGGATATTGATAATCCAGACAGTATTGAATACTCAAAATTCACAATTAAAAGGATTCTAAGCCCCTTTGAGTGGTTCAAGGATCATCTACATACCCCCATTCCCCTATCAGAAGTTCATCGACTCCAGACATATAATTTGTATGATTATAAGGCGGCCTGATACAATTTCATGTATGTTAGGCCCAATACTTACTCCTGGTTTCTGAAATATTCAGAGGAGATGAAAAGTGCAGTAATCCCTAGATGGTTCTATGAATGGTGGAGTCAATTTGGAGGAAATAAACAGGTATTGTCAATACATTTTCAGAAGCAATTTGAGAAATTCTAGGTAGAGCAGAATATCTCAAACCTACAGGAAAATGTCAAGTTATGTAAATCTTTTATTTCTAAAAGAATTTCCTATATTATCTATTGGTCCTTCGATATTCATGAATTTGAAAGGATCAAATATTTGAGTAAAATATCAGAATCAAAGGGTGGACACCAACAATCCGCGATAATACAAGAGCATCAAGTTCATCGCTTTCAAAAGAAGAATTAAAACGGTGGCTCGAAGGAGCTTTATCAAGTCTGAACAAGAACACCGAATCAAAACAAATACTTGAGTTATTAGATAATGCATCCTCATACACTAGCGAGCCCAACAATGGAGACATGATGGATCCACAAGGGATAGCTCAAGCTTATATCCTCAACTAAAGACAAGAGCCAGCATGCCCTTTCGATGGAATAAAGAGTTACTACAAGTGAACAAGTGTAGAATCAGCACTAAAAACAAATAGCTATGGAATTTAAAAAGAAGCAAAAGGCAAAATCAGAGAAAGAGAAGAAGTAAAAAGAAAGCAACATTAAATGGCACAAAATTCAGCAAAAAGATACGGAGAAAAGCAACAATAAATGGCACAAATATCAACAACAAAAGGAGTAAAGAGGCAGCTACATCAAATGCGAAGGTTTCATTTTCAATGGAACAAATTCCAACAAGATAAATATGATTTTTAGTATCCGGGTGATATTAAGTCTGCCACGTGTAGACACGTGTTAAATAAATAGAATTAGTAGTAAATCGAATCAGTGATTTTACATCCATGTAATGTTAAGTCTGCCGCGTATGCACATATGTAAAATAGATAGACATATGTAAAATAGATAGCCTTTGTAATTTGTCGAGTAAGCACTTCGAGGTCTATTTAAGACCTTCACATTGTAAGAAGGAGGACATTCAAAAATTTAGAAACTCACTTCCATATTCCCCACCTTTTCCCTCTATGTACTCAATTTTTCCCTATACTCAATAAAAATCTTTCTTGTAAGTACTTTCTCTTTCTCTACTATTGTTTTAATTTGTTTTAAAAATAAAACTTTTGTGGTATCTTTTGGTTCTTTTTAATTGTCTTTACTGTTCTTTTGCTTGTTTAATTTCCTACTGTCGAAAATGAGGAGCTTGGAAAAGACATTCTTTTACTAGAGGTAGCATGACTAAAAAATTGGGATCTTAAAATTTTTAAATCTATAGATCCATCAGAAAATTGAACTACCTGCTCAATCCTTGAATTTTCCTCTTCAATATTTGGCTCTGTTATGGAGTAAAAGTGCCAATTATCTTTTATTAATACATCATCGCATTTTATCATTTTTGGGACAAAGGTTTTATTATGATTATGATTGGCTTCCATAAGCATGGTAACTCCTTTATTGCTTACTATTTTAGCCTTACGGGCTAAGGTAGTTTTCATTAGTCTATAATATACTCAATATATTATGGCTATCTCTCTAATATTTATTTTACTATTCATATTTTTTGGCTTAACATTTAATGTTAATATATCCATAATATTCTGATCATTAATATCTATAGAGAAATTGGGATAATAATTAAAATATATAAGGCCATTAGCTAAATTACTTTGTAATACTGCTAATAATGAGTCATCAAATTTTAGTAATCTATTATCTCTTAGGAGAAGACATATAGGTACATCTAGACCTAAATGATATAATGCTTTAACTGCTACTTGAACAAGTCCTATATAAAGAAACTTGTAATTTTTCCTATATCTGTTAATATCTTCAGCCGCTAATAATTTAATAGTTTCAATATTATTATTAATAGAAACCGTATATTCCGAAGTTTTAATGTTATAATTTTTTATAAATTCAAAGTGTCCAGTTTTATAAACCTTTTTAAAACGTTCTTTTAGAATATTCCAATTTTGTAGATCACTTTCTATTTTTGTCTAACTGATTATTTAATATAATATCTGATTGCACACTTTGGAGCGATAAACTAAGTCTAAATGTATATAATTTATTATATGATTCAATTAGTTTATCGATGATTAACTCTCTAGTTACTTCCCTAGAATATTTGTCTAATGTTTCTGCGGGTACCAACCATTTCTAATAATTAAGGTCCTTTAATATCTGTGTTCTTTGCTTTTTATACTTCTTTTGGTATTTCAAATGAAACCATTTTGCCTAATTATAATATTTTATTTCTTATGTAAATGTATGTGTAAGCATAAGACTTGAATATAATATGGGGTAGTAGGGAATTTTTTAGTACTATCCTGGAACCAATATCTACTTTAGATGTTACTCCTTAATAATTAATTCTTTGTGTAATATTTTCTGGTTGTCTTCTCTAACTTTCTTTTATCTTATTCCTTTAGGTTTGGCGACGGGAACACCGTACGGGTCCGGCTCTAATACATGATAAATCTAGAGCTAATCCAATGGAGAATACAGGCTTGCCAACATCTAGACCATGAATAAACGGCTACCCAACTTAAGGAATAAAACTAAGAAAGTTGATGAAGAGTAACAACAAAGACTACTCAATGAAATAATTATTTCAAGAGCAACATAATTTCGACTGGCTCTAGGATAGTATAAAGATTTAGCTACTCATACTTATACCCCTCCCGGTCAACAGTGGCTCTGATAACATAGAATGGATCGTAGATATAATATTAAAATATTATTTTGAAAAAATTAATCAAAAGAACAGTAGGAAATTAAACAAGCAAAAGAATTGTTAAGAAAATTAAAAAGAACCAAAAGATACTACAAAAGTTTTATTTTTAAAACAAATTAAAACAACAGTAGAGAAAGAGAAAGTACTTACAAGAAATATTTTTATTGAGTAGAGAGAAAGATTGAGTACATAAAGGGAACAGGTGGGCAATATGGAAGTGAGTTCCTAAATTTCCGAATGCCCTCCTTCTTACAAAGTGAAGGTCTTAAATAGACCTCGAAGTGCTTACTCGACTAATTACAAAGGCTATCTATTTTACATCTTTCTATCTATTTTACATCTGTCCATATGTGGCAGACTTAACATTACATGGATGTAAAAATGCTGACTCAATTTACTACTAATTCTATTTATTTAACACGTGTCTACACGTGGCAGACATAATTTTACACGGATACTAAAAATCATATTTATCTTGTTGGATGTTGTTCCTTTTAAAATGGAACCTTGGCATTTGATGTAGCTGCCTCTTTACTCCTTTTGTTGTTGATTTTTAAGCCATTTGTTGTTCCTTTTCTCCTTATCTTTTTGCTGAATTTTGTGCCATTTAATGTTGCTTTCTTTTTTACTTCTTCCCTTTTGCTGATTTTACCTTTGCTTCTTTTCAAATTCCATAGGCATTCGTCTTTAGTGCTGATTCTAGACCTGTTGACTTGTAGTAACTCTTTATTCCGTCGAAAGGGCATGCTGGCTCTTCTCTTTAGTTGAGGAGATAAGCTTGAGCTATCCCTTGTGGATCCATCATGTCTCCATTGTTGGGCTCGTTAGTGTGCGAGGATGCAGTATCTAATAACTCCATTATTTGTTTTGATTCGGTGTTCTTGTTCAGACTTGATAAAGCTCCTTCGAGCCTCCTTTTTAATTCTTCTTTTGATAGCGACGAACTTGATGCTCTTGTATTATCGCGGACTATTGGTGTCCACCCTTTGATTATGATGGTCTTACTAAAATATTTGATCCTTTCAAATTCATGAATATCGAAGGACCAATAGATCATATAGGAAATTCTTTTAGCTATAATTTTTTTACATAACTTGACATTTTCCAGTAGGGTGGAGATATTCTGCTCTACCTGCAATTTGTCAAACTGCTTCTGAAAATGTGTTGACAATACCTGTTTATTTTCTCCAAATTAGCTCCACCAATCGTAGAACCATCTAGGGATTACTGAACTTTTGATCTCCTCGGAATTTTCACAAACCAAGAGTGAGTATTGGGCCTAACATACATGAAATTGTACCAGGCCACCTTATAATCGTACCCATTATATGTCTATAGTAGATGAACTTCTGATTGGGAATGGGGGTATGTAGATGATCATCGAACCATTCAAAGGGGCTTAGAATCCATTTAATTGTGAATTTTGAGTATTCAATACTATCTGGATTATTAATATCCTCTAATTTGTGCTCGATCTTCACTGAATCATTATCTGTTAAAATGAACTCATAATACCTTCGGGTTTTGAGGGGATCCTCTGTCTCTATATAATTATGATTTGTATAGCAAGGTTTTAATAGGTCTGGTAATCAAAAACCTTCATATCTTTTATCGAGCGCTATGATCGGCAATACTTGTAAATCTATTATTTCAAATTGCTCTTTATTTGGAGTAATCTCCATGTTCCGTTCTGGGGTAGTTGGGAGGACTGCCTAACTATACGTCTCCGGTGGATTCATTTTGTAACTTTCCTTGGTTTGGACAGTGATGCCTTTATTACCTGTTGAGGAGGAATCTTCCGTGAAAACAGTTTTAAGAGGTTGTAATTTGGTCAAACTGGTTATGGGTTCTTTTAATGGTGAAGGAATGGTAGCTTTTGGCAGATGTGGAAATTCTGCCAGAACTGAAGATCTATTCTCGAGTTTTGGTTTATTTGTTTCCTTAAAAGGTCTTTTCATTTTTTCTTCAGGTTTGAAGGCTGGGAATGGGGGCCTTTGAGGTCTTATTCATTGGGTTCCGGGTCTCATTAATGTAAAAATTCTCTTGTTAAAAAATTGAGGAGAGATTATTTTCCCCTATTATAAACTCTATTTGAAAATCATAGTTGGATAATAAAGCTTTCCATCTAGCAAATATTTGTTTAGAAACTAAAATTTTAACATCCTTTTGTAAAACATTTTTGGCTGCTTTGCATTCTACTCTTAACAAAAATTATTTGTTTATTAAATCATCTTGAAATTTGGTAATACATAGTACTATAGCCAAAATTTCCTTTTAATAGTACTATAATTTACTGGGCATTATTCCATAAACCTAAAGTGAATCTTACCAATTGTTCAGAGGTTTCTAGAGAAACTCTTTGTGTAAGGATACCTCTGTATCCTACGTCTGAGGCATCAGTTTCTACTATCATAAATGCCTCTGGATGTGGTATTCCTAGATACAGAAGTTTCTGAACTATTGATTTAATTTTTTGGACTGTCTTAGTCTGCTCTAATCCTCATGGGACTGGATCTTTCTTAAGACGCTGATAAAGAGACTTACAAATCTACCTAATATTTGGAATAAAATTTGCAATATAGTTGAGACTCCCTAAAAATCTTAGGAGCCGCGTTTTATCAATTAATTCATCTGGAAATTTGGATAAGAACTCTATGGCTCTACAAATGGGTTTATAGGTTCCTTGATATAAGTCATGACCCAGAAAACTAATGGCGGTTTGAAATAACTTAATCTTTTTAGCACTTTCTACTAACCCATTTTGTTTAACAATTTTTAAAAAGGTTTGAATATGTTTAAAGTGTTGATCAATATCCTCTGAATATATTAAAACGTCATCTATATAAACTATAGAAATATTACTATACTGATTAAATATATTGTTCATAATATTTTGAAATTCAGATGGTGCATTCTTTAATCCAAATGGCATTACATTCCATTCGTATTGTCCAAAAGGTACATTAAAGGTTGTTTTATATTTATCCTTTTCAGCGATTTGTATCTGCCAAAATTGTCACGACCCGATTTCTCGGTCATGATGGCACCTACAACCCCCCAGTAGGCAAACCAATTTTCGTAGCCCAGGACAGTTAGAAATGGGCTACTATCTAACAAATAAGCGGGAGAATAGTTTAATAAGCAAAAGTAAGGGAACAAGATGAAGAGAATAGATAACAGGAATATATATATACACATGCGGAAACTAAACCAAACCCCAAGACCTGGTATCATAGTATAGAGCCAGAACTACATATAAGGAGTACAAACGATCCAAAACAACGTATACAGATGTCTCTGAATGGTAATAGAGTACATGAAGCAAAAGATAAACTAAAGCTAAGCTCCGATCGCCAAGATCTCACCCTCTGTCTGAAGTAGTCCCCAACAGATCTCCAAGCACGAATCACAACGATCTAACCGTGATGGCCCACGCTAGGATCTGCACCAAAATATGAAGGGGGTAGGGTGAGCACCAAATACGAAGCATAAGATACCCAGTAGGTATCATAGGCCGACTGGGCACATATAAGATAAAAGCGTAGTAACAGACAGAATAGAAGCAAGTAGTCACAGAAATCAACGAAAGGTACACAGGAACTAGCCTAGAGGGAAATCAACAGAACCACATATGAGGCCAGCACGCAGAATATATACACCATAGGCACAGGTTAAAGTAAGAAACAACGCACCTGGGATCCTTATGATAACAGTATATACATAATAAGTTCTGTAAATGGACGGTATACCGGTAACCTCAAGTGTAAGAGGAAGAGGAAAAGAATAATGATAGGCATGCTCGGAGACAGGAATCAAACTCAACTAATCATATCAATCTCAAATCCAAATACTAACAGCCTAGCAGTAACCAATTTCATGCTTAACCGTAACAGGGAACAATTTTGTAAGTAAATAGCAAGAGTCTACCTACAGTCCCCCGGCCGCCCATACAACCGAATAACACAAACAAGTAAAAACAAACCCTCCGGCATCCCATACTACTAGAGCGTACAATCAACAAACAACAAACAAGGGTGGAGCCTCAAACAATGAATGATATCATGCATGAAGATCTCAAGTGAAATGGTATCTCTGTATGTACCTCCTCTGGTGCTGATCCGGCCCAGTAGGTAGGTTCCATGGAAGGACACTGCCTGTATACCTCTACTCCACCGTATACCCTTCCTCCAGCACACGCAGCTCGAAGCCCCAGGCCCAGATGGCAAGGTCCATGGAGGTCCCTGACCCCATACTAAAACTCAGTATCAAAACATGTCATTCAGAAGCAAGTCCGAGTTCAAGATAGAGACCTAGTATCGAATATGCATGCCCAGACCCTGTCCAAGACTAAAGCAGTGGAAAAATATCTCAAAAATCCCTCCAAGGGTGCCCGAGCATAACCGGGTCTAAACAGTAGAAAGTCATCTCAGGTGCTCGATCCGACCGAGGCTAAAATTATCTCAAGTAGCAAGAAAACTCAACTAGCACCCCGGCCCTGCCGAGTCTAGTGTTAATCGTAAAACTGGTGATATAAATCATAATTTTACCTTCTTTTACCCAAGAATATTCACAAGTTAAATCAAACCATTTCCAATTTATTTTCATCAAAAATGGGCCCCCGGGGCCATGCAAGGTTTAGAAAATAGTGTCAGTAGGCCCGAAGTCAAAACCGTAGTAAAACATGGATAAAACCTTTTTATACGCATGGAAATGGTATAATCAAACACAATAGCTGCCCAGCAGCTCACAATCAACCTATCGACCATGCATAGGCCCATAGCTACTCAGTAAGCATGACCAACCTAGAAGGATAATTCTATGCTCGGGACTCGCGGACATTCCCTTATATCCCACCTTCTATGTTCAAGAGTCAACAAGGCCTCAAAGGACCACAAGGGTAAATAAAATATATCGGCAAGTACTACAAGCAACAGAGGAACAAAAGTAGGCGGACATGAATAAAGCGGTCAAGGTCTGTGGTACCAACCTAATAATCCAACCCAAGGATGCCAGCTAGTACAATTTTATCCGATATATGCTAAGTCTATGGAGTTTAAACCATAAACTACCTGTCGTCTGATGACAAGCTACTAGGACGATGATGTCCAAGTCCGAACCGCTCCGAGAAGATCCGAAATGAAATCAAACTCGAATTTTAGCTTGAATAACTTGAAGAAAAATAATCACTTTCTTTTATGAATCAAATATAACGTTAAAAAATGTTTTTCACAGTAAAATATCATTCAACGCGTATGTATATTTGTAGAGCTTGCTAAGAACTTGTTCACTGTCCCCAAAATGAAGTAAGCATTTAATGGACTAATATATTACTACAACAACCTATTTTTTAATAGTAGCCTAACAGTTGGTTTTTTAAAATATTTTAAAATATTTATAAAGTAATCCATATAAGGACATGGTGCCACCTCTAACTATCCATTAAGTTGTCCTCCCTTTTTACTTACACGTATAAGGGGAGGTGGAAGTATAGAAAGAATATTTTTACCCCGTTATATATATTCGGGTATTGCATAAATTCATGGTAAAACAAATATAGCTTTTTTGAATGTATCATAATAAACAGAAAATTATTTCAAATAAAACCTACTATATTATAATAATAATTTTCAACATAACTAGACTCACTATCTCCGTTAAAACATTAATAATGTATAAAACTCTTATAAAGTAAATACATATATCATAACAAAAGTATTTTTCATAAACATTTCAAATATTTTAGGAAAGAAATAACAATAAAACTTTTTACCACATTCAACTTTAAAATAAAATATATTCACATACGCGCGATGTTAATAAAATTCTTAACTTTAGGCTCGCAAGCCTTTGATACAGAATGAAGGTTAAGGTCGTACGGTCGCAATTCACCATCACACAAATTTGATACTCAGCTTCTAAGATAGGGAATTGATCATAACGACTAATCGAACGGCCAGGGCACCGAACCACCGGTCCCAGCAAGTCATAAATGACTTGAGGCCGCTACAGAAAAGCTCTAACAGTACAAGAAAACGTATACGTGGAAATGACCGGAAGAGTCATTACATCATCCACTACTAAAAAGGACTTTCGTCCTCGAAAGTCGAGGTCAAGGGGGTACCTGAAGGCTCAAACAGCTGCGGATACTGGGCCTGCATATCTCTCTCGGTCTCCCAGGTAGCCTCCTTGACTGGATGGTGCCTCCACAGAACCTTAACAACCGAGATCTCTCGAGACCTCAATCTCCTGACATCTCTGGCCAAAATAGCTGCCGGCTCCTCAACAAAGGCTGAACCCTCACCCAACTGAACTGAATCCCACTGTAACACATAAGACTCGTCTGGGACATACCGACGCAACATCGAAACATGAAATACAGGATGTATAGCTGAAAACATCGGAGGCAAGGCTAGCTGATAGGCAACGCTACCAACCCTATGAAGAATCTCAAACAGCCCAATGTACCTGGTGCTAAGCTTGCCCCGCTTACCAAATCTCATCACGCCCTTCATGGGCGATACACGGAGAAACACCAAGTCACCAACACTAAACTCCAAGGCACGAAGCCTACGATCAGCATAACTCTTTTGCCTGCTCTGAGCTTCCCGAAGTCTGTCCTGAATCACTCGGACCTGATCTAAGGAATCTCAAAGCAAATCTGTACTCTGTGTCCTAGAATCAAAACCATCAAACCAACCTACCGGTGATCTGCAACACCTGCCATATAAAGCCTCAAAAGGTGCCATGCCAATACTCGAATGGAAACTGTTATTTTAAGCAAACTCTGCCAAGGGAACAAACTAATCCCAGGAACCTCCAAAGTCAATAACACAGGCCCGAAGCATGTCCTCCAGAACCTGAATGGTCCTCTCGGAGTGGCCATCTGTCTGAGGGTGGAAAGCGGTACTAAGATGAACCTCTGTACCCAAATCTCGCTGAATAGCCCTCCAGAACTGAGATGTGAACTGAGTGCCGCGGTCTGAAATGATAGAAGCTGGGACCCCGTGCAATCGAACAATCTCACGAATGTAGATCTGAGCTAGCTTCTCCGCCCCGTAAGAAGTCTGAATCAGTATAAAGTGTGCTTACTTAGTCAGCCTATCGACGATCACCCAAATGGAATCAAACCTATGAGAAGTACGAGGTAAACCAACAATGAAGTCCATAGTAATCCCTTCCCACTTCCACTCTTGAATGGGAAGTCGCTGCATTAAACCACCAGGTCTCATGTGCTCAAACTTAACCTGCTGACACTTCAAGCACTGAGATACAAACTCCGCTATATCCCGCTTCACACCAATCTACCAGTAAAGATGTCTCAAGTCTCTATACATCTTTGTTGTGCCAGGGTGAATGGAGTATCTAGTACAATGTGCCTCATGAAGTATCAACTGAATCAAATCACTAATCCTCGGAACACAAAGGCGACTATCAAACCTCAGAACCCCATCTAAATCTAGAGTATCCCGACTGGTCTCACCCTGAACAACCCGATCACGAAGGTCACACAACTGCTGATCCTCAAACTAATGTCTCTAAATCTAATCAATCAAAGTAGAACGAACCTCAACACTGGCGAGAACTCTGCTAGGATCCGACAAGTCAAGCCTAACCGAACGGTTAGCCAAGGACTGGATTTCCAAGGCCAACGGTCGCTCTGAAACTGAAAGAGAAGCTAGGCTACCCATACTCACTGCCTTTCGGCTCAAGGCATCTGCTACTACGTTTGCCTTGCCCGGATGATACAGAATAGTAAAGTTATAGTCCTTTAGTAGCTCGACCCATATCCTCTACCTCGAGTTCAGCTCTCGGTGACTCGTGATATACTGAAGACTACGGTGATCAGTGAAGATCTCACAGTGAACTCCATATAGGTAATGCCTCCAGATCTTGAGCGCAAAAACTACCGCTGCCAACTCTAAGTCATGAGTGGGTAGTTGCGCTCGTGAACCTTCAGCTGCATCGATGCATATGCTATTACTCGACCCTGTTGAATAACACACAACCAAGACCAACCCAGAAGCATTACAATACATGGAGAAGTTGTGACCCTCAATCGGCAAAGTCAAAACTGGAGCTGAAGTCAATAAGGCCTTAAGCCTCTGAAAGCTATCTTCGCACTGATCCGACCACTGAAATGGGACATCCTTCCTAGTCAGCATAGTCAAGGGTGCTGCTATGGAAGAAAATCCCTGAACGAAGCATCTGTAGTAACCTGCTAGCCCAATAAAGCTGCGAACCTCAGTAACAGTAGTAGGTCTAGGCCACTCACAAACCGCTGAAATCTTTCCTGGATCAACCCTAATCCCATCCTTAGATACCACGTGCCCTAGGAATGCAACTGACTTAAGACAAAACTCACAATTTGAGAACTTGGCATAAAGCCGATGATCTCTCAAAGTCTGGAGTATAAACCTCAAGTGCTGCTCATGCTCATCTCTCCTACGCAAGTATACCAAGATGTCATTTATAAAAACTATCACAAATGAGTCCAAATACGGGCCAAGAACCCTGTGCATCAAGTTCATAAAGGCTGCGGGGGCATTAGTCAACCCAAAAGACATTACCAGGAACTCGTAATGGCCATAACGTGTCCTGAATGCTATTTTAGGGATGTCCTCCGCCCTAATTCTCAACTGATGGTAGCCGAACCTCAAAGACATCTTCGAAAACACGACTGAACCCTGAAGCTGGTCAAACAAGTCATCAATCCTCGGCATCGGATATTTATTCTTCACTGTTACCCTATTCAACTGTCGATTATCAATACACATGCGCATCGACCCATCCTTCTTCTTCACGAAGAGAACAGGAGCACCCCAAGGTGACATACTCGGTCTAATAAACCCCTTAGCTAACAGATCCTGGAGCTGCTCCTTAAGCTCTCTCAACTCAGCCGGAGCCATATGGTAAGGAGAAATAGAGATGGGTTTGGTGCCCGGCTCTAACTCAATAGCAAAATCAATATCTCTCTCAGGTGGAAGGCCTGGTAGGTCGGTAGGAAACACATCAAGGAAGTCTCTAACCACAGGAACAGACTCAGGAGAAGTAGGGTCAGCACTAGCATCTTGGACATATGCTAGATAAGCTAAACACCCATGGGAAATCAACTTCCTAGCTCGAAGACAAGAGATGATCCCATATGGTGCATAGCTAACCGAACCCTGCCACACAACCAAGGATACACCTGGCACAACTATGGTAATGGTCTTGGCATAACAATCCAAAACCACACGGTGAGGGGATACCCAGTCCATGCCCAGTATCACATCAAAATCTAGCATATCAAGAATCATCAAATCACCCCAAGTCTTTGAATCACCAATAGATAGCATACAAGATCTCATAATCTGATCCACTACTAAAGAATCTCCTACTGGGGTCAAAATAGGAACAGATAATGGCTCACTAGCCAACCCCAAACAAGGCACAAAGTAGGCAGATACATATGAAAAAGTGGATCCAAGATCAAATAAAGCCATAGCAGACTTATGGTACACAAAAATTGTACATGTAATCACAGCATCTGAGGCCTCTGCCTCTGGTCTCCTAGGGACCGCGTAAAATTGACGACGACCTCCACCGGCCCGACCGCCATCCCTACCACCTGCTATACCGCGCGGAGCACCGCCTCTACCCTGATGACCACCCCCTCTAGCCGAAGGCTGAACTGCTCGTAAAGGCTCGGCCAACTAAACTGTACCCTGCTGAGGGCAATCTCTAGCAAAATGACCAATCATATAACAAGTAAAACAAGCCCCTGGCGGCCTACTCGGTCGAGATGAACCAGCAGATCCCATATAACTACCACGGCCTGATATCCCCAAAACTGTACCCCTCAAAGACTGGCCGCTATATCCCTGATGGCTGCTTTGACCCTGCTCGAACTGGGTACTACCGAAAGTCTGAAGGGAAGCCTGAACAGGTCGGCTAGACTGACCCTTGTGTTGCTGTGGTTGATAAGCCTGGCCCCACTGGATAGAACCTCTACCACCATGTCTGGAACCACTGTAACCACCCTGATATCGAGGCCTCTTATCTCTAGACCCCTGATCATGTCGTTGTAAGTCCTCAACAGTACGGGCATAGTCTGCGATAGCCTGAAATGACCGACCACTGGCAATCAATATCTCAGCTGCCTGCCTGAACTCTGGCCTCGATCCCCATACAAATCTTTGAATCCTATCTGCCTCGGTAGGAATGATCATAGCTCCAAACGGTGCTACCTGATGAAAACGGGTCTCATACTCTGAGATAGTCGTAGACTCCTGCATAAGTTGAGTAAACTGCTCCCTGCAACGCTCACGATCACTCTGAGGTAGGAACTTGTCCATAAAGGCCTCATAAAACTCAGACCAGGTCAAAAGAGGTGACGATGATGGTCTACAAGCAACATGGGCCCTCCACCATAACTTCACTGGGCCCTCCAGCTGATAGGTAGTATAACAAACCCCGTGAGTCTCCAACAAACCCAAATGATGTAACATCTTCTCACAGGTAGTAATAAATTCATGTGGATCTTGTCCAGAAGTACTAGCAAACCTCGAAGGTGCTAACCTCAAAAACCTACCCAACGCCTTCTGCTCTGACTCTGTCATAGCTGGGCGAGGAGCAAGAGGCTGTGCAACTAATGGAACCGGAATGACCTCCGCTCAGGGAGCCACAGTAGCAGGCTTCGCTCCTGAACTCTGAGCACCCAGGGCTGCCCCCTGAGCGGATGTCTATGATACCTCAGAAGGCCGCTCTCCAATCATACTCAAAAGCTGTAATAGTAATCTCCAAATATCTGGATACTGAGCTGCGACTGGAGCTGGTACAGAAATGGATGCTGGTGTTACTGGAGCTGGTACTGGAGCTGGTACTGGAGCTGGTGGTACCTGAGATGCCCCATGATCCATATGCTTCTCAGGCTCTATCTCAACTCTAGCAGCTCTAGCAGGTGCCACTGCTCGAGGGCGTCCTCGACCCTTAGTTGGAGTGGGGGGCTCATCTCCGCCTGATGCCGATGATCTCGTACGAGCAATCTGCGAAAGAATGAAGTAGAGCAAATGAGATTTTTAGATACTTCAAGGGTCCTACGCACGACACAGAAGCAATGAAAGATTCAAGTTTCCTAAAATGTCATTGTAGCCTCCCGAAGATTGAGTGCGGACGTCTCTGCCCTGATCCGCAGGACTCTACTAGACATTGGCTCATATACCGATGACATCGGTGAACCTAGAGCTCTGATACCAAGATATCACGACCCGATTTCTCGGTCATGATGGCACCTACAACCCCCCAGTAGGCGAATAAATTCATGTAGCCCAGGACAGTTAGTAATGGGCTAGTATCTAACAAAAAAGCGAGAGAATAGTTTAATAAGCAAAAGTAAGGGAACAAGATGAAAAGAATAGATAACAGGAATATATATATACACATGCGGAAACTAAACCAAACCCCAAGACCTGGTATCATAGTATAGAGCCAGAACTACATATAAGGAGTACAAACGATCCAAAACAACGTATACAAATATCTCTGAATGGTAATAGAGTACATGAAGCAAAAGATAAAGTAAAGCTAAGCTTCGATCGCCAAGAGCTCACCCTCAGTTTGAAGTAGTCCCCAACAGATCTCCAAGCACGAATCACATCGATCTAACGACGATGGCCCAGGTCTGTGGTACCAACCTAATAATCCAACCCAAGGATGCCAGCTAGTACAAATTTATCCGATATATGCTAAGTCTATGGAGTTTAAACCATAACCTACCTGTCGTCTGATGACAAGCTGCTAGGACGATGATGTCCAAGTCCGAACCGCTCCGAGAAGCTCCGAAATGAAATCAAACTCAAATTTTAGCTTGAATAACTTGACGAAAAATAATCACTTTCTTTTGGAAATCAAATATAAAGTTAAAAAATGTTTTTCACAGTAAAATCTCGTTCAACGCGTATGTATATTTGTAGAGCTTGCTAAGAACTTGTTCACTGTCCCCAAAATGAAGTAAGCATTTAATGGACTAATATATTACTACAACAACCTATTTTTTAATAGTAGCCTAACAATTGGTTTTTTAAAATATTTATAAAGTAATCCATATAAGGACATGGTGCCACCTCTAACTATCCATTAAGTTGTCCTCCCTTTTTACTTACACGTATAAGGGGAGGTGGAAGTATAGAAACAATACTTTTACCCGTTATATATATTCAGGTATTGCATAAATTCATGGTAAAACAAATATGGCTTTTCTGAATGTATCATAATAAATAGAAAATTATTTCAAATAAAACCTACTATATTATAATAATAATTATCAACATAACTAGACTCACTATCTCCGTTAAAACATTAATAATATATAAAACTCTTATAAAATAAATACATATATCATAACAAAAGTATTTTTCATAAACATTTCAAATATTTTAGGAAAGCAATAACAATAAAACTTTTTACCACATTCAACTTCAAAATAAAATATTTTCACATACGCGCGATGTTTTAGGCTAGCAAGCCTTTGATACAAAATGATGGTTAAGGTCGTACGGTCGCAATTCACCATCACACAAATTTGATATTCAGCTTCTAAGATAGGGAATTGATTATAACGACTAATCGAACGACCAGGGCACCGAACCACCGGTCCCAGCAAGTCATAAATGACTTGGGGCCGCTACAGGAAAGCTCTAACAGTACAAGGAAAACGTATACATGGAAATGACCGGAAGAGTCATTACAAAAATCCTGATTTCATAGCGAACTGACTATAAATATTTGCTTTATAAGTTCTTTTAAGAAGATCTCTTTTATTGGGTATCGGGTATCTAATCCATTTTAGAACCTTATTAAGGGTCTAATAATTTATGACCAGTCTTGGGGCTCCTCTTTCCCTTTTTGTGCTATTGTTGACATGAAAAGCTGAGCAACTCCAGGGTGACTTAGAAGTTCTAATAATTTTTTTATCAAGTAAATCATTGATTTCCTTTTTACAATATTCCATTAATTCATGGTTCATTTGTATAGGTCTCGCCTTAGTGGGGATGACTCTTTCGTCGAATCCCTCTATATATGGTAATTCAACAATATGTCTTTTTCTTTCCCAAAAGGCATTAGGAAATTCCAAACAGACTTCTTGTTCGATGACATCTTGGAGACTCTTAATTTTGGCTTCTACTTCCGGGGTTTTTAAAGATGATTCAATTTTCTTAATTTTATTTCATCCTTTAAATAGTTTATTTGTTGTGAAAGTATATTTATTCTAAAGATAGTTTTATCTTTTACAAAGTCACTTTCCTCTTTTGAAATACTATTTAGATAAGGGAAAACAATTTCCTTTCATATTGCAGTGGTGTGGATTCCATCTAACATGGCGGTATACGGTTTTTTTGAGTTATAAAAGGGATACCTATGTAATGACCCTTCCGGTCATTTCCACGTTTGAGTTTTGAAGTCAAGCAAATCGACAAAAGATATCGTAAGACCTTTAACAAATTTTCTGAACTTTGGGTCAAATGTCTCGGAACTTTTCTCTCAATATATAAAGAGTTAGAAGTCCCCCGAAATACCAAATCGAAGGTCTACGAGTCTAGTTTCCAACACACAAAACCTCACGTCCAACTGATCTCGGAGTAAAGAGTTATGACTGTTTTACCGCGGACTGTCTGGCAGAAAACGGGTTGCAAACCGGGTCGCAAACCGGGTCGGGTTAAACTCGATTTAAGCCTCGACTTCACGTTTTAAAATGCCATTTCAGTTCCGAAATAGTGATAAAACATAAGGGAGGATCCCGAGAGAATTCTTGAGTATCAAAATCGTGCGTTGGTATTACGAGCCTAAGCTTAGAAATTTTATTAGCATCGTGCGTGTATTTGAAAATATTTTATTTTAAAGTTGAATTTGGTAAATATTATATTATTATTACCTTTTTAAAATATTTTAAGGGTTTATGGAAAAATATCTTTGATACGATATAAGTGTATATGTATTTATTTTATAAGGTTTTTATACATTGTATTATTTTAATGGAGATAGTAAAATTAGTGTGTTGAAATTTATTATTATGATATAGTAGGTTTTGTTTGAAATAATTTTCTATGAATTATGGTATATTTAAAATATTATATTTATTTTACCACGAATTTATTCAATACCCGAATACGTACGTAGCAGGGACCCACCTATCATTAATTGGATAAGGGGAGATGTGGTGTTGACACACACCCCCCCACGTGGAAATCAACTAAGGTGGTAGGCTGCCTAACAAATTTCTATATTAAGAAACCTATTCACTTAATCATTTGAAACCAATTTCAAATGTAAAATTGCTGCCTAACATACTTATTTCTTTAGCACATAATCTTCACTGATTATGATTGTGCAAATAGTTCACTGTGCAAAAATAAAGCTTTCTGAGGGAATATTATATTGACGCAATATTCGGTCATCGAAGGTAAAATCAATTATCTACGTCAAGTTGTTCCATCCCAAATCCGATTCCGATTCCGAGTTAGTTTTGGATTTTCTCGGAGTGGTTCGAGCTTGGACATCGTTGTTCTAGCAGCTTGTCGTCGGACGACAGGTAGGTTACGGTTTATTTTCCCCTAGACTCCGTATATATAAAATAAAATTGTATTAATGGGCATCCTTGGGTTGGTTTATTAGGTTGGTACCACAGACCTTGACCGCTTTATTCATAACCGCCTACTTTTGTTCCTCCGTTGTTTGTAGTATTTGCCGGTATATTTTATTTACCCTTGTGGTCCTGCGAGGCCTTGTTGACTCTGGAACATAGAAGGTGGGATTTTTGGGAATGTCCGCGAGTCCCGGGCATAGAATTATCCTTCTAGGCTGGTTATGCTTGATGAGTAGCTGTGGGCCTGTGCAGGGTCGATAGGTTGATTGTGAGCTGCTGGGCAGCTATTGTGTGTGATCATACCATTTCCATGCATATAAAGAGGTTTTATCCATGTTTTACTGTGGTTTTGGCTTCGGGCCTACTGGCACTGTTTCTAAACCTTGCATGGCCCGGGGGGCCCATTTTTGATGGAAATGATTTGGAAATGGTTGATTTGACTTGTGAGTATTCTTGGGTAAAAGAAAGTAAAATTATGTTTTAAGACACCAGTTTTACTACTACACTAGACTCGGCAGGGCCGGGGTGCTAGTTGAGTTTTCTTGCTACTTGAGATGATTTTTAGCCTCGGTCGGACCGAGCACCTGAGATGACTTTTTACTGTTTAGACCCGGCTATGCCCGGGCACCCTTGGAGGGGTTTTTGAGATATTTTTCCTACTATTTTTAGTCCTGGACAGGGTCTGGGCATGCATATTCGAGACTGGGTCTCTATCTTGATATCGAGACTGGGTCTCTATCTTGATACATGTTCTGATACTGAGCTTTTAGTATGGGGTCTGGGACCTCCATGGACCTTGCTATCCGGGCCAAGGGCTACGGGCTGCGTGTGCCGGAGGAGGGGTATACGGTGGAGTAGAGGTATACGGGCAGAGTCCTTCCATGGAACCTACCTGCTGGGCCGGATCGGCGCCGGAGGAGGTACATACAGAGATACCATGGCACTTGAGATCTTCATGCATCATATCATTCATTGTTCGAGGCTCCACCCTTGTTTGTTGTTTGCTGATTGTACGCTCCGGTAGTATGGATTGCCGGAGGGTTTGTATTCACTTGTTTGTGTTCCTCAGTTGTATGGGCGGCCGAGGGACTGTAGGTAGACTTTTGCTATTTACCTACAGAATTGTTCTCTATTATGGATAAGTATGAGATTGGTTTGATTAGTTGAGTTTGATTCATGTCTCTGAGCATGCCTATCATTACTCTTTCTCTCTTCTTCTTACACTTGAGGTTACCGGTATACCGTCCATTTCGTAACTTATTTTGTATACACTGTTATTGCAAGGACCCCAGGTGCGTTATTTCTTACTTTCACCTGTGCCTTCTGGTGTGTATATTCTGCTTACTAGCCTCGATATATGTGTTCTGTTGATTTCCCTCTGGGCTATGTTCCCCTGTGTCCTTCGTTTGATTTCTGTGAACTACTTGCTTCTAATTCTGTCTTTACTGCGCTTTTATTCTTATATGTGACCAGTCGGCCCATGATACCTACTGGGTACCTTATGCTTCACATTTGGTGCTCACCCCTACCCCCTGCATCTTTGGGTTAAGATCCTAGCGTGGGCCATCGCCGTTAGATCGTTGTGAATCGTGCTTGGAGATCTGTTGGAGACTACTTCAGGCTGAGGGTGAGCTCTTGGCGATCGGAGCTTAGCTTTAGTTTATCTTTTGCCTGATGTACTCTATTACCATTCAGAGACATCTGTATATATTCTTTTGATAGTTTTCACTCTAAGTATGCTGTTTGGGCTCTGTACTATGATACCAGGTCTTGGGGTTTGGTTTAGTTTCCGCAGATGTATATATTTATATCCCTGTTATCTATTTTATTTGTCTTGTTCCTGTATTTGCTAGATAGTAGCCCATTACTAACTGTTCTGGGCTACAGGGATTGGTTCACCTACCTGGGGTTGTAGGTGCCATCATGACCGAGAAATTGGGTCGTGACAACTTGGTATCAGAGCTTTAGGTTCACCGGTGTCATCGGTATAGGAGCCAATGTCTAGTAGAGTCCTGCGGATCGGGGCGGAGACGTCCGTACTCAATCTTTGGGAGGCTACAGTGACATTTTAGGAAATTTAACTCTTTCATTGCTTTTGTGTCGTGCGTACTACCCTTGAAGTTTCTGGAGATCTCATTTATTCTACTTCATTCTTCCGCAGATGGTTCGTACGAGATCATCGGCAGCACACGAGGATGAGCCTCTCACTCCAGCTAGGGGTCGAGGACGCCCTCGGTCAGTGGCACCTGCTAGAGCTGCTAGCGTGGAGATAGTGCCCGAGCAGCATGTGGTTCAGGGGGCAGCCCAGGTACCAGCAGCTCCAGCGCCAGCTCCAGCACCAGCTCCAGCACCAGCTCCAGTGCCCACTTATGTGCCAGCTCCAGCCGCAGCTCAGTCTCCAGATATTCAAGAATTACTATTACAGTTGTTGGGTGTGATTGGAGAGTGGCCTTCCGAGGTAGCGCAGACATCCGCTCAGGGGGCAGCCCTGGGTGCACAGAGCTTAGGAGCGCAGCCGGCTACTATGGCTCCCCGTGCGGAGGTCATTCCGGTTCCATCTGTTGCATAACCTCTTGCTCCTCGCCCAGTTATGACAGAGTCAGAGCAGAAGGCGTTGGGTAGGTTTTTGAGGTTAGCACCTCCGAGGTTTGCTGGTACTTGTGGACAGGATCCACATGACTTTATTACTACCTGTGAGGAGATGTTGCATCATTTGGGTTTATTGGAGACTCACGGGGTTGGTTATACTACCTATCAGTTGGAGGGCCCAGCGAAGTTATGGTGGAGGGCCCAGGTTGCTTGTAGACCACCGTCGTCACCTCCTTTGACCTGGTCTGAGTTTTATGAGGCCTTTATGGCCAAGTTCCTACCCTAGAGTGATGGGAGCGTCGCAGGGAGCAGTTTACTCACCTTGTACAGGGGTCTACGACTACTCGGAGTATGAGACCCATTTTCTATCAGCTAGCACCGTTCGGAGCTTTATGATCATTCCTACCGAGGCTGATAGGATTCGCAGATTTGTATGGGGTTTGAGGCTAGAGATCAGGCAGCCAGCTGAGATATTGATTGCCAGTGGTCGGTCATTCCAGGCTATTGTAGACTATGCCCGCACTGTGGAGGACTTACAGCGACATGATCAGGGGTCCAGAGATAAAAGGCCTCGACATCAGGGTGTCTATAGTGGTTCCAGATATGGCGGTAGAGGTCCTGGCCAGTGGAGCCGGAGTTATCAGCCACAGTAGTACCAGGGTCAGTCCAGCCGACCGGTTCAGGCTTTCTCCTCAGACTTTCGGTAGTACCCAGTTCGAGCAGGGTCAGGGCAGCCATCAGGGCTATAGCGACCAGTCTTCGAGGGGTACAGTTTCTGGGGCATCAGGTCGTGGTGGTCATTCGGGATTTGCTGGTTCATCTCGACAGAGTAGGCCGTCAGGGGCTTGTTTTACTTGTGGTGCGATAGGTCATTTTGCTAGAGATTGCCCTCAGCAGGGTACAGTTCAGTTGGCCGAGCCTTTACGAGTAGTTCAGCCCCCAGCTAGAGGGGGTGGTCGTCAGAGTAGAGGTAGTGCTCCGTGTGGCAGAGCAGGTGGTAGGGATGGCGGTCGGGCAGGTGGAGGTCGTCGTCAGTTTTACGCGGTCCCTAGGAGACCAGAGGCAGAGGCCTCAGATGCTGTGATTACAGGTACGATTTCTGTGTGCCATCAGTCTGCTATGGCTTTATTTGATCCTGGATCCACTTGTTCATATGTATCTGCCTACTTTGTGCCTTGTTTGGGGTTGGCTAGTGAGCCATTATCTGTTCCTGTTTCTGTTTCGACCCCAGTAGGAGATTTTTTAGTAGTGGATCGGATTGTGAGATCCTGTATGTTATCTATTGGTGATTCAGAGACTTGGGGAGATTTGATGATTCTTGATATGCTAGATTTTGATGTGATACTGGGCATGGACTGGTTATCCCCTCACCGTGTGGTTTTGGATTGTTATGCCAAGACCATTACCATAGCTGTGCCCGGTGTATCCCCGGTTGTGTGGCAGGGTTCTGTTAGCCATGCACCATCTGGGATCATCTCTTGTCTTCGAGCTAGGAAGTTGATTTCCCGTGGGTGTTTAGCTTATCTAGCATATGTCCGAGATGTTAGTGCTGACCCCACTTCTCCTGAGTCTGTTCCTGTGGTTAGAGACTTCCTCGATGTGTTTCCTACCGACCTGCCAGGCCTTCCACCTGAGAGAGATATTGATTTTGCTATTGAGTTAGAGCGGGCACTAGGCCATTTCTATTTCTCCTTACCGTATGGCTCCTGCTGAGTTGAGGGAGCTTAAGGAGCAGCTCCAGGATCTGTTAGCTAAGGGGTTTATTAGACCTAGTGTGTCACCTTGGGGTGCTCCTGTTCTCTTCGTGAAGAAGAAGGATGGGTCGATGCGCATGTGTATTGATTATCGGCAGCTGAATAGGGTGACAGTGAAGAATAGGTATCCGGCCGAGGATTGATGATTTGTTTGACCAGCTTCAGGGTTCAGTCGTGTTTTCGAAGATTGATTTGAGGTCTGGCTACCATCAGTTGAGGATTAGGGCGGAGGACATCCCTAAGACAGCATTCAGGACACGTTATGGCCATTATGAGTTCCTGGTGATGTCTTTTGGGTTGACTAATGCCCCCGCAGCCTTTATGAACTTGATGCACAGGGTTCTTGGCCCGTATTTGGACTCATTTGTGATAGTTTTTATAGACGACATCTTAGTATACTCGCGTAGTAGAGATGAGCATGAGCAGCACTTGAGGGTTATACTCCAGACTTTGAGAGATCATCGGCTTTATGCCAAGTTCTCAAAGTGTGAGTTTTGGCTTGAGTCAGTTGCATTCCTAGGGCACGTGGTGTCTAAGGATGGGATTAGGGTTGATCCGGGAAAGATTTCAGCGGTTTGTGAGTGGCCTAGACCTACTACTGTTACTGAGGTTCGCAGCTTTATTGGGTTAGCAGGTTACTACAGACGGTTCGTTGAGGGATTTTCTTCCATAGCAGCACCCTTGACTATGCTGACTAGGAAGGATGTCCCATTTCAGTGGTCGGATCAGTGTGAGGATAGCTTCCAGAGGCTTAAGGCCTTATTGACTTCAGCTCCAGTTTTGACTTTGCCGGTTGAGGGTCAGAGCTTCTCCGTGTACTGTGATGCTTCTGGGGTTGGTCTTGGTTGTGTGTTGATGCAGCAGGGTCGAGTAATAGCATATGCGTCGAGGCAGCTGAAGGTTCACGAGCGCAACTACCCCACTCATGACTTAGAGTTGGCGGCAGTAGTTTTCGCGCTCAAGATCTGCAGGCATTACCTATATGGAGTTCACTGTGATATCTTCACCGATCACCGTAGTCTTCAGTATATCACGAGTCAGCGGGAGTAGAACTCGAGGCAGAGGAGATGGGTCGAGTTACTGAAGGACTATGACTTCACTATTCTGTATCATCCGGGCAAGGCAAACGTGGTAGCGGATGCCTTGAGTCAAAAGACAGTGAGTATGGGTAGCCTAGCTTCTCTTTCAGTTTCAGAGTGACCGTTGGCCTTGGACATTCAGTCCTTGGCTAACCGTCTGGTTAGGCTTGACTTGTCGGATCCTAGCAGAGTTCTCGCCAGTGTTGAGGTTCATTCTACTTTGATTGATCAGATTCATAGCCGTCAGTTTGAGCATCAGCAGTTGTGTGAGCTTCGTGATCGGATTGTTCAGGGTGAGACCAGTCGGGCTACTCTAGATTCATATGGGGTTCTGAGGTTTGATAGCCGCCTTTGTGTTCCGAGGATTAGTGATTTGATTCAGTTGATACTTCACGAGGCACATTGTACTAGATACTCCATTCACCCTGGCACAGCAAAGATGTATAGAGACTTGAGGCAGCTTTACTGGTGGAATGGTATGAAGCGGGATATAGCGGAGTTTGTATCTCGGTGCTTGAACTATCAGCAGGTTAAGTTCGAGCACATGAGACCTGGTGGTTTGATGCAGCGACTTCCCATTCCTGAGTGGAAGTGGGAAGGGATTACTATGGACTTTGTTGTGGGTTTGCCTCGTACTTCTCATGGGTTTGATTCCATATGGGTGATTGTTGATAGGCTGACTAAGTCGGCACATTTCTTGCCGGTTCAGACTTCTTATGGTGCAGAGAGGTTAGCTCAGATCTACCTTCGTGAGATTGTTCGGTTGCACGGGGTCCCAGCTTCTATCATTTCAGACCGCGGCACCCAGTTTACATCTCAGTTCTGGAGGGCTATTCAGCAAGATTTGGGTACAGAGGTTCATCTTAGTACCGCTTTCCACCCTCAGACAGATGGCCAGTCCGAGAGGACTATTCAAATTCTGGAGGACATGCTTCGGGCTTGTGTTCTTGACTTTGGAGGTTCTTGGGATCAGTTTGTTCCCTTGGCAGAGTTTGCTTATAATAACAGCTTCCATTCGGGTATCGGCATGGCACCTTTTGAGGCTTTGTATGGCAGGCATTGCAGATCACCGGTAGGTTGGTTTGATGGTTTTAGTGCTGGGCCACAGAGCACAGATTTGCTTCGAGATTCCTTAGACCGAGTCTGAGTGATTCAGGACAGACTTCGGGCAGCTCAGAGCAGGAAGAAGAGTTATGCTGATCGTAGGGTTCGTGCCTTGGAGTTTAATGTCGGTGACTTGGTGTTTCTCCAGGTATTGCCCATGAAGGGCGTGATGAGATTTGGTAGGCGGGGCAAGCTTAGCCCCAGGTACATTGGGCCATTTGAGATTCTTCAGAGGGTTGGTAGTGTTTCCTATCAGCTAGCCTTGCCTCCGATGTTTTCAGCTATACATCCTGTATTTCATGTTTCGATGTTGCGTCGATATGTCCCAGATGAGTCTCATGTGTTGCAGTGGGATTCAGTTCAGTTGGGTGAGCATTCACCAGATGAGTGTGAATCGTGCTTGGAGATCTGTTGGAGACTACTTCAGGCTGAGGGTGAGCTCTTGGCGATCGGAGCTTAGCTTTAGTTTATCTTTTGCCTGATGTACTCTATTACCATTCAGAGACATCTGTATATATTCTTTTGATAGTTTTCACTCTAAGTATGCAGTTTGGGCTCTGTACTATGATACCAGGTCTTGGGGTTTGGTTTAGTTTCCGCAGATGTATATATTTATATCCCTGTTATCTATTTTATTTATCTTGTTCCTGTATTTGCTAGATAGTAGCCCATTACTAACTGTTCTGGGCTACGGGGATTGGTTCACCTACCGGGGGTTGTAGGTGCCATCATGACCGAGAAATTGGGTCGTGACAGTAATTTAGTAGTTTTATATTTTTAAAAGAATTTATTTTAGACTAAAGTATACTGAGTCCAAATTTTAAATTTTAAGTTTTAAATTGATCAAATCTTTTTATATCCATAAAGTATTTCTAAATAGACTTTTACATGGAAGAATATATTTTCTCCCTAATAAATTACCCCAAAATGATCTTGATACCTATTTTTACTCCCACTCCCAGGTGAAATTCCCCAAAATTACTCCCCACCAAATCAATCTTTTCCTATTATCTACTCCCCCAACGTCACTTTTTATTTTTCTTCTTCTACTTATACTCAGACCAAGACACCTTAGGGGGGGAATTCATTTTGAGATGCTTTCCCTCCTCCCTTAATAGATACCAATAAACACACATATACAGAGATCTTAAAAGAAAAGCCCCTAATACATATAGCTGCTAAGCTATCTAGAGACAAAGGGAGCATCTACATGAACTCTTCTTGAGTTTCTTCCTCACCAAATACATAGTGTGGCATAAGGTTTCAGGGCTAGAGAATATTCACGTGAAAAGCATAAAGTGACTGAAACGGGAATTCTATGCTATGACCATCACTTCCAAACCTCCATAGCCACTATCGGAGCACCATAGTTCCACCACACCGTAGCTTTCAACTTTATCCACCAATTGTGTCATTTCTTTCACCAAAAACAGCCATGAAAGTTAGCAAAACCACCCCACTAGCGGCAAGACGATAAGGATTCCGGTTGCTAATTCCGATCTCGATTCACAGGAGCAAAAGAAAAGGACTCGTCTCATTCTAGGTCCATTTTTTATTCAAGTTTTAATTCATACAACTTATAGTTATATTGCCTTTTACCGCGGTATGAATATCTTATTATTATTTTCTGACGAATCAACGGGAAATACATTCGCTCTATAATATATTCATCATTTCTTTCAAATCTCTGTTTGATCGTGTCTCTTTAGGTTTCTAGTTGTTTAAATTGGGTCTAACTGTTTTGGTTAGATTAGGTTGATTATTGATATGAGCACTCACTGTTGAATCGTTTGTCATACTGCTAATGAAATTCTTTGATCGGCCAAAGTGCTAAGTACTATGGCTCGTTCGTTTGTTCTCAAAAGGCATGATTGTTGGGCAATAGTTGTGTGATGATTTGTTCTACGTGATTTAGTTCATATTCTAGTGTTTTCAGTTTGATATCCTATTATTATGTAATTTTAAGTGGTCAATTGTCACGGAGAGAAGAATCTGCTATAGAAAAAAAAATCAATAAAGGTTTGAAGATTCAAATTTGGATGTGAAAATCTAATGTATTATATGTTGTTTGGGTTTCTGCTCAATTTCTGTTATTTTTTGTTATTATTATTATTATTATTTTTTTTTTTATATATTTCAAATGTCAAACTTTGGCACGAAAGAGTTTAATAGTTCTCTTTTGACCCTTTTTCATGAACTTGTGTACTTTGTTTGAACAATTTGGGCAGTTGATTCGGGTTAGAATAATTAGGCCGTGTAATAGTGAGAAAAGCAAAATGAGATATATGTTTATTTCTTTCTCATGTGTTTACTTTGATCATGCGTCTTTATTGCTTTATTATTTTAATTTTTCTTTTGAATAGTTAGGTGTTAAGAACAGACATGCTCTCATCACTTTAAATATCTCTTAAATGTACATCGCAATGGAGTGGCACCGCTTGGAGTTCAACCACGGGAGAGGAGGAGTCAACGCGAAGTGGAGCTCAATGGAGTCATCGCCCCAAGCAGAGCCAGGTACATTTCAGGATATGATGACAAAAAGAGCAGGCTACAGCTGAATTCTTGTATGAAACACACATAGCTTTATTAAAAATATAAAGCAACTCGTTACTCCATTCTTTTCTAATTTTATATTTCACTCTTTTAAAAATCTTAAAAACTTGACAACTTTTTACTATTGTGTTAAATTTTAAATACATTTTCATACTATTTGAACGTCAAAATATTTTTTTAAAAGCTTTACATAACTTTGAAATACTAAAATATTTATTTAGTGCTTTGAAATATATTTACGAATTCTTTAAGTCTTATTTTAAAGAGTTTAAGAGAGACGATCATACGAAAATAGAATAGAGTGGGTAACATCGCATTGGGCCCATTTTTATAGCCTCGCTATACCTGATCCCACTCTCTCTCTCTCTCTCTCTCCCTCGCACTCTCTATCTTAACTTTACTGTATGCGTTGTTAATTTGTTGTTTATTTTTGTTTCTTATATTATATTTTCCACCAAAATTAAGGTGGCATATTCTTACTAACCATTTCTTTTATTTTGCGAGATTTTGTAATTTATGGAATCAGTTAGAACACACTATGCTGAAAGGAGAATAATCTAGAGGTATTTTTTTATTAATTCGATGCTTCGCCAACAAGGTTAGTCTCTTGGTCTTCACAATCCTTATGTCCCTGAATATGTAGTTGTGTGCGTAGGTTAACTTTATTTTGTTATTATATCATCCGAGTGCTTTAAATATTCTGTTTGGAAGCGATCAGGTTAGTTCTTTCTGTCTTGATTTTTAATATTGCATTAATTTTTATTTTCTCTATTTGGTGGCCTGCAAAACATGATTTAATTAATTATACTCATGAACTTTCTGTTTTCATGCGTCACTTGTCAAATTTCGCATGTTTAATCATTTTATTACCTAGATTCATATTCATTAGATAATAATTTATGTCTAGTTTATTTATTTATTTTATAATAAAAGTTTCTTATGGTTAGTCATCTAGTTATTTAAAATCGCATGTGAAGAAATGACTCGTTTAGTTAGTTAATAATTTAGCATGTTTAACTATTTATCATATTTTTTATATTAACGAGTAGAATTATGCTTAATTTATTTACTTGCATTAAAATAAAGTTTGTATGCTCATCACATAGTCATTTTAGTTTAATAAATTATTTTAACCTTTGTTTATCACGATTTCTCATATAAATAATAAATTTGGCAGGGACCCACATTTGTGGACCTTGAAAGGTGCTTAATACCTTCTTTTCGAGGTAATTTGAACCCTTACTCGATTCTCTGATTGTGCAGACTTTAAAAATAATTTTAGTTAGGATGGTGCCCTAACGCACCTTAAAATTCGTTAGGTGGCGGCTCTTCACTCTTTTTAATATTAAAAAGAGTTGTCACGTCGATGACCCATCTTTTCGCGAGAAAAATGGGGCACGACAAGGTTATGAGATTTCAATGTCTAAGAGGTGATCTTGGACTCCAAGCATCCTTTCCTTTTCTTCCGGGTTGGTTTGTCATGGTATTCGCGGCATGACAAACTTCTTCTTGAGTGGCGAGGTTTGTAAGGCGACCATAAATCTGGATGGTGTTTTGAGGATTTAGAGCAGCTACAGTGTTCCTAGAATATAGAGTTTAGTTGATGGCTATAGACTACATGGTAGGCTTACCATATTCCTTGAAAAGACTGGGTTTTGTTTGTGTCTCCTAGGGAAGGTTTCTCTAGTTCACTCATTTTTAGCCGGTTCAGACTTGGCACAGTTCAACGAGTGTGGTTTTGTTCTACAGTTGGAAGATTCCCCTTTGACACAAGGTGCTCATCCATGTCATTCCTGACCCCAATGTGCCAGTTGTAGCTGAGCTTCGATGGTTGGTTCAGTTGGGTTTAGTTATCGAGGTTGATCATAGCGCAAGTGTCCATTCTTTGGTTGATGGTCAATAGGGGCAGACTGCTCCAGTCCTCGAGGGTATGCTACGCGCTAGTAATTTAGGTGTCAGAGGCTTGTGCACTATAATCCTGTCTTGGGTAGAGTTCGAGTTTGAAGGTGTCCTTATTCGAGGTTAATTATAATGGGAGCTATATACCTCTGGTGGGTTAGTTGTTATTTCGAGGGAAGATTGAGTGTTTGACCTATGTGAGGGTTCATGGTTGAGGTGCAGATGATTCAGGATAGACAAAAGAGTTCTGCAGATCAAAGGATTCTTGAGTTAAAAGGTTGGGTGATGGCTTCCTAAGTGAGCCAGGACGTGGTGTCAATGTTACTAGTTCCATGTGTTGATCGCCTTGGTTCTCTTGGTCTCTGTATTCTGTTAATGAATTTTAGTTGAGTTTCTTGAGGTTCGGTTCAGTTGATAGACCTTCAGAGCTTTTTGAGTTAGAGGTTGTGGTCTAGTTTGGTTGGTAAGGAGTTAAGGTCTTAGTAGTTTCCCTTCAGTTTAGCTCCATGGGATGCCGTCCAGTCAAAGAGGCTACTATGGAGACTAAGAGTGGGATGCGGGCTTAGTATCGGCAGTTGTTGATAACACTGTATTCCTTACTTAGCAGCCTAGAAAAGCATTTTATGGTTGTATTAAGGTCACCTGTGATTAAATGATATTATTATGTTGTTTTTATCATTTTGTTTCCACCTATGAGCTTGTTTTAGCCTCAGCAAACACTAACACTGTAGGGTTTTAGAGCCTACATTCTGGTTACTATTACCGTGCCTTTGGTCTGGGCAAACCATACCTACAGGATGGGCAAGGTGTACCTATAGGGCAGCAATTACATTATATTACCATGCCTCTATGCAGGGCAGACCGTACCTACGAGATGGGTAGGATGTAACTATGGAGCATAGTTACATTGCATTACTGTACCTTTGGGCTGGGCAGACAGTGACTACGAGCCGAGCAGACCATAACTATGGGACGGAAAGGCTATTCCTATAGAGCAGCACTTATATGGTACCACAGAGCCTCAGAGTTGTACTGATTCACGACACATGTACATTAAAACAGTTCAAATCAGATCATCACTAGGGTCTAGGTAAGGGGGCCAGTATAGGAATTTAGTGACTGTTTGCGCTTGTTAGGACATAGGGAGATTGTATGTTGTTTGTACCTACTTGGATTATGGGGTCCAGGTAAGGTTATAGTTTGCTATGTGCTCTAGATGGTATATTATGGTAGAAAGTTAAGTTATTGTACTTCTGTTTTACTCCAGCCATTTTGTTCAGTCCTTACACTTCAGTTAAAGTTTTAAGTTTTCCTTACATACTCGATACATTATTTCATACTGATGCCCCATTGTCTGGAGGCACTGCATGCATGCCTGCAGGATCTGAGCATTGACAAGATAGACCTGTCAGGTAGCATAGCTGAGCTTTCAGCGGGTTGATTGACACCATTCCGTCCAGGGGTCACCAGAGTATCAGAGGTCTGCCTTTTTTGCTGTTTATAGTTTTTGGATAGGTTAAGGCCCTGTCCCACCAAGTATTGTATTCCTTGAGGCTTGCTGACTAGTCTGTTGGGTTGTATAGCTACGATGGTGGCCATTTTGGCCTTGTATGTTTATTAGGTGTAGCTTGTTATCTAGTTGGGCCTTGTTGTTGTTATGTTGGCAGTTTAGCAACTCATTGGCCTAGTTTACATTGTATATACATGTTTTCAATTTCTGTACAGTGATCATGGTATCCTCTATGGATCGTATAACATTTATGCTTTACTAGATATCATGGCAGTCTCGACGGCCCAAACATGACTTATGTGCTACCTGCTTATTACTTTATATGAATGTTAGGAGTAGCTATTTTCTTTTTAGAGCTGTTGACAGGGGCTTTGCCAGCCAAGGTCTATTTTTAAGCGGAGATAACTTATTTGTTTCATTTATTATGTGTGGCTGGTATGCGCTATTTACAAATAGTTCAGCAGGGCCAGCTTTGGCTTAAGTTTTTGCATCAGGTGCTAGTTGTGACCCCTAAATTTGGGGCATGACTAACTTGGTATTTTGAAGATAGCCTTCAGGACCATATATGAGATTTTTTAGTTACTTGTAATCTCTTTTAAATTGGCGAATACCCCAACAGTATTTATGGAACTAATGAATAGTATATAGAGGCCATTTTTAGACTTGTTGTCATTCTGTTTATTGACTATATTTTGGTATATCTCATTCAGAGACCGAGCATAGAAACCAAGTCTGAGTAGTGCTTCAAGTACTCTAAGATAAGAGGTTGTATGCAAAGCTCTCAAAGTGTGAGCTCTGATTGCATTATTGGCCTTTTGGGGCAATATTGTATCATATTCTAGTATTCAGGTTGATTTACAGAATATTAACTCTGTGAAGACTTGTCCTAGACCCACGATCCCGACAAAAGTTTGTAGCTTTCTGGGGTTAGCAGGGTATTACGGAACATTTATGGAAGGATTTTCTTCACTTTTAGCACCCTTGACAAAGCTGACTCAAAGAAAGCTAAGTTTCAGTAGACCACAGCCTGCGAGCAGAGTTTCCAAGATATGAAAGATAGATTGACTTCAGCACCATTTTTGACCTTACCAAAGGGTCTAGAAGTCTATGCAAAGTATTGTGATGCTTCAAGCGTTAGGCTGATTTATGTTCTGATGCAATATGAAAAATTAATTTCTTATGCTTTTAGACAATTAAAGAAGAATGAGAAGAACTACTTGACCAACAATTTAGAGTTGGCCGCATTTATTAATGTCCTGAAGATTTGGAGGCATTAATTGTATGTCATTAATGTTTATATTTATACATATCATAAGAGCCCCCAATATATTTTTAGAACTGAAAGAGTTGATCCTGTGATAGAGCCAATGGCTTGAATTGTTTAAAGACTAATATGTGGATATCTTATACCATACAGGGAAAGCCAATAGATTAGCGGAGGCCCTTAGTCATATGTCTATAGGCAGTCTATTGTATTTGGGAGCTAAGAAGTGAGAGATGGCTCGGGAGCTCCATTCCCTAGCTAGTTTGGTGGTTGGATTACTAGACTACAATGATACTGGGGTCACAATTTAGGACACAACATTATCACCTCTAGTTGTGGACGTGAAGGCACAACAATACAAGGATCAAAGCTTAGAGCAACTTAAAGACAAGGCTCAGCAGCGGGAGTCTTTAGTCTTTGATATAGCAGGAGATGGAGTCCTCAGATTCAAAGATCAGTTATGTGTTCTAGATTTTGCAGATCTTCAACAATAGGTTGTGAAAGAGACACACCATTCTCGTAAGTCTATTTACCCAGGATCCATAAATATTTATTATGATATTAAGGAGATTTATTAATGTTCAGGCATGAAGAGGGACATAGCCGGGTTCGTAGAACAGTGCCAAAATCACCAGCATATAAAGATAGAGCATCAGAAGCCTCGTGGGATGTCTCATGAGATAGCTATTCCACTTTGGAAGTGGGAGGAGATAAATATGAATTTTGTTCCATGTTTGCCTCGTTCGCGATGGAAGTGTGATTCTTTTTGGGTGATTGTTGATAGGTTGAAGAAAAATTGGCCCAGTTCTTACAAGTTAGGGCCACATTCACAGCTGAAGATTGTGTTGGGCTGTATATTAGAGAAATAATCAGACTACGTGGTGTTCCAGTATCGATTATTTCAGACAGAGAGGTATAGTTTATAACATATTGATGGAGATCTTTCCAAAAGGGTTTGGAAACTCAGGTTAATCTTAGTATAACTTTTCATCCTTACACTAATGGCCAAAGGGAATGCATGATCCAAATGCTCAAAGATATGTTATGGTTGTGTGTGCTAGAATTTTGGAGGAATTGGTATGATCACTTGCAACTTATTGAATTTTTTATCATAAAAGATATTATTCTAGCATTGGTATGGCACCGTACAAGGCTTTTATGTGGTCAAAAATATCGATCCCCTCTTCGTTGGTTTGAGGTTGGAGAGTCAGGGTTACTTGAACCTGACATAGTTCAACAGACCAGGAAAAGGTTAAACTAATCAGAGAGTGATTGTTGACAGCTTAGAGCCGCCAAAAATCATATTAAAATGTTAGGCTACGTCACATAGAGCGTCGTGTTGACGACTGGGTCTTCTTAAAGGTTTCGCTAATTAAGGGCATCCAATTTGATAGGCTGAGCCCTTGATATATTGAACCTTATAGTATTGTTCGATGGATAGGAATAATTGCTTACCAGCTGGACTTGCCTTAAGAGTTATAGGTCGTTCACCCAGTCTTTCATATTTCTATGTTATAGAAGTGTATCGGAGATCTAACGCACATAGTACTAACAACAAATGTTCAAATTTTAGAGAAATTATCTTATGAAGAAGTCCATGTTGCCATAATAAACCACCAGATTAGAAGATTACAGAATAAGGACATAGCTTCAGTGAAAGTATTATGGAGGAACCATAATATCGAGGAGATAACGTGGGAAGATAAAGAGGATATGAAGACCAAATATCCCCACTTATTCAACCCTTCAGATGATGTTCAGAACAAAAAGATAATAGACCCGCATTTGAATACTTGAGGTATATTAATTTTATATTATATGTATTCTTGTGTTGTTCCCAGTGATTCCATGCCCATTATCAATATTCATGGACGAATGTCCCTAAGGGGGGGGGGGGGAGTGTTGAAACCCAATTTTAGCCTGATATTTTTCAAATTAATATTTTAAACCTTTTATTCGTTAAATTGCACAAAATATAATTTTTCTCATATTTTTTCAATGTTGATACAATTTAATGATAATTATTCTCATTTTTGAAAATATTGAGATTTTTATCTATTTTTTATTATTTTAATTATCATTAATTATCTGCATGTAAACAAATATTATTTTATTTTTTAAAAATCACTGTTGTTTTATTTCAAATCACATTTTTTAAATGTTATTAAATATATTTTTTATTATTTTTAACATAGTCTGTTAATACATAAGTCAAAGGAGATATTCTTTACACAGATAAATAAATAGCACACGATTTTAGGTAAATCATGGTTTTGAGCATACCATTTTGATAGCCCATGATTTTGTTTTGCCACATATATGGTTTAGGGTTTTAAAGTTTTCTATAAAGTGTTTCATACACTCAACACATCTCCTTGGTGGTGGAAAATTCTAAAATTGGCAAAAAGTTCAAAAAGAAAATAACAATTCTCAATCCTTTTCCGACCACCACCCCACCTGAATCCATCCACCTCTGTTCAACTCCGATGAAACCACAACAAGATCTACCACCTCTCTCTTCCCTTCTCCCTCACTCTCTTCTCCTCGTTGTCAATCAGAGCTCCGACCAAGAACCCCACCTACACTGCCCGAAACTCCATTACCCTCGCAACTCTAACGATGAATAGCGTTCCACCACCCACGCACCAGCAACCAAATGCACCAGCCCACCATCTGCTAAACTTCGACCAAACAGAATCCGACGAATCAGTCCCCTCTCATTTCACCTCTTCACATCGATGTTTCTGTTTTTCAGGCAAGACATTAACCACCAATAAAGATCCGTTGAGCCAAACACTGATAAGCTTATAGCTCTACCAGCGAGCTCCATATCCCATGAGCCTTTCGCTCTCAGATCTGACCAAAAAATAAATTCTTGCGGCTCCCTTGTTTCGATAGCTGTCATTCTCTTTTGTCCTCCTTCGATTCCTTTTGTTTTTTTGCCATTTTCACTAATAAGTTCATACATCATTAGCCTTTTTTATGAATTTGGTCATACTGCTTTGCTTGGGTTAGTTTGATTTAGCATTTTAGACAATATATCTTTGACTATTTTATTCATGTATTGATTTATTCCAATGACTTTGAGCTTATGCTTACATCATTTGACAACTTTGAATTGTGAAATGATTTTATTTACTTTCTAAGAATTTTCTAGTGGGTGATATTACTATGTTGTTGCTGTCCTTTGGTTATTGTTGGCAGATAACAATATATTACTATTTTTTTGATTATTTTTTATGGTTTTGTATTTGAAAAATATCAATTTAATTGGCCAGTGAAAGAATCTCCTAGTCGAATTTTTGAGGCCTCCCCATAATAAAAGACGGATGTTATTTTGAGTTCAATTATTCTATATCGAATATCAATTTAGTTGGCCGATGAAGAAATTTTCGTTCATTTCCAAGGCCTTCATTGTATATAAGATGGATTTTATTTTTTCTTGTTATTATATTAATTCATTTTGATAAATATTCGTTCAATACTAACACTTTTACTAAGTGTGTTTACAGGTACTCGGAGTTACTTTCCAAAGAAGGCATTCGAATTAAAATTCGAAGATCTTGTATAATTTTTTCTTGTATTTATTTATTTTAACTAACAATAGGAAAATATTAGGCCATTTCGTAAAAATTTTCTTAGATTCTTAGAGTTTTGGTGAGTCTTTTTCTCTAACTCGAATTAATTGGGATATTTATTTTATCTCCTCCTCAATTGAAAAAATGAGTTCAGTTGGGAATCACCATTGTGGATTCTGAAGGATGCCTAACCCCTTTCCTTTGGTATAACTTGAACCCTTACCTAGGTAGACTAAAACTTTGTTCAAATTGTTAATAAGGTTTCTTGATTTTCCTAAAATTAGGTGGCGACTCTTTTAAAATTATTTTTCAAACTATTAATTTATTAATTATTTTGTGAGTCCCAAAGTTGTGTCCTATCATGAAAAAATAGGATCATAACATAATGGTGACTCTGCTCGGGATTAAAAGGTTTTAACCATTATGAATTCATTTTTTTCAATTGAGGAGTTTTTACTTTTTTTTTATAATTTTTGCTCATTTTTTAATTAATTCCTTATTTGAACCTTGTATATTTTGTTGGTTATTTATAAATTGTATTCTTTACTTTACTTAATTATTCATTCATTATTTGCTTACTTATATTATTATTGTTGTATTTTC
This sequence comes from Jaltomata sinuosa, assembly GCA_003996215.1. Classification (NCBI taxonomy): domain Eukaryota; kingdom Viridiplantae; phylum Streptophyta; class Magnoliopsida; order Solanales; family Solanaceae; genus Jaltomata; species Jaltomata sinuosa. Next base: position 116,841 of record QJPP01003071.1, read on the forward strand.
ATGGCATCTTCCACCTCCCTGGTAAAACATTAGCTTGCATTAGGAAAAAAGGGTGATTATGCGAGTCTTCACAGTCATTCTTCACGAAAAACACACTTTCTCAAAACAAACAGGTGAAGTAGTTGACCCGCGATTGGTTAACGGTCACTTGTTGTTTTACCCCGTGGTTGTATCATTTCAATAAACCAACTCTAGTCTACCTAGCTTAGAGCGAAGCCAAATCCTTCAATTAAGCATTGACCTAAGTTGACTCGATACTCAAGTGGTGTTGGGTCCATTAGTGAGATCACCTTGTGTTCAAATAGGCCCATAGCCTGAAAGGACAATCATCCAACTATTTGTTTGAACTTGAAGAATGTGTATGCCGCGTTTTACGAACCATTATCCCTTGACTTTGAAAATTTGTTATTCTTATAGATAGTTTCTTTTATTGTAATTAAAAGAAGATTTCCATTTGAAAAGAGCTCAGAGATGTCAAGAAATTCAAGATTGAAGATCTTCCAAATTAGTTTAGGTTGTACCACTCTGTGGATTGATATTTATTTGTACAGTCCTTCCACATTTTATATTCTCATTTAATTTATTCATAAATATGAATAAATATATTTTTTGGGACAATGGAGCATTTCACAAATAACATACACATTCTTCAATCATTAGGCTCACCTTTGGCTTAAAAGGTCACATGTATGCTATGACGCGTTATGCATTGTTTATGTGCTAAATGCTATCTAATTTATTTTGTCCACACTTATTTGATTTTTGTGTACATATTTGTTGTATATATGATTTATCTATTCCAAAGGTTGGAACTACGTTTGACCTGATTCCTGGCTCAATGGGATACGTAGGTGCTTTACAGGCTTGGTCATATGCCCCGTAAGCTTTTCAATTATTTGCAAATGAAACTGGGGCAGAATTTTTGAGAAGGTCTCAATAATTCTATAGATGATGGTGTTTTCTACAAGATTAAATACACAGAGTTGTTGAAGTCGAAACTGGGCCAAATTTTTAAGGAAGGTCCTCAAAACTTTCACCAGAACAGCAAAGAGAGCAACATCTTATGTTGAACTCCATGAAGTGTCGAGCAGACAAATTAGGAGAGCTTTTGATTTAGTTCTGACACTCCATTTTATTATTTTTTCATGATTATCCTGTTTTTACTCATTTCTCTTTGCATTAATTTTTGTGTTCGGCATCCCTTATTCAAAAAAAAAGTTTGTCAAAAGCTTTTTTTTTACTCGGAATGAGATACGTAGGCAGCCCTTTTGGGTTCGGCATCCCATATTCAAAAAAAAAATCATTTAAGAATAACAACTTTGACTTGGTTTGTGAAAACACAGTTAGAAATGTGCAAAATAATTGATATAATTGAAATTGTTGACTTCGTAGTGAACCATAGATTCTTTTGGTACCTCTTAGTCGTATCTTTGTGACGTTTGAGAATATTCTCTTGCATACATTCAAGAAAAGAATAAAAACAACCTCATTGTTTCATGTGCATGGTGTGATGATATTTTAGATTAAATTCAATTGCATTGCATTGTTGATCTAGAACTTGGCTTGCATGTTTGTTGAGGTGAAATCCTGAGTAATATTTGGTTTGAGAAATGACCATAGGCCTTCTTTGAACCATTTGTGCCTTTAAAGCCTACTAAATGTCATTAATCCTGTAACACCTCAGAAACGTATCCAGCTATCTAAGTTGAAAACCTCAGAAAATTCCAAGTTACCAGAGGCGATGGGTCAGACGATGGTTCATGGTTTGGGACCACGGTCCGTCTTGTGCACTCGTCGTCCAAGTTCCAGAGGACCCCTAAATTTTTTCCAGAGATGATGAGTCAAAGCATGGTCCGTCCTTCTGGATGACGGACCGTCATCCCACTCTCTACTGAGACTCGTCGTTCAAAGTTCAGAAACTTCCCTTTCAAGTCCCATAAATGACGGGTTACAGGACGGCCCGCCCTTCTGGACGACGGGTCGATGTTTCACTCATAGTCCCAGAGGTCCAGAAGACTCTAAGAATTCTCTAGGCAAACCACGACTAACAGGACAGTCCCTCCTTCTGAAGCACGGATCGTCGACCAACTCGTGGTCCCTGAGATCGACCTTTTTCCATATTTTTCTAAATTAAATCCCAGGGGCATTTTGGTTATTGCCCACCCTTTTAACTCCTAAGTGAGGTCGTTTTGTCTATTTCAAGGAGGGTTTTTACCCTTATTACCCTAAGCCTCTTCTAGATTCCTCATTCTTCTCCCAAAAAGGAAAAGGATTTCCCCAAGCTCAAGGTCTCAAGCTTCAAGTTCAAGTTTCCTAAATCATTTCAATTCAAGTGGGTTAGCTCTAACCAAGGTATGTGGGTATTCAAAAATGGGTTCCTTTCACACTTGTGCCCAAAATCCCCAATTCTTACTTTGAATTATGAACTTGTGAAATTATGGTTTTGATTAAAATAGGGGGAAAACTTATGGAATTAGTTTCTATGCATCAATTCATGGTTTCTTATGGTTTATCTATGATTTTATTAAGATTCCGTAATTGGTTTCAAAAGCCGATGTATTAAAGTTGAATTCTAGCATGAATCCATTGAATTGCATGATTTCAAGTGAAAGTTTACATGTTTATATAACATGTCCTTATGTATTTATGAAATTGCATGCCTAATTCTTCAAGTATGACTTAAGAAAGAAAAATGCTAAGCTTCATGAACTTATGATATGAGAATTGCATGATGCCCGATGTGTTTTCATGCTTTTCAAACTAGATTTGGCATGAGATGGTGCCACTATGAAATTATGAGCTATATGTATATGTTTTGGGAGTAGTATTTAGCACCGAGCGATGAGGGTTTGATTACCCAAGTCCAAAAACTACGTTGCCAGTTTAGGTTATGAAATGAAGTGCCCTATGGGCTTATGAAAGTGGATCTACATCTTGAGAATAGCGTCCTGTGTCTTAGCGGGCATTAGGGCAGCTTTGCCAACTAGGGTTATATAGATGGGGATGGTGAATTGTTCCTTGGTAGGGTTCAAGTCCATTGTTGAATACCCACATACCTTGATTGAAGCTAACCCACTTGAAATTGAAAAGAAAAGGAGACTTGAACTTGGAGCTTGAGACTGGGAGCTTGAAGAGGTTCTTTTCCCTTTTTGGAAGATGAATGAGGTAATGAGAAGGGACTTAGGCTAATAGGTATAGAAACCCTACTAAAAGTGGTCAGAACGACCTCACTTAGGAGTTAAAAGTGTGTATAATTATAAATTTACCCCTGGGAATTAATTAGGAAAAAGCTTGTTAAAAATTGACTTTAAGGAATCACGGATGGATTCCATGAGTCGTAGACCAAACCACGGCTCGTGGTTTCCATTCGTAGTTCCTGCACAAAATAACAGGTTGCGGAAGCCAAACTACGGTTCAATATGACAGACCCGTAGAATGGACTATGATTCATAGAACAAGTTTTCGCCTTCAACCACAGTATTTAGGCTGCAAGAGAGGAACTACGAGTCAACATGATGACCCGTCGAACAGACTACGGTCCGTCATGTTCACTCGTGGGTCCTGGAAATAGAACTAATCTCAAATCTGAGTTCCATGAGTCTACTTTATGGTCCATAGAAAAAACTATGGTCCGTAGAGTGTACTTGTGGTTTCAGACCAGAGACTGGTTTCTGCAGAGTCTAAACCATGATTCCATTCCACGAGTCGTGGTTCCAACCACGGTCCGTGGTTTGGACTCGTGATTCTTGGAAACTTAGGATTTTTCAGAGATTTCAACTTAGAACGCTGGTTCAATTTCTGGGGTGTTACAATATCTCCCCTTTGGGATCATTCCTCCTCGAAAGAAGACTAAGCAAGGAAACTTGGAGAGAAAACAGTCCAACCAACAATAAAACATGAAAACTAAGATGGCAACTTAAAACATGACTGAACTAACTTTCGAAAACTTGCATGCATGCTAAGATCACGAGAGGAACTGATGGAATAGAGTAGGATAGATGTACTAATGAGGAAACTACTACCTCAAGCGGAAACTGGATTGGAAGGAAATAGATGAGGGTACTTGGCTTTCATGGTTGCTTCTGCTTCGCAAGTAGCTCCCTCAACAAGCTGATTCCTCCAAAGAACTTTTACCGAAGTGACATCTTTGTTTCTCAACCTCTGAATCTGATGATCAAGGATCTCCATGGTAACCTCCTCATAAGTGAGGCTATCCTTCACACCCATATCCTCCGAAGAAACAATCAAGGTCAGATCACCAACACACTTCTTCAACAAGGAAATATGGAAAATTGGATAAACCTCTTATAAATCAGATGGCAAATCCAACTCTAAAGCAATGCTACCAACTCTCCTCAGAATCCGATAGGACCTACGAAATGGGGACTAAGCTTCCCTTTCTTTCCAAATCTCATCACACCCTTCATGGATGACACCTTTCGAAAAACCCAATCATCAACTTCAAATTCCAATTCCCTCATCCTCAAATCCGCATATGATTTTTGTCGACTCTGAGTGGTCTTCAGCCTTTCCCTAATAAGCTGAACCTTCTCCATAGTCTCATGAACTGAATCTAAACCAATCAAAGCTGCCTCAACTACCTCAAACTAACCAATAGGAGACCTACACCTTCGACCATAAAGTGCCTCATAATGAGTCATCTGGTTGCTGGAATGAAAGTTGTTGTTGTAGGCAAACTCGATGAGAGGTAACTGATCATCCCAATTACCTTTGAAATCAATCACACAAGCTCTCAACATATCCTCCAAAGTCTGAATAGTACGCTCTGCCTGGCCATCTGTCTGTGCGTGAAAAGTTATGCTAAGCTTTACCTGAGTACCAAGACCTTTCTGAAACGATCTCCAAAACTAGGATGTGAACTGAGTACCCCTATCCAGAATGATGGACAATGGAATACCATGCAATTGGACTATATCATGGATTTAATGTCTGGCATAATCATCTGTTGAATCCATAGTGTTGACAACCAAGAAGAGGGATGATTTAGTCATTCAGTCGATGATCACCCAAATAGAATCATGTTGCCTTAGAGTACGAGGCAACCCAGTAATGAAGTCCATATTGATCGCTTCCCATTTCCAAGTAGGAAGGTTAATATCCTGAGTCATACCACCCAGTCACTGATGCTCTACCTTTACTTTCTGACACTTGGGACACTTAGCTATAAAACCAGCTATGTCCCTTTTCATACCATTCCACAAATAGACTTCCTGTAGGTCACGGTACATCTTGGTGGCACCAGGGTGAATAGAATATATAGAACTATGAGCCTTAGTCAAAATTTGTTGTCTCAACCCATCAACATCTAGCACACACAATCGACCCTGATAATGGAGCACACTATCTCCCACTTGGGAGAAAACCTCAACCCTTTGCTGATGGACTACACCCTTTAGCTGAACCAAAATAGGATCACTATCTTGGTTTGCCTTCACCTCAGCTACCAAAGATTGTTCATAACCATTCTGAATAATGACACCACCTTCTGTTGAGTCCATAAGGCAAACTCCTAACCGAGCAATCCTATGGAACTCCTTAACCAATTCCTTCTTTTCGTCCTCAACTGAAGACACACTACCCATAGACAACCTACTAAGTGCATCCGCCACTACATTTGCCTTACCGGGATGGTAAAGCACACTCATATCATAATCCTTAAGAAGCTCAAGCCATCTCCTTTGATGCAAATTCAATTCCTTTTGAGTGAACACATACTAGAGACTCTTATGATTGGTGAATACATCCACATGCACACCATACATGTAATTTCTTCAAATCTTCAAAGCAAAAACCATGGCTGCTAACTCAAGATCATGAGTAGGGTAGTTCTTCTTATGGATCTTAAGTTGTCTAGAGGCCTAAGCAATCATTTTACCACGCTGCATCAAAACACAAGCCAAGCCAATTCTAGAAGTATCACAATACACGACAAAGTCATCTAGGCCCTCGGGCAGAGCCAACACTAGAGTTGAGGTCAGTCTAGTCTTCAATTACTGAAAGCTCTCCTCACAAAGGTCAAACCACTGAAATCTCACCTTCTTTTGAGTCAATCGAGTCAAAGGGGCAGCAATGGAAGAAAACCTTCCACAAATCTCCTGTAGTAACCAGCCAAACCCAAAAAGCTCCTTATATCAGACGGGGAAGTGGGTGTAGGCCAGTTCTTTACTGCCTCAATCTTTTGAGAATCAACTCGAATACCATCTTTAGTCACAATATGACCAAGAAAAGCAATAGACTGCATCCAAAACTCACGCTTTTTGAACTTAGCAAATAACTTCCGATCCCCGAGAGTTCGCAACACAACTCTCGAATGGTCTGCATGCTCTTCCTCACTCTGAGAGTAAATAAGAATATTATCAATGAAAACAACCACAAACATATCTAGATATTGTTTAAACACACGGTTCATCAAATCTATAAAGGCTGGATGAGCATTTGTTAGACCAAAATACATAAAACAAATTCATAATGACCATACCTAGTCTTGAAGGCTTTCTTTGAAATATCACACTCTCGAACACGAAGCTGATGATAACCGGATGTAAGGTTTATTTTGGAGAAGAAACTAGCACCCTGAAGCTGATTGAACAAGTCATCAATCCTAGGGATGCGATATTTCTTCTTGATTGTGACCTTGTTCAATTGATGGTAGTCAATACACATCCTAAGGGAACTATCCTTCTTCCGCACAAAAAAAACTGGGGCACCCCATGGAGAAATGGTAGGCCTGATGAAACCCTTATCAAGAAGATCCTTCAACTGATCCTTTCATTCTTTAAGTTCTGCGGGAGCCATTCTACAGGGAAGAATAGAGATAGGATTCATATCGGGAAGAAGATCTATCCCAAAGTCAATCTTCCGCTCGGGAGGGACTTTGGGAAAATCTTTGGGAAACACTTCTGGAAACTCATTCACAATAGGAATAGACTGAAGGGATGGGGCTCCGTACTCCGTGTCCATAACCCAAACTATATGATAAACATAACCCTTAGAAATCATCTTCCTAGCCTTAAGATAAGACATGAAATGACCCTTCGAGGATGGAGGACTACCCAAACACTTTAAGACATGTTCATTTGGAAACTTGAGATTGACAAATAGAGTAGGACAATCAACCATGGCATAACAAGCATACAACAAATCCATACCAAAAATAACATCAAAATCAGTCATCTCCAACTCTACTAGACCTACTGAAGTGACTCTGTGAAGGACTAAGATAGGGAAATTTCAGTAGATTCTTTTGGCTAGGACTGACTCCCCAACAGGAGTAGAAACTTAAAAGGGTTCTAAAAGCAATTCAAGACAAATTTCGAATTTGCATGCTACATAAGGGGTCACAAAAGATAAGGAGGCACCGGGATCCAACAATGCATATACATCAAGAGAGAAAACTTTTAACATACCAGTGACAACATCTGGTGAACTCTCCTAGTCCTGATGAGAGGACATGGCATAAAGATGGTTCTGGCACTGACCACCAGAACTAGAAGCAGTGTCTTGTTAGGCTGGTCGACCTCCTGGGGCTGCTGGAGAAGACTGAGCCCTACTACCTCTCTGCCCCTTCTTAGCCAAACGATAATCTCTAATCATGTGTCCAGCCTGTCCACATCCAAAGCATGCACATGTGCCTAAATGACACTCTCCCGGGTGATTCTTCCCACACTTACTGCAAATAAGATGGGAAGATCCCTTAGCAACACTCCCCTGAGACTGCAAATAGGAACCAGATCCTCTACCAGTCTAGTCATGACAAGGCCTGAAGGCTTGGGTAGGAGCACTAGCAGAAGAATGAATGGATCCTGATGATTTCTTCTGAAACAAGGAGCGATGTCCACCACCGGACCTCTGATGGCCAAAACCTGAACCCTCAGATCTAACTCTCTTGTTCTCCCTAGGTATCTGCCTAAGCTTTTCCCTATAAATCTAGTGGGCATGAGTCATAAGTCTGGAGATACTCATGTCACTCAACAGCATAGCAGATCTACACTCCTTGTTCACCAAGTCTGAGACTCCATAGATATACTTGCTCATCTGATCATATGGGTTAACCACCATAGCAGGAGCATATATGGAGAGCTGAGTGAACCTCAACTGTACTCTTGGACTATTATAGATCCCTATCTTAAGTTCACAAACTCCTCGGCCTTCGCTTGCCTTAACTCCCTCGGGAAGAATCGGTCAAGGAAGGCCCTCTCAAAACACTCCCAAGTCATAAGGACCTCGTCTCTAGCCCTGGCTTCCTTCCATTGTATGAACCAGATATGATCTACATCCTTGAATTGATAGGATGCTAGCTCAACACTATCAACCCCAACCACTTGCATAATATCAAATATTTTCTTCACCTTGTCCAAAAAGTTAAGTGGATCTTCCCCAACCTTCGAACCCCAGAATTTTGGCGGGTTCATACGGATAAAATCACAAACTCAGGCCGCTACCCCACCTTTAGGGTGGACGGGGATGGGAGTCAGCTGGTTGGTCTGGGCAGCCAAGGTCTGGGCTAGCATGTGAATGGCATTCTGGAACTCCTCATTCATGACCACTGGAGCCAAAACTAGAGGAAAAACATTCCGAGTGGTTCGTTGAGGCATAGTACATCGAGGCATAATCTAAAACATACAAGGAAAGGATTAGAGGGATATTAGAGTTAATTTCTAACACATAATATGATCATAAAAGAAGTGAAGTTTTTTTATTAAGATATATCATAGCTTCCCTCTCATAAATGTGGCGCTTCACACACATGAAAGAGATTCTACTCGATGCAGCCTTTAGACATCCTAAGAATCTTCAACCTGAGGCTCTGATACCAGGTTTGTCACTCCTCGAGGCTACCCCGTAGACGTAACATGGGTTTCAGGGCACGAGTACCCTAGACTAAACCTTGGTCATAGCATACTCAGTCATTCATAAAAAAGCATAGCGGAAGCATAGATAGAACATTAGGAAACCCAAATCCATAAATGATAAGTCAATACGAAACATATTTTTAAAAGAGAGACTCTAATACTGGCTATGTATGAAAAGCCTCTACACATAACAAAAATGAGTTGCTAGGATAAGACCCTAGCTAACTCGAAGCATGAAAGTAACAACAAAAAACTAACTAGAGTCATAACTAGACCTCGAATAATGAGGACTCACCAACACTGACTGTAAATGTCCTATGATCACTAGCCACGTGCCTAAGAAAGGGAACCTGAATCTGCATCATCAAGAGGATACAAAGCAAAATATGCGTCAGTACTATAAAATTTACCGAGTATGAGAGATACTCATGATCATGATAAAACATACTTAAAACATGCTTAAAATGAGCTCTTTCTTAATAAGAGATAGATAATAAGTCATCAAAATATAAGACATAAAACATGAAGTAAAGTCAAGATTCAAAAATAGAGTATCATATAACTTCATAGCTTGAAAATAAACATGTGGGAGTTTCTCTTAACCGACATTATACCTTGAGCTACATGGAGTCCATTTTTATGCACCCACACTGAAAAAGGTTATCCTAACCGGCAAAGGTTAGAACCATGTTCATTAGGATCCTTTTATAAGCCACAGAGGGCAACCTATGGTGGCAACGTAGTATTGGTCTTGGGTTATCTAGAATCCTCATCGCTCAGAGCTAAATACTACTCCCAAAATATATAACATCATGCTCATATACATGTGACATATCTAGATGTCGAAACTTGTTCATAAACATGTTCATACCCCGGATCTTCATACTACTCATGAACCTTGGTTTAGGAAATGATTCATAAGCATTGATGGCACATTGGGTGACTTGTCTTGCATAATAATTCATAACTTGAAAACTTGCATGGCACTAGTTCAATTTCATAATAACATATACTTTCATAAAATATAGGAACTAGACATGCACTTGCTTGAAATTCATGAAAACATGTTATCAAATACCCAATTTACTTGAATCAATTTATGCATGTAGAATTTGCCACAATTAGCCTTCAATTTGAAATAGGAGTTCATATGTAAAAACCCATGCAGAATAATTCAATTTAGTAGTAATTTCATAATAAAATCATGAGAAGATAATTTATAGAAAAACCCATAAGAATTGGGTAAGAACCCTAATTTGATAGTGTATGAAATCAAAATAAAGATTAGGAGTTTTGGGACAAGGGTAAAAGGAACCCATTGTTGAATACCCACATACCTTGATTGAAGCTAACCCACTTGAAATTGAAAAGAAAAGGAGACTTGAAGTTGGAGCTTGAGAGTTGGAGCTTGAAGAGGTTGTTTTCCCTTTTTGGAAGATGAATGAGGTAATGAGAAGGGACATAGGCTAATAAGTTTAGAAACCCTACTAAAAGTGGTCAAAACGACCTCACTTAGGAGTTAAAAGGGTGGGTAATTATAAAAATACCCCTGAGAATTAATTAGGAAAAAGCTTGTTAAAAATTGATTTTCAGGAATCACGGATGGATTCCACGAGTCATAGATCAAACCATGACTTGTGGTTTCCATTCCTAGTTCCTGGCCAAAATAACAAGCTGTGAAAGCCAAACTACGGGTCAACAGGACAGACCCATAGAAAGGACTATGATTGGTAGAACCAATCATCATCTTGGACCTCAGCATTTAGGCTGTAGGAGAGGAACTACGAGTCAACAGGATGCCCCATCAAACAGACTACGGTCCATAATGTTCACTCGTGGTTCCTGGGAATAAAACTGATCTCAGACCTGAGTTTCACGAGTCTACTTTACGGTCCATAGAACAAATTATGGTCCGTAGAGTGTACTCGTGGTCTCAGACCAGAGGCTAGTTTCTTCAGAGTCTAAACCAAGGTTCCATTCCATGATTCGTGGTTCCAACCAGGGTCCATGGTTTGGACCCGTGATTTCTGGAAACTTAGGATTTTTTAGAGATTTCAACTTAGAACGCTGGTTCAATTTCTGGGGTGTTACACCTCGTTCAAAGTGACATATCAAATTCAAATTAAGTCATCCGCCTTTTAATGAGACATGTTGGGTTGTCACCTCATTCAAAGTGATATATCAAATTCAAGTTGGGTCATCCACCTTTCAATGAGACATATTGGGTTGTCACCTCATTCAAAGTGACATATCAAATTCAAGTTTGGTTGTATGCCTTTCAAAGAGACATATTAGGTTGTCACCTCATTCAAAGTGACATCAAATTTAAATTAGATCGTCCATCTTTAAATGATACATGTTGGGTTGTCACCTCGTTCAAAGTGACATATTAAGTTCATGATTTGGTATTTCTCCTTTCAATTAGACAAAAATAGGTTGTTCGCCTTTCAATGAGTCAAAAATGATTTGTTCATCATTCAAAGAACAAGATTGGGTTGTCCGCCTTTAAACAAGACAAGTTAGGTCGTACGCCTTTCAATGAGACAGGTACACAATTTTGTATTCTCAGTGTCTCACAATTTGACACTGGTGATTTTGGAAAACAATGTTAAAGGTACGTGATTATTTTTTGTCCTAGAACATTTTTTTCTCGTTTATCATTTTTGTTTTAAAAATAATTCAACCTCACTAGTAGACGAAGAGTCTTTTCAAAGATCTATCAAAGTCTGGCATCGTTTTGTGTATATGCCATTCTTTTTTCTTGTCGAGCCAAAATTGGCTACATGTCAACGTCTTCGCAGAAAAATTCTTTCATCATCTCTTAGCAAAGAAGGGCAGTTGTTGACACCCAATTTTGGCCTGATATTTTTCAAATTAATATTTTTAAACCTTTTATTCGTTAAATTATACAGAATATAATTTTTCTCATATTTTTTAAATGTTGATACAATTTATGGATAATTATTCTCATTTTTGAAAATATTGAGATTTTTATCTATATTTTATTATTTTAATTAATTTTAATTATCATTAATTATTTGCATGTAAACAAATATTATTTTATTTTTTAAAATCATAGCTGTTTTAGTTTAAATCACATTTTTTAAATGTTATTAAATATATTTTTTTATTGTGTTTAACATAGTCTGTTAATACATAAATCATAGGAAATATTTTTTACACAGATAAATAAATAGCACGCGATTTTAGGTAAATCATGGTTTTAAGCACCTGCCGAATCAACTAGCCCCAAAAATGGAGGGCGCTTAAGCGCGCGACCTACACCCGGCCGTCGGGGCAAGTGCCAGGCCCCGATGAGTAGGAGGGCGCGACTGTCGCTGCAAAACCTTGGGCGCGAGCCAGGGCGGAGCGACCATCGGTGCAGACATTGGATAGAGCTGTTGTTTATTATTCTTACTGGCCTAATTTCATGCCTTGGACTTGGCTGGTCATGAGTGTGGCATTATCACCTGATTGATTGGCCTTGGCTCATTCTTGCAGCCTTATTGATTCTTACGCTTGTTTCTTAACCTTTGGTTTCTCAAGCTTCCTAGAGACACATTTGGGGCTTCGGTTGAAAGGTATGTTAAGGCTTCCTTTTCACTTTTTGGCATGAACTTTAAGGCTGAAGCTTGTATAGCCTGTGTAACATCGTTATTCGACTTGTGGCCTTATTGTATTGAGTTTTTCTCCACAACATGATATAACAAGTATCATCAGCACTCTATTACTTACTTAGTAGCGTAGAAAAACATGTTATGATTGTATTGAGGTCACCTATGATTACATGATATTATTCTATTATTTTTATCGCCTTGTTGTTGTGTATGAGCTTGTTTTGGCCTCAACTGACACTGACACTGTAGGGTTTTTTAGCCTATATTCTGGTTAGTATTATAGTGCCCTCAGGGCAGGCAGACTGTACCTATGGAGTGGGTAGGTTTTACCTATGAGGCAGCACTTACATTATATTACCGTGCCTCCAAGTCAGGCAGACCGTACCTACGGGATGGGGAGGCTGTACCTATAGGGCAATAATTACATTATATGACCTCACCTTCAGGCTGGGCAGACTGTACGTATAGGACAAGAAGACTGTACCTATGGGATGAGTAGGCTGTACCTACGGGGCATCACTTACATGGTACCACAAAGCCTCATAGTTGTGTTGATTCACGACACATGTATATTCAGATAGTTCAGATCAGATCATCACTGGGGTCCAGGTAAGGGGGCCAGTATGGGTACTTAGCGACTATTTGTGTCTGTTAGGATATAGGGCAATTGTATATTGTATGTACCTACTGGGCTTATGGGGGCCAGGTAAGGTTATTGTTTGCTATGTGCTTTAGATGGTATCTTATTGCAGGAAGGTAAGTTATTGTACTTCTGTTTCACTCCTGCCTTTTTGTTCAGTCCTTACACTTCAGTTTCCATTTTTAGTTTGCCTTACATGCTCAGTACATTATTCATACTGACGCCCTATTGCCTGGGAGCACTGCATTCATGCCTGCAGGATCTAAGCGACAACTAAATAGACCTGCCGGGTAGCATAGCCAATTTTTCAGCGGGTTGGTTGACTCCTTTCCTTCCAGGGGTCACTAGAGTATCACAAGTCGACCTTTTTTGTTGTTTATAGGTTTTGAGCGGGTTGGGCCCTGTCCCACCGAGTATTTTATTCCTAGAGGCTTGTAGACTAGTTTGTTGGATTGTATAGCTATGATGGTCGCTATTTTGGCCTTGTATGTTTATTAGTTGTAGCTTGTTAACTAGTTGGGCCTTGTTATTGTTGTGTTGGCAGTTTAGCAGCTCATTGGCCTAGTTTATATTGTATATACATGTTTTTAACTTCTGTATAGAGATCATGGTAGCCTCTATGGCCCGCACAACATTTATGCTTTCTTAGATATCATGGCAGCCTCGACGACCCAAATAAGATTTATGTGCTACCTGCTTATTGCTTTATATAAACTTTTGGGAGTAGTTGTTTTCTTTCTAGAGCTTTTAACAAGGGCATTGCTGGCTAAGATTGATTTTTAAGCCAATATATACTTGTTTGTTTCATTGATTGTGTGTGGTTGCTATGCGCCAATTGCGAATAGTTCAGCAGGATCGACTTTGGCCTATGTTTTGGCATCAGGTGCTAGTTGCGCCCCTAGAGTTTGGGGCGTGACATATATTAATAGTCTTATAATAATAGTAATAGTAATATTAAATAATAGATGTAATAATTAGTAATAAAAAATAGCAGTGAAATTTAAAGTATTTGACTTATTAATGATTTAGAAGCTCAAGGAAATGAATTATATGAAAGGATGGATAAAATGGGTATCAACAACTGTCCCTCTTTGAACAAAGACGATGTAAGAGTTTCCGGGTAAATAAGTTAATTTGGTTGCCAATTTTGTCCAAGCCAACAAATATAGCCTTGAAAGAGTTGAATCAATACAAATGTTTGAAGGTTATGGGGTAGAAGGAATGTAGGAAAATATTATGAGGACTTGATATAAAATATTTTAAAGATCATGGCTGAACTTTGATTTTGAGTCGCCTACATATCTCGGGTTCTACGAGAATTAAGCCATATGTATTTCGAGTGTTACTAGAGGATTTGGTAGCTGCAAGGAGTTAAAGGTAGGTAATAGCAGAGTTAAAAAATGGAAGGTATGCTTATAGCCTCCTAATTATAATTATGGTCAACAACACACTCATAAATAGGAATCTACTAGACAGCTTTCCACGATACCCTAAAATTGAGTCAACATGTACATGCAAATTCTCAAAAGCTACCCCAGTGTCGAGTTTTGGAGACACTGGGTTCTGAAATGAGTTGAGTGAGTGGAGATTTATCATGAGATTGAATTTTTTTTTAATAACCTACATATGCACGTGTTCATGGGACGTAGGCAGAGTGGAGTTCGAGAGTAGATCCTTGACCTCTGCTGGCGAGTTTGAAAGTCCTCCTTAGCAAATTTTTCCCAGTTCACTGCTAAGATAGAGTTTCACATTGTGATTCATCTCTTATTGTTGTAATGGATGTGTGTATATTGTATTTTTTGAAATTCATATTAAAACCGTTAGTAAAGTTTGGAGTAAAGTTAAAGCATAAAAATATATAATAAGAGTATAAAATGATAATAAATATGAGTGTGAGGATAAAAATGGAGCCGTGTGGCTTAGAAAATGATAAGGTTGTATATATAGCCTAATGTTATCTCTTTTTATGTTCAGGGACTCGATGGTGATTAATGCCTCCGGATGTCTTTGAAAACTTAATGATGAATGGTGTCTCCGATTATCTTCGGGACTATGTTGGTAGTTGTAAAATTCTCTGATTGTCTTCGGGGACTTGGTGATGTATGACATCACTGGTTGTATTCGAGACTTAATGTTGGTAATGCCTTTGGTAAAATCATATAGAATGTTTTGAAAAAGTTGTTAAATAAAGTCATAAAGTCATGATAAAGTACGAATAAAGTAGATGATAAGTGAGAAATAAAGTCTTCTGGCTTATGATAAATGGCTTCATAGCCGATTGATGTCCCAATTGTCTTCGGGTATTCAGTGATGAATGATGTCTTCGATTGTCTTTGGGGATTGATATTGATTATTGTAAAATTCTTCGGTTGTCTTCGGAGAATAATGTTGATAGTTGTAAGGTTCTCCGATTGTCTTCGAAGACTGATGTTTTTTTTTTTTTTGTAAAATCCTCTTGTTATCTTCAGAGATTGATGTTGATAGTTGTAAAATCCTTTTGTTGTCTTTGTAGACTGATGTTCATTGTTGTAAGATCCTCCGATTGTCTTCAGAAACTGATGTTGATTCTTGTAATATCCTCCGGTTGTCTTCAGAGACTTATGTTGATGTAGTAAAATCCCAAAAAACATTAGAGTAAAGTTGTTAAATAAAGTCATAAAGTAAGAATAAATAGATGATGAGTGAGAAATAAAGCCGTGTGGATTATAGTGAATGACCATGTGGCCAAATGAACTCTCCGATTGTCTTTGAAGATCTGATGTGGATTCTGCTGTTGTAATGATGATTATGACTATTGCATGTTATTCTAATCACTGACATTGATCCTTGATGTGCAATTCCTTCAAAAAAAATTGGGAAAGACATCAATAAAGATATGAAGTCCTAAGAAAGTAAAAGGAATAAAGTCGAAAATAAAAGTGAGAGAAGGAATTATTTGGCTTATTAAGGCGAGGCCATGGGGGCCAAATAACTCCTATTGGCCATGATTGGTAGTCTTGACATTTATCCAGTATTTTCATCTTGTATCTTTGCCATTCCGGCACTCAAAGAAAAATTCATAGTTTGGGAGGGGGGTGTTAATTCGTGTTGACTTGAGGCTTGACTTTGTTGGCCCTCTACTCATCATATTTATTCAGACCTTGTGACCTCCATTTGAAACTTGACAAATAAACAAGTAGTTGATGTTTTTTAAGAGAATAAGCATTTGAAGGATATATATGTAAATATACATAAAGATATGTATATAGGTTGTAAAACTATCTGCTAACTGTTAGATTGTGACATTTTTTGAGACAAAATATAATATCCTTTGTCTGTTTACTTCTTCTTCAGTAGCTTGAACCAAGTGTAACCTGACACTGTCCAATCATTCCTTGTGCGTATCTTCTCAAAATTTTCCCCAGTTTTGAACTTTGGAAAATTATATGAAACTTATGTTGTGGTAAGACCAAACCTTATATAGGTTGCCTACGCATCTCGCCAAGAGAATCTAGTCAAAACGTAGTTCAACATACATAAAAATAGTTTGAGATTTTTCTAAATAAAGGGACCAACCCCGATATGAGTTATCTACATATCCCTCCATGAAAATCAAGTCATGTGTAGTTCAAATTACATAAATAGTAAAAAGATTTTTAGTTTCTACCCTAATGTGATCGAACTGTATATGGGTAGCCTACGTATCACGCCAAGAGAATCAGATCAGGTTTAGTTCTCCTATTATAAATAAGGAAAACTTTGGACCTTTTTTATAATGAAATCAAACCCTATGTGTGCTGCCTATGTATCCCGCCAAGGGAATCAGGTCAAAACGTAGTTCGTAAGTACATGAAAAGTGAAAGTACATTCAGAAGAAACCTATCTAAAAACATCCTTTGATGTAGTGTCTTGACTTCTCTTGAATGGAAAAACTTCATGCTCGAGTAATCTTGTTGTCATGTTCCTTCTCTGATTGTTCAATTGTAAGTCATCTTCACATCTTTTTGAAACTTGCTTGTTATCAAACTTTGTTCACTTGTCTCATTATATGTCACAATCATAAAATTGGCAAATTTTATAACTGATATATTAAAAACACAATATAATAATAATAGAGAGTTAAGAAAAATAGAGAATGCATTCATAGATTTTGCAATTAAGCTTTCAAAAAATGAGGCAAAACAATATAAAGTTTTTAGGGACAATTTAGGCCTCAATTTTGCAATCGTGCTATTTTAAAAATGTTATTATTTGTTAGTCACGATTCAATTTTTCGGTCATGATGGAACCCACAATTCCCCAGTAGGCGAACCAATCCCTGTATCCCGGAATGGTTAGTTATGGGATACTATCTAGCAAGCAAGCAGAAGAGAACATAATATAAGCGGAAGCAAGGGATAAACGATAAAGAAAAAGGACAATGGAAAAATACATAGAAGCTAAAATCATTTCAAAACCTGGCATAATAGCATAAGAGCCGGAACTACATCAATGGAGTACAAAAGGATTCAAAATAATATATACATATCTGTCTCCGAATAACAAAAAGAGTACATGGCACACAAGATGAACTAAAAGCTATGCTCCAGGCAACAAAAGTTCACCCTCAGTCTCGAATAAGATCAGCTGCACGAGTCCACGGCCAGCGATGATGGCCCACACCAGGATCTGCACCAGAAGATGCAGAGTGTAGTATGAGCATCAATTGCTAAGCAATGGGTACCCTGTAGGTATCATAGGCCGACCGGGCGCATATTCTATAAGAGTAGTAATATAGCAGAAATATAGCAAGTAGTCATAGAAAACAAAGTATAAGTACACAGAAGCTGGCACAGAAGGATACAAGGGGAAAAAACATACTTGGCTAGCTACTAGAATATATATCACACAGACACAAGGGAAAAAAGGAGTAATGCACCTGGGATCCTCGCAAATAATATATATAGAAAGTTTTAGAAATAGGCAGTATACTGATAACCTCAAGTGAAAGAATGGAAGGAGAGAAGAAAATAATCTAATCATGCTTGAAAGCCAAATCTACTACCAAAACATGCCAATAATCCAAGTAGAACATGAAGTGAACCCGAATACAACCATAATTAGTGCTAGAGATGTGATAGGGTAAGAATAAGTCTACCTACAATCCCAATAGGTGCCCATACACCCGAGGAACTCAAAAAAGTGAAGATAAACCCTCTGGCATCCCATACTACCGGAGCATACACTCAGCAAACAACAAACAATGGTGGAATCTCACACAAATGGATGATATGGTGCAGTAGGGAAAACCAGGTGGAACTGTAACCCCGTATGTACCCCTTCTAGCGCCTATGGGCCCAGAAGGTAGGATCAATGAAAGGATACGGCCTGTATAACTCAACTACACTGTATACCCCTCCTCCGGCACACTCAGCACATAGCCCCTGGTCTTGATTATCAAGGTCCATGGAGGTCCTTGACAACATACTAATGCTCTTAACCTCAATGTAATAGTCTGGAGTGAATCCAGATCCAAAGTAGTAACCCAATCACGAAAATGCGTGCCCAAAGCCTATACATGTCTAAATTGGTGAAATAAGTCTCAAAAGCCCCTACAGGGGTGCCCGGACATAACCGGGTCTAAAATAGTAGTAAAACAAGTTTGATGCTCGACCTAACCGAGTCTAGTACCCTTTCCAATCAATAGTAAAACAAGTCTAGCACTCTAGCATCACCGAGTTAGTCATAGGTTGAAAATAGTAATAAATCCACCTATTAACTTCCATACCCTAAGAAGATCCATGAACAATCATTTCCAAAATCCTTTCTAACCACTTTTATCGAAAACGGGCCATTGGGGCCATGCAAGGTTTAGAAAACTGCCAATAGTAGGCCTGAAGCCAAAATCATAGTAAAAACATAAAGAAACCCTATTTATATTCATGATAATGGTATGCTCAAACACAACAATATCCCAACGACTCAAAATCAACCTATTGTCCCTACACAAGCTCAAATCGCTCAACAGCATAAATAACCAGCCTAAGATCGCAATATCAATGTCCGAGGCTCACAGACCTTCCCAAATAACCCACCATATATGGTCCAGAGTCAAATATATGGTCACACAGGACTACAAGGGTGATAATATCATCTACCACGAGTACTACAATCATTAGGGAAAGCAAAGTAAGTCAGACATGAAGAAGCGGATAAGGTCTGGGGTACCAAGCTAATAAATCCAACCCAAGGATGCAAATTAGTACAATTATATCCTATATATGCGAAGTTTAAGAGAGTTACATTGTAACCTACCTGTCGTCCAATGACAAGCTGGTGGAACGATAATGTCTAAGCCCGAACCACTCCGAGAAGCTCTGAATAGAAATCAAACTATCAAGAACATAAACTACACATTAAAATAAGACTAATAATACCCATATTTCTATAACTATAGCCGGGTCAAAATTCTGGTCAAAAGCGGGCCTGTGGAGTTCACAGCCCAAAATCATAAACCAAAAGAAGCATGGTGAACAAACTATCCCATGAGTGCATGCCTCAAATTTGTGAAAATTTGGCCAAGAGAAAGGGAACAAAACAGCTCGCTCAAGTAAGAAATTTAAAGATGGAATTTCAAGAATAAAACTCGAAAATTAGAGCAAGAACTACTTACCACAATGAGGTGAAACACGCCAAGGAAGAGGAATCATCGAACCCACGAACATGCACCCCAAGAGAGAAGTTTCTACAAGGACTTCCCAAGCATTAAGGATCACTCTGCTATAGTGGAAATTATTTTGCTATAGCGCCACTACTATATCGGTCAGCCATCTGCTATAGCGGTATGGAAGAAACCAGAAACTAGAATTATGCGATTTATATAAAAGTCTTCTCTTCCTCAGTTGGAAAACACATGAGGGTTACTTCAAAAACCCTCCTAAGCTGCTCCAAAGATTGGGAGCCATGGGGAGAAGGAATTCTGGCTAAAAGGATGTGAAACTATGGATTTCGGGTTTGTCATACAATAGAGAATGCCTTCATGGAGCCAGAATACGCGTGTGTAGTTTCTTGGCATCCAGGTAGGCTAGGTTTCCTTTCATTGAGTAGACTTAGACCTATTTCCATTTCATATTATCGCATAGACGGAAAGGAGAATTCATGATTACGCCTTCAGGCACAGAGTTTGGAAGGTTGTAGTGTTGACTGATCTTGGAATGGGATAATGGTAGGTTTGGGATGATGCGTTGTCATTTTTGGGTTGTTTGTGTTTATTATGTGGGGTGGGAGGCTAGAATCCAGGAACTAGACAGTTGGGAAGGTTTGGGGGAACCGCAAAATGTCATGGGTAATTAAATGACTAGTTAAAGGGAGTTCTGGAAATGATTTAATGTAAAAGAAGTAGAGTAAACAAGAAGGGTGAGGCGAGATTTAGTCTTAAGAGAAGGATTCCAATTTGATGTGTCCGTTAGATGCGTGTCTTGGAGGTGAGCTGGGATTTAGTCTCCGAATAAGAAGTCAATGTTAAGGTCGTGGATCCGGGTGTTATTTAGGTGATGGTTAATGTTTTCCAAATTCAATGTACATACATGTAACTATAACTTATTATTGTACGTGTTTTCATGCTTAGAAATAGGAGACTGAATATCCAAGTGTTTGGGGTGTCGATTATGTAAAATAAACTTGATTATTACTTGTTGGTTTATAATGTGTTTCTTTTCATTTTGGTATTGGCGGTTGGTTTTGTGTGAATAGTTGGCTCGGGTACTATTCCTGGTATGAGATATTAAAGGTTGGCTCGAGTATTATGCCTGGTTTGGGACAATAATGGTTGGCTCAGGTACCACGCCTGGTACGGGTTTAATTTGTATTGTTGATTGTATTTTCGATGCTTCCATGAGTGGACCAGGTTGATTTTACGAATTTGTCATTTATTATATTGGTCCTTGAGAGGCCGGTTCGTTTAACTTAAATATGGGGTTGGTCCTGGGGTAGACCAGGCATTGCGTGTTAACACTAGGCGTTGTTCTAGGGATCCTTAGTTGGTCAGAGTGTTATAAAAAGGGCAAGTTTCATGATTATGAATCATTGTTAAATTATTATTAAACCTGTTCCATATGATTGATAAGTTAGGAATAGGACTAAGAGTCTGTGCCATATGGCTGGTTGTTATTATCCATTGGGAATTATCACAGAGGTCTCTGGGGCTGTTCAGGCATTGTAAGTAGTATTTACACATGTAAGTGGTCTAGTTGGCAATTAATTGGGTTTATTTCTGGTTGTTGAGTCATAGAGGTTGACTTGCATCATGAAATGGTAGTCCAGGTCTGGACATAATAGTTTGTCTACGTATTAAGGCGGCTTGGGAAGTCTTAGGTATCAAGGTGTAGAGTCTCCGAGAGGTGGAGTTGGCAGAAGAATAGGATAGGAAGACTGGGGACGGAACCAGTAAGTCTATAGGTGTAAATGTCATGATGTATAAGCTTATGGTCGGGTTGATGTTGAGTTTTGGTAAAGGTGGGTGTTGAAGGACGGTAGCATTGTAGCTAATTGCATATTTTCTCCTATTTTCCTTATATGATGGTATAGAGTAGATTCGGGTCGGCCTATGATTCCTACCTGTATGTGTGGTTGTATTGATACTACTCTTGCTATACCTTTTTGGGTATAATCTGGTTGGAGGGTCAGTGATGTTTCATAGGTACATGATGGTGGTGTTCTCCAGCAGTTTCTACTCTTCGATATCATGGTGGAAGCTGTGTCTGCTTTTATTTACTTGAGTAGCTCTTGGACATGCTTAGACTAGATCCTAGGGAGGGTTGTTTCGGGTTTTAAAAGTGGTTTTACTGTATTTAATTTGTTAAGGATTTTCCTGAATGAAAGGTTTGTAAATGTTTTCATGTATTAAATGGAGGTTGTTTATGATTTTACTTTGATTTCCGCAATTTCCTGTTGGATCGGGTGGTAAAGGTTTGCCTATCTAGGTGCTTAGATTAGGTGCCCGCATGGCCCGATAGTTTAGTTATGATAGATGGTATCAAAGCCTTGGTTACTGATCTCCCAGTACAAAAGCAAAATATCGAATAGAGTCCTGCAGATCGGTGTATTGACGTCCACATCTAATCTTTGGGAAACTATGAAGCATTCTAAGAAACATCTCTCTTTTTTCATTCCTTTTCGTGCAGTTCATTTACTTGTTTGTATGAGTTGAGTCCAATTGGTATTTCTCGATTCCAATTGGTATCTCAACAAAGTCAAGGATATTATTAGACTCCGGTTGCAATGAAACAAGCAAGAGAAGTTGGAACCGGGAAGGTTCCAATTGGTATATGGCCTGAGAGGCTGCGGTAAAGCATGGATGACCGGCTGACAGTCACCCATGGGGCGAATAAAGAGTAGTATACGTGACTTGATTGTTGCTGTAGCTTGAAACTTAAAATTTTGTGTATTGGAATGCGAAGAGGACTGAAATTATCGGTGTATAATTGATTGCCGTATTGTGAATATTTGGGTTTGAAAGAGTCATAACTTGATTTTGTGTGCTTTGATTTGTGAAATTTCTAGGTGTATTGATTCAAAATTTTTGTATGACTTTCCAAAAAGGGACTCAGCATTGGTTAAGATGGTGAGGTGACAGGACTTACGATTGTAGGGAAGCTTCAATTTCAGGATAGTCGAGGCTTGATTGGGAACCATGGGAATAAGGTGGTTATTCTGGCATGATAGGGGAAGGTGTTGTTCTGAACATTTTCTCATGTATTTCGAATTTGATTTGGTGATATTTTGGTGTTAAATGTCGATCTGTTCATTGCTAGGAATAATCTTGAGGTGTTGTTTAAGACCATGGCGGGATTTATGGGGTTGACATTGTTAACCGGGAATGGGAATGGGTGTACCTTGCTGAAAATTTCACTTTTCTAGGCTGATACCGTCGGGACCGCCATAGTGGAACCATATCACTATGGCGAACCTTCTATAGAAAAAATCTCCCTGCTACGGTGGTGCTGCTGTAGCAAAGTGAAAACTGCTAAAGCGAGGACGGCGGGACAAAATGCCTGGCCTGTTTTCCCCTGTTTTTCATTTCATTTCTGGGGCATCTAAAAGCAATAGTTAAGCTACGAGCTACTATATACAATAAGAAAAACACTAGTAGAATGAATTTTGCATGCATATAAGGGAAATATTATCTGAAACTAGCATCCATGTGTTTAAAAACGAAGGGAAAAAAGGGAAGGGAAGAATCGTCTAGTAGATACCCCAAACGGGGGCACAACCCAAAAAGCAGTTAATGTTCTTAATAAAGGGGGAAGGTAAGGTCCTAGGCCTCATCATCGCTCAGGAAAGGGAACTCCTGCCTGTCCTCAGGCTCAAGTGTGGGAAGCTCCTGACCAGGGGTAGCGCAGTTGAACATGACCTTAATGGTCTTCCACATTTTGGCGAACATGCGATCTCGGGAGCGCCTCTTCTTCTTCTCCTCATCTTATTTGCTTTGGATAGCAGCAAAATCCTGAGCAGAGGGGAGCAGGGTTGTACCTCCAGTAGCAGAATCCTCCATAAGTTGCCTAACTACGTCCAGGTTCTCCTCCAGCTGGCTTCTAGTAATAGGGGGTTGGGACTGGAAAGGATGGGCGGTAGTGTCATTATCATCATCATCATCAGTGACTTTGGAAGCCTGACTGCTTCCTGCTCCATCTACCTTCCTCTTCTTCTTAGCAGTGGCCACTCTCACCCGGAGAGGGTTGAAGGCAATATCTATCTCCATCTCCGTGTCTGTATGATCCTCGGGCACTCCAACCTGCCTACATAACTCAAACACTAAATCTGGAAGAAAGGGCCTTTCCTAGGAGACCGGTAGAAGTCCCTCCACTTAGAGATGATTCGCTCCCCTACATTCATGATGATCCCCTACATAGAACAAGCAATCACCAAGGCCCGAGCGTAAGTCACGTCAGTGGTATTGCCCGACAGATGAATCCATTGGGACACCAAATTCATCCATCTCCTAGCATCAGCTGAGAAGTAGGTACTTGTGATGCCCTTAGCACTGGGCCAGTAGACCTCGCCTCTGAACTCCTCATCCACCAAGGTATACCTCAGCCAAGTTATATCCCACAGTCGAGCCTTGGCCTCGTAGGCTGCATTTGAAATGGGAAGCACTCCTAGCACCCTATTGATAGTCCGAGAGTTCACAAGGACATCCACCCCTTAAATGCGGATGGTAGGCTTGGGATCATCCCAAGGACGGTGAGGAGTATAGCATAGAACTCCCACACCCAACTTATTTGTGTGAAAGGTTGAGTCATCCCTACTGGCCCCAGCAAAACTCTTGGAGCTTTTGACAGATGGCGACTGCTTTCTAATCTACCCCATCTATCTTGAAGGCCCTCTCAAAATAGAAGCTAAGCCTGCGGTAGTCCCAGAACCTCTCCCAACTAGCATCATTGGGGAACCACTCATAGGGATATTGGGGCACTTGTCTGTTAGCCACTGAGTGTGTTAACCTGCAATATGGCAAGGGGAGGAGTTAGAACTCGATAAAGCGTTAAAGAATGAGTGTTAGCATGAAAAGTTTTTCTAAGTGTTAGCCTAGGAGGCTACTATTTTGGGTCTTCCACTATAGCCGGACTGCTATAGCAGTTAGGTTTTACTATAGTGGTCTTCATCATCCCAAAACTTCAATGGGTGCGTCAATAGCACCCCTTAACCCATAACTCCATTTTTAACATTCCTAGTTCAGGTCAGTACTTCTAAAGTGTCCTATTACTGTTTTATACAAAAACTTGGGCATTATAACCCCTAAATTCCGCCCAAAACACAAATTTTCTTCAAGAACAACCCTTCACCTCCCTCACCATTTTTGGCTTATTTTTTGCCAAAAGTTACATAATCCTTATGCCTAGAATGTTGTGGAGGCATTGTAAACGTAGGGGAAGCATCCATGCTTCGAAAATTTAACAAAAATCCAACCTAGGTCCAAGTTCAAAACCCCACTATATTATCTACCCTGAATCACTATTTTCTAACACAATCCAACCTATAATCTTGCCCTAAGGTGGAGAAGTAAGCAAGTATGATTGTTACCTGGAATTTCCGACATTAGAAGCAGGGTGATCGGGAGGAAGGGAGTGCTTTCGGATGGCAAATTAGAGGAGAATGGGAATAAAGCCCGTTTCTCCCCTATTTCAACTATTTCCAATCGCTATAGTGGTCGGCACCACGCTATAGTGGTACCGCTATGAGAGTATATTTTTTTCTATAGCGGATGACAATCAAATTTTAGGGACATAAAGGTTCCTCTTGAGTTTTTGAAAATTCTTTCGCTCTGACATTCAATGAGACCCTCGATTTTGTGGTTACTCGGGGTAGATTACTTTATAAATTTTTGAATCACCCGGAGGAGGAAATTTCATCGTCATAGGGGGATCATAATTTTCCTATTTGAGCTAAGTGTGACTAATTAGGGGGAAATTTGATGTTTCACATGGGATTGTCATTATGCGGTCACATGGGACTGTGAGAGCCCTAGACTAGTTTCTTCTACTCCTTCTTATGGGATCGTTCAGGGATAAACAATGGGTAAATTGGTATCAGTTGTAATGACCTGATCCATCATTATTTTAGGAATCACGATATCACAGATTTCAGGAACGATTAAATATGTATTTAATTAAGAGGGGTGAAGTTATGGAAAATTTCAGATTTTGAAATTCGTCCACACTGATGTCATTATGCTAAAGCAAAAATTATTCTACTATAGCACCACCACTGTAGCAGTCAGCCATCTGCTATAGCGGTATGGAAGAAACCAAAAACTAGAATTATGCAATTTTTATAAAATACTTCTTCTCCTCAGTTGGAAAATACACGAGGGTTACTCCAAAAACCCTCTTAGGCTACTCCAAAGCTTGGGAGCCATGGGGAGGAGGGACTCTGGCTAAAAGGAGTGAAACCATGGATTTCAAGTTTGTCATCCGACAGAGAAAGCCTTTAGAGAGCCAAAATATGCGTGTGCAGCTACTTGGTGTCCAGGTAGGCTAGGTTTCATTTCGTTGAGTAGACTTAGACCTATTTTCATTTTATATTATTGCATAGACGGAAAGGAGAATTCATGTTTAGGCCTTTGGGCACAGAGTCTGGAGGGTTATTGTGTTGACTGACCTTGGAATGGGAAAATGGTAGGGTTTGGATGATGTGTTATCATTTTTGTGTTGTTTGTGTTCATCATGTGGGGTGGGAGGCAAGAATCTAGGAACTAGATGGTTGGAAAGGTTTAGGGGAATCAAAAAATGTCATGGGTAATTAAATGACTAGTTAAAGGGAGTTTTGGGAATGATTTAATTTAAAAGAAGTAGAGTAAACAAGAAGGGTTGAGGTGCTAATGTTAGGGGATGTCTTCCCCATGTTGTATCTGTCTTATGAGAAGGATTCAAATTTGATGTGTCTGTTAGATGCGTGTCTTGGGGGTGAGCCGGGATTTAGTCTCTAGATAAAAAGTCAATATTAGGGTCGTGGATCCGGGTGTTGGGTAGGTGATGGTTAATGTTTTCCAATTACAATGTACGTACATGTAACTATAACTTAGTATTGTACATGCTTTTGTTCTTAGAAAAGGGAGACTAAATATCCAAGTGTTTGGGGTGTCAATTATGTGAAATGAACTTGATTAGTGCTTGTTGATTTACAAGGTATTCCTATTCATTTTGGCGTTGACGATTGGCTTTGTGTGATATTAACAGTTGGCTCGGGTACCACGCCTGGTACGAGTTTAATTTACATTATTGATTGTATTTTTGATGGTTCCATAAGTGGATCGTGTTGATTTGCTGAATTTGTGATTTATTATGTTGGTTCTTGATAGGCTGGGTCGTTAAACATAAATATGGGGTTGGTCTTGGGGTGTATCGGGCATTGCATGTTAACACTAGGAGTTGGTCTAGGGATCCTTAGTTGGTCCGGGTAATACAAAAAAGGTAAGTGTCATGATTATATATCATTGTTAATGATTGTTGAACCTATTCTATATGATTGATAAGTTAGGAGTAGGACTAAGAGTCTGGTCGTATGGATGGTTGTTGTTGTCTGGTGGGCATTGTCCCAGAGGTCTCTGGGGATATTCGGGAATTGTAAGTAGTATTTATGTATGTGTGTGGTCTAGTTGGCGATTAACTGGGTTTACTTCTGGTTGTTGAGTCATAGAGGTTGACTTGTATCACAGAATGGTAGTCCAGGTCTGGACATAATAGTCTGCCCACTTATTAAGGTGGCTTGGGAAGTCTTAGGTGTCAAGGTGTAGAGTCTCCAAGTGGTGGAGTTGGAAGAGGAATGGGATAGAAAGATTGAGGATGGAATGAGTAAGTCCATAGGTGTAAATGTCATAATGTATAAGCTCATGGTCGAGTTGATTTTGTGTTTTGGTAAAGGGGGGTGTTGAGGACGGTAGCATTGTAGCTAATTGAATATTTTCTCCTATTTTCCCTTTATGATGGTATGGAGTGGATTCAGGCCGACCGATGATGCCTAACAGTACGTATGGTTGTATTGATACTAGTCTTGCTATACCTTTTTGGGTATAGTCAGGTTGCAGGGTTAGTGATATTTCATAGGTATATGACGGTGGTGATCTCCAGCAGCTTTTACTCTTTGATATTGAAAAAGTTTAAATGACGAAAACTCTCATCTAAGAGTCTAAGCTAAAAATAGTATGACTTCTCAAAGCTTGAATTGGTTGGTTTATGTTAAAACTATTGTGCTTGAGTAAAGACCATAGGAAATATGTTTAGATGATCGAGAGATTACAAATCATAACTAAAACTAATGCTACCCATATTATTTATTGAGAATTTGCATAATTAAGCAAGTACCCTAATCCCAGTTTGAATCCCATCGGAAACATAGCCCTAGTCTCCTTCTGATTTGAACACAAATCTTGTGTTTACTTCACTCGTTGATTGGAATTGCGATATTGATAATTTCCCATTCTTTGTTCCCCCCCCCCCCCCAATTCTTACTCTTAAGTTATTGAGAATTTACTCTCTTGGTGAATACAAATCGATGGGTTTACTCCCGAATTTACTCTCTAGTGTTTTCCCCCTAACTTAGTGCAATGATCATAAATTTGGCATGGGGTTTGGGATTAGGATTTAATTTAGGAATATTTAGGCCACATGGGTTGATTTTGTATTTATGTGTTTGTTTTTAGACCAAGAACAAGCTAAAGCTTCACAAAAAGGGAAAGCTCATGTTCAGTAGTGCATTTGGGCAAAATTCAAGGTAGGTGATGGTTGAATGGTTCCCATTTACGTTACGTGTGCAATGTTAATTATTACATTAGTATTGCCTGTACATTACAACCTTTAGGGAGTGAAATATTAAATGTTAATAATATTCAATTGTCAATCTGGTGAAATTAACTAGTCTTAAATACTTGTTGGTTTTACAAGTGTAGGTTGTGTTCATTGTTGTTGATTGTTGTGATGTCTGTGACATTTGGTTTGCTCAAGTATCATGCCTCGTACAATTCATTAGTTGGCTGGGGTACCATGCTAGATATGAGATATCTATCCGTTGGCTCGGGTACCACGCCTAGTACAGATTCTTTTATGGTTAGCTCAGGTACTGATAAGTTGGTAATCTACCAACTTATTGAGCCTTTATTCATGAATTATTGCAATGCTTTGATGAGATTTAAAGGTACTTATTGCCTTTATTAATGAAAATGCAGATACTCTTGGTCAAAAGTGGAAAACAAAGGAATTGGACCCAAAGAGCTTAAAAAGAGTTGAAGTGTGAAGGTGATTGAAAGAGAAGAAGAATCTATTAAGCGACCCGCAAAATCCAGCATTAAGTTCTTACCTCCCTTCGCATGTCACCACATTAGTAACTGGAGTCACTGGTTGAAGGATATGTGTCATCTGATGCATAAAACGTGTGGTGCGATCGCACGTCTTTTTGAACATCACATCGCACCATACCCAAAGGGAAATTTTTGTCAACTTTCAAGTGACGCATTGGGAAGCTTCTAAAATTGAATTTGGATAGTTTACCTGATATTATTGAACAATTTTTTGAATTGTTTTCAGCATAGATTTTTTCCCAAGGAAGATAGAGAGTGTACTTGTATCTCTTCATCTTCCACACTTATAATTCACTATTTTTGTACTAAATTGATCTTGGATTTGGATATTGGCCCGATTATGAATGGAAATATGAATTACCCAATTGGTATACCTTCTTATTTCCTAAGCATGAGTAGTTAATTTCCTTCTCTAGGGGTGTGTGTATGATGTGTATTTGAATTTGGGTATGGGTCTTGTTTAATTATGCATATAATTGACGAATTGATATGGGTCTATTGAATTCCTCAAGTTATAATGATGAAATTGATGGTTGCAATATTGGTTGAATTTACTTAATTGTGTTCTTGCTTGAAAGAGGAGTTCATAAATCAGAAGGAATTCAATAGTGGGGATTTGGGGTTTCCACCATAGATTGAGCCTAAAAATAGCTTAAATGACGCAAACTCTCATCTAAGAGTCGAAGCTAGAAATAGTATGACTTCCCTAAGCATGAATTGGTTGGTTTGTGTTAAAACCATTGTCCTTGAGTAAAAACCATATGATATATGTTTGGATGATCAAGAGATTACCAATCATGATTAAAACTAATTCTACCCATATTGTTTATTGAGAATTTTCATAATTAAGAAAGTACCCTATTTCCAGTTTGAATGCCATCTGAAACATACCCCTACTCTCCTTCTCATTTGAATACAAATCTTGTGTTTACTTCACTCATTGATAGGAATTGTGATAATGATAATTTCCCATTTCTTGTTTTCCCCCCAATTTTTCCTCTTAAGTTATTGAGCATTTACTCTCTTGGTGAATACTAATCAATGGTCTTTAATTTGTTTTGCTCTGACTTTCACTACCATCTCTTATTGGAGAGTGTTTATGAGCATTATAAAAAAGGCACCATTGCTGGGGAGTAGTTTTTGAATTGCTAATTAATTGTCGTTTGAGTTCACTTTGTAGAGTGGTTGTTCATTTTACCTTTTGGTTGTTTTTTATTGTCTGGACAGGGATCCCATGAGCGAAGTGGGCAACTAAGAAAGTGTAGACAGATATATGGATGCAGATCATGAGCCCGTAGTCCAAGGTGTGGTAGGTGAAACCATCCTACCTCCCAGGATCGACATTGCCATATTTTATGTTACAAGCACCACGCTCCATCTTATCCAGATGAAGGGGTTGTTCAGAGGGCTGGCGTATGAGGAAGTCAATACACATATCTGGAACTTCATCGAGATATGCCAGCCCTTTAACATAAGTAATATCTCCCAGGAATCTATCTGGTTCTGTTAATTTCCCTTCTCCCTTATGGGGGAAGAAACAACTTAGTTAGAAGAGCTCTTAGAGGGCTCAATTACCTCAAGGAACAGATTGGTTGAGACATTTATGGTGCGATTCTTCCCTTCCTCTAGAATGATGCTATTGAGGGACGATATCACAAATTTTTGCCAAATCCCGTATGAGCCATTGCATGAAACATGACTAAGGTTAAAAAAGAAGCTCATATTATGTCCCAATCATAGGTTGCCTGATAATGTCCTCCTCCAAAGTTTTTTTCCGAACCTTGAATTCGATGAAATTTTTTTTTGCAAACAACCTCACGGGCAGAACATTTATGGATCAACCATATGGTGTTGCTTTGGCTCTCTTAGAATTGATAACAAAGACGAACCGTGCTTGGCACACTAGAGAGGCCGATGTTCCTACAGGGGTGACCTCTTCTATTATAAGGAATGAAATGAGGCAAAAAGAAGAGGAGAGATATGAGACAATGGACAAGATGATGACACAAATTGATCTTTTGGCTAAACACATGATGGGGGATGGAAATAGTAAGAGCGTGAATGTTGTGAGTACTCCGGAGCCTAAAGCTAGTGAAGAGGATGTCTTTACAATCATAGATGGGAAGGTTTTATATCTATCGGTGGGTTCTTAACCTGGGTATTGGTACACGAGGGACGAGAACCAAGGTTGGACCAAAGATAAAGATCGTGAGGGCCATTGGAGAGATCGTGAGAAAAAAGGTGATCGGTATAATCATCAAAGTTCAAATCCCTATGTGCCTCCACCTAAGGCTGATGCCTCTTTATATCAGCCTATAATAAGTGACCCTGGACACTAAAAAATTAAAGATATATTGTCTCTAGTCTTGAAAAAGGTTGAGTCAACCGATAGTGGGGTAAAGGAACTAAAAAGCAAGGTGTCGACTCTTCACCAAATAGTGAGCTCACATTCGGCTTTGATCAAGTATCTTGAGGCATAAATGAATCACCTATCTTCACAAATGAATCCTTGAATGAAGGGGACACTTCCAAGTGACACGATGGCGAACCCAAAGAACGATGGCCATCTAATATTAATAGCCACTAAGAGTGGACAAATGTTTAGTGGGGTGAAGAAGCCAACTATTGAGGTTTTTGTGGAGCCAAATGATAAAATGCAAGAGGATATTGTGCTTGAGAATGAAGTGGATGAAATTCTGGTTGTTGGGGTGAAGCCTGATGCACCCAACATGAATTTTCAAATGATTATGATCTATGTGAAGAGAAGGATGAGGCTGAATCCCATTCTCAAATTGCCATTGATATTGAGGAGGATTCTCCTAGTGTACTGAGTGTGCCACAACCTATGCCTAAAGGTATCCCTCTTTATCCTCAAAGATTGACCAAGAAGAAGGAGGAGAATCAATTCATGAAATTCGTGGACATGTTCAGCAAAATGTCCATCAACATTCCCTTTGTCGATGCATTGATGCAAATGCCCGGATACGCCAAGTTTATGAAAGAGCTGCTCAAGAAAAAGAGAGTAGTAGATGTGGGCACCATGGAAATATCACCCAACTTTAGTGATGTGATGACAAGCAATATTGCTCTGACATGGGAAGATCCGGGTGCCTTCATTATCCGTGAACTATCAGATTGTTTGTGTTTTGAAAAACCTGGTGTGATTAAGGGCTAGTATCAACTTGATGCCTCTAATTATTTTTAAGAAGTTGGGCTTGGGTACTCCCAAGCCTACACCTATGAGACTGTTCATGGCTTCGGTCCATCAAATGCCCGGTGGGGATTCTTTTTGATGTATTGGTCAAGGTCGACAAGTAAATCCTACCAGCCAATTTTTTAGTCTTGGATTATAATGTAGATCTTGAGGTGCCCATCATATTTGGATGACCATTATTGGCAACTGGGAGAGCTTTGGTTGATGTGGAGCTCAGGGAGCTCAAGTTTTGGGTTGGGAGTGAGGCAGTTACTTTTAATGTAGGCCAACCCACACGACCACCATATGAGTTTTGAGTAGTATCTGTGATCAATATGAAGGGAACGTTGGTGGATACCCATGGTAAGTTTGAGATAATGAAGGTACTCGACTCTATGATGTTGCCACATTGGCAACAAGATAATGCTATGAAGATGTTGAAGGAGCATTTCCCTTACTTGGAATGGGGCCACACCAATCAGATTGATATGCTTCCAAATAATGTTTGAGGATTAAGGTACAATCATTGAGCGATGACGTAAAATAAAGCGTTTCTTGGGAGGCAACCCAAGTGTTTTACTTTCTACTTTTATTAACTTTTGTTATTTTTGGTGTGTTTTAGGAATGCATGGAGAGGAAAAATAACTAAGTAGAAAAATAAAACAAGAAGGCATGTGCAGAAAGTCATGTAGTTCAAACCAGCTATTGTGCATATAGCATGGGGAAATACACCCTAAACCAGAATCTTGGGAGGAAAAATAAAAGTTGGAGGTGACGTGTGATGGGTTGTGTGAGTCGCACCTCCTATTGTGTGCATCATACCTTCAGCGCATCCCAAGTTAGAAGGTTGGACAAATTTTGGGTGACAAATAGGCTGGTGCAAAGTGGTGTGTGAGCCGCACATTGGCTTGTGCGAATTGCACATCAAGGTGCAGCCATGTAACTTCTTAAATATTTGTTTACCTACCCATTGACTGACTCGACCCGGAGACCGACCCATGACCCTTATTCTTCTTTTCTCTCCTATAAACTATCTCCCCCACCTCTTTTCTCCATTATACTCCCATAAAACCTCCACAACTCTCTCTAAAAATCCTCCAACTCCCCTAAAACTTCCCTAAAAGCTTCTCTTCTCTCACCCAAAACCATCGCCACCGCCACACCGCCTAGTCGATGCCTCTCTCTCCAATTGGAATTTTGGTCACCATTGTTGGGACTCCAAAACCTTCAATTTTTGCTTTTTCCTCCCTCTTCTCTACTTGTGGTAAGTTCCCCGATGTGAAATCAATTCTTTTAAGTAGATTGGGAACTTTTATTATGAAGCATGCTAGTTTACTCTTCCATATTGATTGTGGGTGAGATTCAAAAATTTTGGGACCTAAATTTTGGGTATATTGTTGATTTTTTCTTGTGATAAACTTGGTAGATCTGGTTTTTGTGATAACGCATATGTTTTGTGTTTGTTTTAGCCTTGAATTTCGTGTTTTGGGTGAAGTATGAGTAACCCAATTGTATAGCTACATGGTTTGGCCCATGATAGATTGAGTGATGTCATTCTTAAGGGAAAATCATCATCTTCGCAAGGTTTTTGTTGATTCATGTTGATTGGGCTGAAATTGATGTTACCACTGCGCCTGTATGTTAATTGAATTGAATATGATTATTGGGTGAGTTTTTTTGGTTGAGGGAGTGAATTCATGTTTGTTGGAATATGCCTGTTGATTTTAATTAAAGGCGATGTTCCCGATGATAGATGGGGTGACGTCCTTCATAAGGGAAATCGTTAAGCCTATCTTTGAGTTTGAATTGTGTTGAAAGTTTTTTTTGGGGAAGTTTGAGTACCCGGATAACTTGGGTTTCAGTAATATAATGCTTAGGGCCTATTGAAAATTTGGTTTGTTGCCTTGGTGCCAGTGTATTCCACAGGTATTGCTATGTGAACACAAACGTAACACACAAGAAAATAAGGAATTGAAAAATTACAACTGTTTCCTTGGGCATTTTGCATGCGAAGAGAAGATCTCTATGTGTAAAATTCATGAGGCATCGCATGTCATTAACTATGCTGCCAGTTCACTGAGTTGAGGGGTGGAGGCTTGTGGGACGCGCACATCTATTGGTGCGATTCGCACCAACCGTTGCACCCTGAGGCTAAATCAACACAGGTTTCTAGTAACCTGTGCGATACCACGTGTGATGCGCAGTTATCATGGTCGCACAGGCCTTCGATCAACTGATCGATCAACTGATGTGTTTTTCTTCTTCTTTGCATTCCATTTCCTTAGGTTCAGTAGTTTTTTTCTTTAATAAAAATCAGTTCTTGCATGGTTTCTAGTGCTAACATATAGTTGCAGGAACATGACTTCTTGTAGGCGCCATTCAAAAAGACATGCCACGTATCATGCCTCAGCCTTTGAAAATCTGGGGCCTTCTGTGCAAAAAGTTGGACCATCTATGTCATAAATTAGATTTGTCCTTGAAGGGACGGAGGCCTATTACATCAGCTTTCATGCCAAGTGACCCTTCTTGGAGGAGGCAGGGTTTGACGTGGAAGCCTTCAAAGCTAATTTCCCGAACATACCCAAGAAGTTTCATATAAGGATCTGGGACCACTTCACAAAAACTCCAAGCCCATATTTGCTTGATTTGGTGTGGGATTTCTATGCCTCCTGCCAGGCTAGGCAAGATATTCTAAAGCATAAGGGCCCAAAAAACAAGCTACCATGCGTTGATTCATTGTTAGTGAGAGACAAGGAGGTAGATATCACCATCAACCATCCATTATGTCATACGGGCTGATGAACCAATTCTAGTGTCAAGATAATTATAACGTGTCACTACAAGGGGTAATCAATACGAATGGGTTACCAATATCATTGCCGAAGGAACTCCTTTTTGGAATATCTCAAAAGGACCCATCTATCGATCAGATCTCAAGTTTGAGGATCAGATGTGGTTGGATTTTGTATGCACGTGGCTTATCCTGACTCATCATACCACCAAAGTGACTATAGAGGTGTACATTCTCATTGCATATATCATGTCTAGCCTCCTGATAAATGAATAGGAATCATTGTAGAACAATTCAAGAGGAGAGCTAGACATGACTCCACTTCTATGACCTTCCCAGTTCTCATATAACTTTTGTGCCTATAGGCAAACTGCCCTCTATTTAGGTCATTAGACAAAACTCGGCAAGCTACTGGCATGGTTTACTTGGACACAAGGTGGGACAATAATGCTTCACATGTCAATAAATGATACCTTGCTCAACACCTGATTTCCATGGTAAGCACTACACAAGCCGAGAATGTTGCTCATGATCAGGTGGACGTTCCATCTCCTCCTCATGAAGTGCAAGACACCACCGATATGGTTCCTCTAGTTGATAATGTTTAAGGTGGGTTACTCAAGTTTTCTCAACTTCTTCTCCACAATGAGAAGCAGTTACAAAAGTTAGCTAAAAACATCCCGGCCATGATTCAATCTGTAATCAAGTCAGTTGTTAAACTAGTATGGGCTAATGTGCACAAGCTGTGTGCTAGAATTGACATACTAAAGCAGGATATTGGAGATCTTTGACAAACAGTCCCTCAATCTACACCAAAAACCTCTAACTTGGACCTTAACTTACCGACCCCAGACTGTGCCTCACATCCAAAGGCTAGGAGTCCGCCAGATGATTGGTGGGTGGATGACATCCCACAAACGAGTTCATCCATACTCTAAATCCAATAGGTAGTCTTGCCATCTCAAGATGTTGTGATGCCAAAAGAGCCACCTATTCAAATGCAACCCTTACATCAGGTGTTGTCCTAAGATCCTTGACCAACACCCAGTTGGACAGCCCCATTTCCTTTGTACCATGATATGATGACTTATCATGATAAGTGGGAGATTGTGAAGCCGTCTGGCCTCCTTCAGTTTTGGGAGGACCCATCGATTTCCTCAGTGGAAGGATTCCTAATAGATCCAAAACATGCCTACATCCCTCTATCATCACCACCTCGGCCCCAAAGGACCCACTACTGTGTTTATGCATGAAGACATCATCATCGATGTTAGATCCACTAGGGAGTCCATGACATTTATCTTTTTGTATAATTTTGTGCATCGGGGTCTATGCTTTATTCAAGTTTGGGAGGGTGTAAGTAGTGTTTAAGACACTATGAGACATGTCTTATTATTCATTTGTGGTTCTTATGTTCTTAATTATGCCCTTGCCGAACTTAATTTAGCATTTGTGTCTATTCTATTCTTAACTATGCCCTTATCGGGATTGATTTAGCATATTAATGTTGTGTTGTGAATGCCAGGTTGGTCCTACACGATTCATTATTTTACTACCTATGCCTTGCAAACGCGCTTAGTGCCTACGTTGAGGCTCGATTTCAAATGACTGATGAAATGCTTTAAAATTTTGGTCTCCTTGTTAGTAGTAGAGTAGTGAATAAACTCCAAGGATTTTCTTCATACCACGGTTCTTTTCCAAGGAGCAAATTATTTTTTTATTTTTGTTTTCTTTTATTTTCCTTTATTTATTTTGTGTCGAACCGGGTTGGTGTTTTCTTATGATAGATTGAAAGGCAACTTTCTTAAGGAAAAATTCTAAGTTTTAGTTTAAAATTGAGTTCGTATTTTGCTTGTATCAAAATGGGGCCTACCAAAAAAAACATCTTGGCAAGAGGTTTTTGAAAATTGAAGGAAAGAGGGAAAATGATTTTGTGTTAAGAATTCTCCTATCATGACTTGCACACTTCCCGTTTGTCTTGATCGATTTACAAATAAGTGTGTAAAAGAACTCAGAATAGCTTGTATCCCATATTTGTAGTTTTATGTTTTTTGCTTTATGATTTATCATGCTCCCTTCATTATTAAATCCTGTTACTACTATCGGTGTGGTTAATTTTTCCCATTTTTCATCTGGTAGAAAATTATGTTTACACATATTAGCTTCTGCTCCTGTATCTATCATCGGGGTATAGTATCTATTGTAGTAATTTTCTATTATTATTTTGGCAAGTATATAAATTTTCATTTTTATTTCATATTGTTCGTTTTATTATGACTTTTTTATTTTTATATGTAACAGTTAACTGGGTGTTTTCTAAATTATACGGTTTCATGCCTTCTAACCATTTTATTCCTAATATGATATTTTTATCTCCATGATATATTTTAAAATTTATTACCATTGGTATCCCGCCAATGATTAATTCTTTTTCTACTGTTTCTCTTAATGCTGTAAATTCTTTTGGTAATTCTGGCTGTTCTGTAGAATTTATTTCTTCTTCTGTTACCAATTCTCTTGTTATATAATTTTCTTCCTGACCTGTATTTATTGTTATAATAAATTTTCTTTGTTCTAATATTCCAGTTATATAATAGTGATATAGCTCTATTTCTTTTATTTTTACTGAATTTCCTGATGATTGAGGTGTTTCACTATGACTTTTTCTTTTAGATGTGCTTATCCTGTCGCTTACTATTTCTAGATCTTCTTCTATGTCAATTTCCTTATAGCTATAATCATTATTATCTATTACTGTGACAATTTGTTCAAATGGATTCTCTATTTTTATCCTATTAATTTTGTTTTTTGCTGTTATTTTATGTTTTGTTGTTAAGACATATAAATTTTTACATCTTGCTGTAAATATTTTACTACCTGGGGCCAGTTCGATTCCTGTCATTTTCCAATATAGTACTAATGATTTATCTATATTCCTGTCATTTATTGCTACTGAATAGTTGGCGCTTATTATGAATTTAAATTTTTGGTATATTAGATTTCCTTTTACTGCACTTATTATACTTTTTCCTATAGGTTCAATTATTCTGTCATCTGCTAAATATATTTCTATAGGTGTATCTATACCTTCTCTAAAACATGCTTTTATTAATATTTATGTTCCTCCTAGATGTACATATTTTATTGGTTCTTTAGCTTGTATTGCTTGTATTTCTTTATTTATTATTCTCTTATTTATTATAGGTATTTTTGCTTTTCCTTTGGTATATTTACAATCTATTATATGTTCTTTCTGACTTACCACATAATATTCTTCTTTCTGTCGTTTAAATATATTTTTTAGCATTGGTATTTTGAATATTTTTTCTACACTTAAATCTAATTCTTTTCCTTTTATCTGTTCAAATATATTTACATCAAATATAACTTTCTGTTCTGCGGATTCTTCATTTATATGTTCTTCTTTATCTATTATCTGTACGTCTTTTCAGACATTATCGTCTAATTCTTCTTTTTCTAATTCTTTATTCAATTCATTTTCAGATAATTCATATATGCTATCGTCACTGTCTAGTTCATAATCTAGATATTCTAATTGCATATATTCTTCATTATTTATTATTATTTCTGCTATTTGCTTTTTCTTAGGATTTTTAGGTAGTTTACAATTTCTAGCTAAATGTCCTAATTTCCCACAATTATAGCATGTACATTCAGTTATTTTCTTTTTTGGTTTAAATGGTCTTTTATTGTTAAAATTTTTTACATAATACCTTCGTCTAGGCCTTTTGTATTTATATTGGGATTTATATCTTTTGAATTTTCCTCGTTTTCTATTCTTTTTATAGTAATTATCTTTACATCCAAATTGGGGTGCTACTTTATCCTTACAGCATGATAGATTTTTTATTATGGATTTTTCCATTTTCATTTCTTCCCTATATTTCTCACATATATCTGAATACCATTTTTGTAAAAATCTTACTCTTGCTCCTAGAGTATCTTGTAAGCCTGCTTCATTACAATCTTTTATTATTTTTGAACTAAATGGTTCTGGTAATTTTGTAAAATATAATCTCCTTACTTCTTTTGCTTATTCTGGCGTATATGTTCCTCTATAATAATATTCTCTAAATACACATGTATATTCATCTATGTAACACATATTACATATTGCTAATTTTAACATTAAATTTCTGTTTAATTGTTTATCTTTATTTTGTTCTTCTGTTTCTGTGGTTGTGCTGCTAAATTCATTTCGTATTGCCATTTCATATTTATTTAGAATATCCATAGCTGTAGTTGTTGTTTTACCGTCTATAGTGTTACTACTTCTTAATGTGTTTATACTTTCTTCTGATAAGTTGTGTAACCATAATTTTACTGTTCCTAAGAATGTTCGTTCTATATATCCTGGTACTTCTGTCAGACTTATTTTATTGTCTATTAGCTGTTTTGCTATATATCCTATCCATAGTTGAATTGCTTTATTTATGTCCGTTACAAAATTTAAATCTAAGAAATTATTATTCTGGTTGGTTGGTTTTGGAGTCCATTTTTTATTTAATATTTTATCCCATTTACTGTCTTGCCTATCAGATTGCTCATAATTAACTGTATAGTATGTCGGATTTAATATTTTTGGGTTTTTAACTCCTGATGTACTAGCTTCTTGTTCTTTTTCTTTTTCAACATCTCCTGCATTTATTTCAATATTTTCGTCTATGCTTGCTACATTTGCTATCATTTCTGTATAGGTTTCACTTATTTCCGAACTCTGTTCTGTCTGATTATCGTTTACCTCATTTATACCTAATTCTTCTTCTTCGATTGGTTCTTCTATTTGTAGTTTTTCTTTGAATTTTTCTATTTCAGTTTTTAATTTTGCTTCAATTTCCTTTTCTTTTTGTTTTACCGCATATAATTCTTTTAACTTAGCTAATTCCTTTTCTAGGGCTATTATCCTGTCATTTTTTACTTCTTCAATTTGTTGTATTTCTTGTTTTGCCTGTTGTTTAATGATAGTTATTTCATTTTTTCGGTCTATTTCTTCATTTTCTCTAGCAAGTCTTACCATTGCCGTTAAGCTATCTTCTAGTCTTAAGGATTCTTTTTCTAACATTAGACTTAAATTATCTCCTATTTTCTTATATCGTCTTCCTAGATTTGAAAATATGATCTTTATTTTTAATCCTTCGTGATTTTCATATGTTTTTGCGTCTATGGCAAATTCTTCTTTGTTCATTTATAAGTTATGTTGTAATTTATATTCCAAGCTGTCTATTTGTAGTTGTAGGTAAAATATAATTTTTCTTTGTGCTATGATAGATTCTTTACAAGTTCCTGCAAATATATTACTATTGAGTCTATGTTGCCTATGTCTCAATTCTTGTCTTTCTACTATAATTATTTCATTAAGTTTTTATCTGTGTTCGTTATCGTTATCAGTCATTGTTTCTTTAAGTATTTAATATATTTATATTCTATTTTAGATATGGTATCTATTAATTTATTTAATTTATCGTTATCATTTTTTGTAATACTAAGTTGTTTATATTCCGGATATAAATTCTTTAATTTTCTTTTCAATTTTCTTATCTTCTTTCTAGTATGTTTCAAATCATCCATAGCTCTGATACCAAAGGAGGGGGGGGGTCCTACTATATCCTACTATTTTTCTTTTATTCATTTATTTTCTTATAATAATTTTCCAATAGTGGAATTAATCTGATTATTTCTGTTACATTTTCCAGAATATATTCTAGATATTCTATATCTCGAGTTCTTTGATACATTTCTATATTTTCTTTTATCAAGTTTCCTAGCAAGGTTATGTCTACATTAGTTTCGTACCAGTATTGTAAGTATTCGTAATTTATCATTAATCTGAATCTAGTTCTAATTCTTTAATATTAAATTTTTCTAATTCTGAGTCTAGTTCATGCAATTCTATTTCGTACCATTCTT
The DNA here is from genome assembly GCA_003996215.1 of Jaltomata sinuosa. Taxonomy (NCBI): domain Eukaryota; kingdom Viridiplantae; phylum Streptophyta; class Magnoliopsida; order Solanales; family Solanaceae; genus Jaltomata; species Jaltomata sinuosa. The sequence goes on from QJPP01003071.1 coordinate 157,691, forward strand.
GATTCATTAGTTCTAAATCTTCATCATTGAATATTTTTTCCCATATCAATTTTCTTAGTTCTATAATTTCTATATCTTTGAGCACATATAAGATTAATACCTTATAATCATAAATCATTTTATCATGCAAATAGGTGGTCATGATAATATTGTCCATATTCATGTTTATGCTTTGCTTTGATTTAATTAATTCCCTCATACCATAGCATAACAATAACATCATATTCGATCATTATAGACTAGATTATTTTAAACCATATCCTCCTGTCACTGTTAACACCGTACTTTCAAAGGTAATTTCTTCCTAAACAGTGCCACTCTGTCTACTACCTTCATGGCTTCCTCGCCTTGGTTTCTATACCAAGGGGGGGGGGGTGTCCTACTATATCCTACTATTTTTCTTTTATTCATTTATTTTCTTATAATAATTTTCCAATAGTGGAATTAATCTGATTATTTCTGTTACATTTTCCAGAATATATTCTAGATATTCTATATCTCGAGTTCTTTGATACATTTCTATATTTTCTTTTATCAAGTTTCCTAGCAAGGTTATGTCTACATTAGTTTCGTACCAGTATTGTAAGTATTCGTAATTTATCATTAATCTGAATCTAGTTCTAATTCATTAATATTAAATTTTTCTAATTCTGAGTCTAGTTCATGTAATTCTATTTCGTACCATTCTTGATTCATTAGTTCTAAATCTTCATCATTGAATATTTTTTCCCATATCAATTTTCTTAGTTCTATAATTTCTATATCTTTGAGCACATATAAGATTAATACCTTATAATCATAAATCATTTTATCATGCAAATAGGTATAAATGAGGTAAACGATAATCAGACAGAACAGAGTTCGGAGATAAGTGAAACCTATACAGAAATGATAGCAAATGTAGCAAGCATAGACGAAAATATTGAAATAAATGCAGGAGATGTTGAAAAAGAAAAAGAACAAGAAGCTAGTACATCAGGAGTTAAAAACCCAAAAATATTAAATCCGACATACTATACAGTTAATTATGAGCAATCTGATAGGCAAGACAGTATATGGGATCAAGTTTAAGGGGAACCTTGGGATTGTGAGAGGAAGAAATAAGGTGAATTTATTGCTCAAAAATGTGAGCGTTGTTTTGAATGATCACAGAGAGCGTTAGAAAGGCTTAGTTACTTGAGCCAAATGCAATCCTCACCTTAACCCCAGCCAATATCATAACTCACAACTCCTTAGTAATTCTGAGCTTGGTAACTTTACATTAGGGGTGAATTACAAAAGGGCAAGCATATGGTTCAATGCATGTGCACTCAAATTTCCTTGAGAGTGTGAGAGTCTTTTCGGTTCTCTTATAATCCCTTTTTATTATATATTGCATGATTGTTAGTAGGATTCTCTCTTGTGGTGAGTGGCATCGCACACTTGAAAGGAATGATAAATTCTCTATTTCAATTGAGAGGAATGAATGAGACAAGTTGTGTAGCAAATCTCGAGGCAAACCTTGAAGGTCAATGCCAATGACTTGACAAGCTTGAAATCTTATTTTGAATTACAAATACCCTTGATTTGAATGAGAAATGAAGTCCTTTTGATAAATGTTTTAAAATGAGCAATTTCATGTAGAATGTGGTGGTCCAAATTGAGATGAGCATTGTAGTTAGTCTTTTTTTTGTTATTTTCTTAGTTGTAGATTTTAAATTAATCATGTGTGCACCCTGTGTGTTTTAGAGAATAATTCATTCCTTACTTTGAGAGTATCTTGATTGAGGACAAGCAATAGTTCATGTTTTGGGGTTTGATAAGTTGGTAATCTACCAACTTATTGAGCCTTTATTCATGAATTATTGCTATACTTTGATGAGATTTAGAGGTACTTATTGTCTTTATTAATTAAAATACAGGTACTCTTGGTCAAAAGTAGAAAACAAAGGAATTGGACCCAAATACCTTAAAAAGAGTTGAAGTATGAAGGTGATTGAAAGAGAAAAAGAATTTGCCGAGAGGTGCGGCCACCGTGCGACCCGCACATCCCTTTGCACATCACTATCATCAACTAGAGTCACTGGTTGAAGTACATGCATCATGTGATACGCATAATGTATGGTGTAACCGCACATCATATTGCACATCACATCGCACTACCCCCAAAGGGCATTTTTGTCAACTTTCAAGTTACGCATTGGAAAGCTTTTAAAACCCAATTTGGGTAGTGTACCTGATATTATTGAACATGTTTTTGAATAGTTTTCAGCATAGATTTTTTTCCAAGGAAGATAGGGAGTTTACTTGTATCTTTTCATCTTCCACACTTATAATTCACCATTTTTGTACTAAATTGAGCTTTGATTTGGATATTGGCCCGATTATGAATGGAAATATGAATTAACCAATTGGTATACCTTCTTATTTCCTAAGCATGAGTAGTTAATTTCCTTCTCTAGGGGTGTGTGTATGATGGGTATTTGAATTTGGGTGTGGGTATTGTTTAATTGTGCATATAATTGATGAATTGATATGGGTCTATTGAATTTCTCAAGTTTTAATGATAAAATTGATGGTTGCAAACATCGATTGAATTTACTTAATTGTGTTCTTGCTTAAAAGTGGAGTTCATATTTTGAAAGAAATTCAATAGTAGGAATTTGAGGTTTTCAACTTAGATTGAGGCTAGAAATAGCTTAATCGATAGAAACTCTCATCTAAGAGTCTAAGCTAGAAATAGTATGACTTCCGCAAGCTTGAATTGGTTGGTTTATTTTTAAACCATAATGCTTGAGTAAAGACCATAGGATATATGTTTGGAAGATCGAGAGATAATCAAAGATGACTAAAACCAATGCTACCCATATCGTTTATTAAGAATTTGTATAATTAAGCAAGTACCCTAACCCCCATTTGAATACCATCTAAAACATACCCCTAGTCTCCTTCTTATTTGAATACAAATCTTGTACTTACTTCACTCATTGATTGGAATTACGATATTCATAATTTCCCATTCCTTGTTTTCCCCTCAATTTTTTCTCTTAAGTTATTTAGCATTTACTCTCTTGGTGAATAATAATCGATGGTCTTTTAGCAAATCATCACATCTGCTCTTTGTGGGATCGATGATGATGCTCGTCGAGATATTTATTTGTTTTGATTTTACAATTGCTACCACCTCCTATTGGAGAGTGTTTTTGAGTGTTATCAGGTACCACGCTTAGTAAATGTTTTGATTGTGTTTTTGTTTGATGATTCCATGAGTGGATCAGGTTTGTTTCTTGTGATGTAATTATTGTATAATGGTCTATGAGTGGCCGGGTGGTTATGTTTAAATGTTGGGTTGGTTCTTGTGTAGACCTGGATTGTATGTTAAACACTGCAGATGTTTTCTTAGGGATCCTTGGATGGGCTGGGTTACTTGAATAGCGTATGGAGTCGCATATATTGTTGTCATTATGGCTTTAGACATATCTCATATAGTTGATATGTTAGGTTGATGACTGAGAGCCTGGGTTATATTTGCTTACTTGTTTATACATGTTTTGTCCTGCTTTACTGAGTTTTAGTTAAGTGTTCATATTTCGTATATTAGAGCTGGACAATAATCCTACTAATACACTGTTATTTTTGTGTACTGATACTGCACTTGCTCTTCTTTTGTTGAGTACAGAGAATATTCTGACGGCATCTGCACGACCTCAACTGTGACATGAGCATTTCCTGGATCTTAGGGTGAGCAGCTTTTTTCAGGCTGCCACGGATTTGTCTATCTTTTCTAGTCCATTGTTCAGACTTAGACTACTTTTATTTTGGGGTTGCATCCCTATATTCTAGACTATGTTAGATGTTTTTGTACACAACTTTCAGATTCTAGAGGTTATTTCTACAGGGTTTCTTATTATTCACATTTAGCCATGATTCTTGGTTTTGATTAATGATAAATTGGTTTTGGCATCTTCGTTTCATTAAGTGTTGACTTGGGTACTTAGTTTTCTCACCGGGGGTTAGAGTTGGTGCCACTCGCGGTAGTTTAGGTCATAACAAAGATGGTATCAGAGTCTTAGGTTCGTTGATCTCATCATACCAAAATGGGTCTAGTAGAGTCTTGGGGAATGGTACGATAACATCCGTACTTTTCTTCAAGAGGCTACAGGACTTTAGGAAAACATCTCTTCATTCTTTCTTTGTACTATAACTTAATTCCAATTGGTATCTAGCTATTCAATCTGGTATCTGACTTCCTTTATTCTTTTGTCTGTAGATAGTTAATACTAGGAGAAATGGAGCAAGGGAAGAAACTCCAGCTATGGAACCGGCAGTTCAAGGGTGAGGGAGAGGCAGGGGAAAGAGTAGAGGTAGAGCAACACCCGTCAGGGTGGAGCTTAGGCAGCTGCGGAACAACGAGCGATGAATCCTCCCCCACCCTAGGATCTTGTTGAGGAGGATGTTTAGGTAGTACAGAAGGATAGCGCTGAACTAGAGGTGGCAACAATAGTTGTAGGTGCAGGTCTTCCTCCAATGTCATCTGAGGTGATTTACCAGGTGCTGGCATTCCTGAGTGGGTTGGCAGTAATGGAGCCACTCCCACTATTCTGACTACTTAGTTTGATGATGCGAGGTTGAGAATCATTCGTGACAAGATGTTGAGAAATGAGTCTAGGAAGGCGACTGATGTTCCGGGATTTGACGAAACTTTTGACGCTTAAAACGAAGGATTTTTGGAGTTCTTATGTATATTTAGTTGGATTTAATATCGTTTGTTAGTTATGCAGGGAAAAAGTATGAAATAGATGAAAAGACCAAAAGTTTGCAGTTTTCTGGGAAAAAGACAAGCCACCACGGGCGTCACACTCACGATGGCCCGTAGGGCAACCCATGGAAACTAGGCAGGAGAGCTAGAGAGGAACCAAGTGCAAGCGATGAAATGGATGACGGGTGTCGCAGCCTCGACGTCCCATCACCTCTGCTCGTGAAATCTTGCCATAGGTTTGGAATTTAAGACTTAATGATGGCCGATGGGCATCGCAGTCTCGATGTCCCATCACCTCAGCCTATGAGATCATGGCAGTGACATGTAATTGAAGACCTAACGAGGGCCGACGGGCACCCACGAAGCCCGTCACACCCATGACAGCCCGTGAGGCATCCCATCGGCACTGTCGCGTCCAACTTCTCCTAGTTTTGTTAGGATTTGATTTCTTTGTCTATAAATACTTCCCCTTAGGTTTTATTATCATTGTTACATATTTTTATTCGAGGAGTTACTACATTATTATTTTGGTGTTGACTTTAAACACAATTTTTTGATTATTGGAAGTGTTCTTGATATTTTCCTCAAGATTTTGGATTTCTTTGCATTAATTTGTAAGTATCTACTGATGATCGCACAAACAACCATGAAGTGTCCACTTATGAACATGAGTAACTAAATCCACAACTAGGGTTGTGGGAACCATAAAGAATTAACAAAGTAGGCAAAGTACTTAGTAATTCTAAGGCGATATTTATGCATGTATTGTTCTTCCCTTCGTAATGATTCCTTTCTAGCGGTGTACAATGTTAGAGCTCCCCTTATCCTTACTTGTCGGACCAAGGAGGTAACGTATGGGAAAAGGGTTGTTCAACGACGGAGGATTGAGGCTACCAACCCTCATCTAATAGCTTGACCTTGTGTAGGAATAGCTAATCTGGGATCCAGGGTAAGGGTTAGTAGAGCATACACCTACGGCCAGACCAAGGCGTGTGGTGAAATTCATCTATCTGCCAGACCAAGGAGTTAGAAGAACCCAACTTACCGATTCTGCATGCTAAGTATCAAACTAGTTTACCAAGTACAAAAGCCTTACTAAGTTATGATCTCATAGGGAATACTACCCTAGTCGTTTCTATTATTCATAACAACTGTTGAAATTGACATTTGTTACTTGTTTACGTTCCGGTTACTATTACTACTTGTTACTTTAAAAAAAAACCTTTCGAGGGAAATAAATGACTAAAACATGAGTAAACATTAATTGACCATAGTCCTACCATATTCCCTGTGGGATTGACCCCAACTTTTGTTGGGTTCTATATTTGATCAGCGATCACTTACGCTTCTAAAAGGAGGTGTAATTTGCGCGTATCAAATTTTGGCACCATTGTCGGGGAATACGGTTTAGTATTAAGAGAGATTGTGTTTATTTCACTATTAGTCCTTATTTCCTATTTTACTTTTTCTGTTGTTTTTGTTTTGATCTATAGGTTACACACTTGTGCATGCCCAGTACAAGGAGTCAAGGCAATCCCTTGATCCCTTCTGACCCTGAGCTCTCCAAAACCTTAAGAAACATGGCTAAAGAGGGAGATTACGAGACACAAGAGCAGATCAAAGCCTGATTGTTGGTCGAAGAAGAGCAACGAAAAAGGGAAGGAGAAGATTTTCTTGCTGCTGAAGATGTTGCAATTACAGCAGATCTTGCAGCTTCAAATACGGCGACGGAGCAAGCAAGGTAGGCACGACAACAAGCTACTCGTCAAGCTGTACTAAATACCCAAGCAGCAGCAGACGGGGCAGCCCACCAGAATTTTCCTAGAGGACTAGTCGTGCCACGACAGAATAGGGGTCGACAGATGCAGCAGCCCAGGCAAGCCCCTCGCTACTATGATTATGATGATTATGATGATGAGGAGGAATTGGGCATTACTAGACCTATAGTGTTGCCACCACTGACTGAGGGTGCGAAATTTTACATCACCAGCACCATGATCCAGTTGATGAACAATAAGGGACTGTATGCTGGAAAACCTACAGAAGATGCAAATTTTCATATGCAGAATTTTACTCAGATTTGCAAGGCATATAGTATGCCAAGAGTGGGGTAGGATGCTATTATACTGAGGTTGTTTCCATTCTCATTGACCAATAAGGCAACTGTTTGGCTTTTGGAACTGCCCGATAACTCCATATACACATGGCACGAGTTGAAGACCCAATTTTTGGAGCGATTTTTTCCTCCATCAAGGATGTTGTAACTAAAGCAGGAGATCTATAATTTCAAGTATCTACCTTCAGAGGCATTATATGAGGCTTGGCTGAGGTTCAAGAAGAAGTTGAAGCAAATTCCGAGACACGAAATCCCTTCAAGGCATCTGATGGAAATTTTCTACAAAGCACTGAACGCCAACACCAAAGCAGTAGCTAATACTGTAACTGGTGGGGCATTCATGGAAAACTCATATGATGAAGCTTCGAAGATGCTTGATCAGGTTACCAATACCAACAGAGCATGGCACACTAGAGAGTCAGAGACCCCAGCAGGTACATACGCAGTTGGTAAGTCCGTGGATCTAAATAAATTGCAAGACCTCAAACAGGAAGATGTTGAGATGAACACGACAGTTGGGTTACTTGCGAAGAAATTCCTGGATGAGGGAGTATAAAAGGTGAAAGCCATCGGTTCGCAAGGTAAAGCACCTAGGCCAGATGATTACTCATCTGAAGAGGAGGTTAGTTATCTGAATGATCAAGGGGCGGGTTTCTGGGCCTCTGGCCAAGGAAACCAAGGTCGGCACAGAGACAGAGATAACTACTACAATTGGTCCAGATATAGAGATAGGAGCAGAGGCAGAGACAGAGATGGTGACTGGCAAAAAAAGGATGGGTTAGTAGAGCATACACCCGTGGCCGGACCAAGGCGTATGGGAAATTCATCTAGCTGCCGGACCAAGGAGTTAGAATAACCCAACTTACCGATTCTTCATGCTAAGTATCAAACTAGTTTACCAAGTACAAAAGCGTTACTAAGTTATGATCTCATGGGGAACACTACCCTAGTTGCTTTTATTATTTATAACAACTGTTGAAATTGACATCTTTTACTTGTTTATGTTCCAGTTACTATTACTACTTATTACTTTTAAAAGAAAACCTTTCGAGGGAAATAAATGACTAAAATGCGAGTAAACATTAATCGACCATAGTCCTACCATATTACCTGTGGGATCGACCCCAACCTTTGTTGGGTACTATATTTTATCAGCGACTGGTTACGCTTCTAAAAGGAGGGGTAATTTGGGCGTATCATCGACCTTAGATTAAGAGGGTATTCTAAGAATTAAGGGTCGTATCTACATTCTTAGAGTTGATGATCTGATTAGGTTGATCTTGGAGGAGGCTCATTATTCTAGGTATTCCATTCATCCCGAGGCAGGTAAGTTATATCATGACTTAATGCAGCACTACTGGTGGTGTGGGATGAAGAGAGATATCTAAGATTTTATGTCTAGGTGCTTGAACTGTCAGCAAGTGAAGTACAAACACCATAGGCTAGGTGGTTTGACTCAGAGGCTACCCATTCCGGATTGGAAGTGGGAGCGGAAAGCTATGGACTTTATAGAAGGATTGCCATATACTTTTCAGAGATTTGATGTTTTTTGGGTCATTATGGATAGGTTGACAAAGTCTTCTCACTTTCTGGCGTTCATACTTCCTACAGTTCTGAGAGGTTGGCTCAGATCTATATCCGTGAGGTTGTCCATTTACACGGGGTGCCAGTTTCCATCATTTCAGACCGTTATTCTTAGTTTACTTCATGTTTTTAGGGTTCTATTCAAAGAGAGTTGGATACCCGAGTTGAGGTTAGCACTTCTTTTCACTCATAGACTGATGGTCACTTAGAGCATACTATTCAGGTTCTAGAGGATATGTTGCAGGTCTGCGTTATTAATTTTGAAGGTCAGTGGGACCAGTTCTTAGCATTGACAGAGTTTGCATATAATAATAGATACCATTCTAATATTCAAATGGCTCTTTTTGAGTATTTGTATGGTAGGCGATACAGATATCCGGTGGGTTAGTTTGATGCCTTCGAGGTTAGACCATGGATTCTATGGATAGAGTTCAGGTAATTCAGGAGAGACTTTTCCATGCCCAGAGTAAGCAGAAGAGTTATGCTGACCGAAAGGTTCAAGAATTAGAGTTTATGGTTTGTGACCGTGTGTACCTTTAGGTGTCAACTGTGAAGGACGATGAGGTTCGAGAGGAAGGGCAATCTCAGTCCTAGGTTGATTGGGCCATTTGAGATCCTTTGTCGCTTTGGGGATGTTGCTTATGGGTTGGCCTTGGCTCCTACTCTTTCAGGTGTTCATACCATTTTCATATGTCTATGCTGTGATGTTATGTTCTGAATGAGTCTCACGTACTTCAGTGGGATTCAGTTCAGTTGGATGAGTCTCTAGCCTTTGAGGATGAGCATGTTGATATTTTGGATAGGTAGGTTAGGAAGTTGAGGTGCAAGGATATTCTATCAATTAAGGTTCAGTGGCAGCATCATCCTGTAGAGGAGGCTACTTGGGAGATCAAAAATTACATATAGATCCGATATCCTCACCTTTTCGAGCATTCAGGTACCTTCCTTTCTTTAACTTTTGAGGATGAAAGTTCCTTTAGTAGTGGATGTTGTAATGACCCTCTGGTCATTTTCTTGATTTTCATACTTTTTCTGTATTTTGAGCTTCCCCACAATGGTTACAAGTCAATTATGACTTAGTGAGACTAACGGTTCAGTTCCCGGATAGTTCGTTTGTGTTTTAAGCCCATTTCCTTGTTTTGAAACTCTAAAATCTAGAAGAGTTGACTTTGGTCAATAATCAAAGAAGACGACCTCATATGGAAATTCTATCAGCATTGCTAGCTCTGAAACCTTAACTTTAGGCTAGAAGGACCTTTGGTTTGGGTCCCGAGGCTTCCAGACTCATTTTGGGCTATTGAGTTCCTTTTTAGTAAAAGTTGGGTTTTGGGCGTGGGGCCCACTTTTCATTGAAACAATCTCGTTAGGAATTTCATCGATTTCATTGAGTCTGGAATGTTATGTTTGATAGGGTCGAATGGTCTGTTTTCATGCACGGAACCCCGGATGAATCCTGAGGGTCTATCTTATGACTTTTTGAGTTGTAAAAATTGGTGGTTTTGTTGGTTGCTGTTGTAGGTCACTTCACCCTTCGCCTATGCGGAGGGGTGGCTGTCTACGCAATGCCTATGTACACTGTGTGCCCACCGCATTTGTGAAGGAGGGTCCAGTGTCCCAACCACAAATCCTTCTCTGCGTACGCAGAGGGGTGGCTGCCTACGTGAGTCAGCGTATGCGGTGGGGTCCTCGCCTACGCAAAAGAGGACCCCTGGGACCTATATAATTTTTTAACTTAATTTTCTTATCCATAAATTCTGAAACTTCCATTAAAATAGAGCTTGAGAGCTAGAAATTAGAGCATTGATCATCTCCAAATATTGTGGTAAGTTCATCTTATTCCCCCGCTTTTTTCACGTTTGTTTTATTCATGTTATCTTTCGTTTATTCCATTTTCAATCCTTGTTTAAATTCTTCTGATCAAGTGAATTTTCGGGGATTCTTTGGCCCCCAAAAAGAGTCCCGTTTATTCTTAAATTTCGGGCATGGGTTAAGAAACCCGTTGCGAACATAATTGTGAAATTTATTTTCTATTTCATTATGCAGGCCCTAAGGGTCATTTTCACGTCTTGATGTGTAGATTGTGTTTATGATAAAGTGGTAGAATTTTGAGGCTTTTCAAAAGGGGATGACACACAATTGACAGTTCGTGCTTGTAGTTCGGCCCTAAGGTAGGTTACGATTTATTTCTTTTAGACCTGGCTTACTTAGATGTTATACTTTATAAGTTACTTGAACGTTACGATATATGTTAGGCTAGAATTAGGCTTAAATCTTATCTTCATATAATTGTCCACTTAGGGACTGTAGACTAGAATTCGGCAGCTTATCCTTAGTTTTAGGTGTTGTAGCCTTGTACTGATAGACTAAAATCATTAGAATAGGCTTGATGTGGTTTTGTGATAGCGTAGACTTTTTTGGTTAATTTTATGCTTTAAGTTCTGGTTCCACTTTTATTGTGGTATTGGTGTAACTGTGGGCCTAAGGCCATAGAACGGATTGGACGGAGTTTCAAGTCAGTTCTCTTGTTCGGAGGGTGGTTTGCCCTATTTTCCTTATATGTGTGTTATATTCTATGAACTTGGAAAACATATGCTCATACTACATTCACATGGCTATTGGTTCAAAAATGAAACAAAATATGGAATTTTCAGTTAAAACTTGAGATTTTCTACTTTTACTATGATTTTTGGATTTCAATGGAATTATCTCGTATTTCATCATTTGTTTTGGAAAAGAAAGAAAAGTCCCACTTTTTATGTCGGTCTGAGGGACGTTTTCGAACTTGTTCTCTATTTATTTTCTGTTGATGAGTTTGAGTACGATTCTGAGTGGCTCGAGGAGCACATTTTTGGGTTTTTTACTTTTATGCATATGTTGATGAGTCTAAGGTTAAATTTTGGACACCCGGGGCACCGAATACCATGTTTTATATTTCTGCATTGATCACATTCTGCATCATATCATCTCATGATATATTGCATTTGCTTATGTGTACTTGGTGCCTTTAATTATTATTATTATCTTCACCATCAGCTTAGATAATTATGTTTTCTATTCATAACTAGATTTAGGTGGATTCATGTAGCTAGATTACTTTCCTGTATCTTATATTGTATATTATATTTCTGAGTTTGGTCGACCTATGATGTTGATGTGTTGTGGTTTTGTGGTACTTTCGACGCTTAAAACTTGGAATTAGGGTATGTTCTTTAGCGATTTGTAGTAGATTTGATGTGTTTTTGAGTGTTGTGCAGGAAAACAAGGTTTGAAAGCTAAGTGCAGGAAAATGAAGGTAAAATATCCAGAAACTGTGTTTCACGATTACACTCCATGAGCCATCGTTTGATCCACGAACTATAGAACATGCTCATGGAGTTGACTACTGCAAAGGTGCATGGAGATTGATTTCCATGACAGGCTTCCACGAGCAGTGGACCCATCCACGAGTCGTGGTTCTTGTCCATGGAATCTGATCAGTGAAGAAGCAAAAGGGCATGATATCCACGAAGCCACGAGCCATGGATAAATCCACGAGTCTTGGAATGACTTTGTGGAATTGAACATGCAGGAAGACAAAAAGCCTGACTTTCACGAGGATCTTCCATGATACGTAGAAGGTTCCACAGACCGTAGATGGCGTCCGTGGAAGTTGCCGAACCCAGTTCTCCTAGTTTAGTTAGGATAGGATTTGCAATGTCTATAAAAACCTTTCCTAGGTTTTATTTTACTTGTTAAGCTTTATTATTTTGTTGGAAACAACTTCGAAAACACTTGGGATTATATTGTTCTTGATTTGCATAGATTTATTCATCATTTGATTCTTGGTTATTGATTCTTCTTTAATAATTCAAGATTCTGGATTTCTTTACATAATCTTGTAAGTCTATGATTTTGAACTCTTCAACAACTTCTGATTATTTAATTATGAACATGAGTAGCTAAATCCACAACTAGGGTTGTGGGAACCATGAGAGATTAACAAAGTAGGCAAAGTACTTAGCAATTCTAGGATGGTATGTATGCATGTATTGTTCTTTCCTTCATTTTGATTGCTTTTTAACAGTGTGTAAAATTAGATATTGTTCTTCTATTTGCTTTGATTGATTTTTAATGGTGAGCAATGTTAGAACTCGCCTTATTCTTACTTGCCGGACCAATGGGCTAACGAATGGGAAAAGAGCTATTACAACGGAGATTTGAGGCTACCAACCCTCATCTAATAGCTTGACCTTGTCTTGTAATAGCTAATTTGGGATCAAAGGTAAGGGTTAGTAAAGCATACACCTGCAAACGGACAAAATTGCGTGGTGAAATTCATCTATCTAGGGGAACAACCATTTAGGTGAACCTAACTTACCGATCTTTCATGCTAAGCACCAGAATAGATTGCTAGTACAATGACTACTGCATTATGAACTCTTGGGGAAAACAGTCCTATTCCATTCTCTCTCTGAATTACAACAATATTCATACTTGTTGTTACTTGTTACTTGATATTTTACAAACATTACTTTTTACTTAAAATCCCCCATTAGGTAAATAAGATGGCTAAGAGCGTAAATACACATAGCTGACCGATGTCCTACCATATTCCTTGTAGGATCGACCATAACCTTGGTTAGGTTCTATATTTGACCAACGACTGCTTTATACTTTCTTTTGCAGGTGTAATTTAGGGGTATGAGATGCTTACTGAGTACTCCATGTTAGTACTCATACTACGCTTTCACATCTTCTTATGATGTAGCAGCTAGTACGAGCCACCCTCGTTGATCCTCTTATTATTTGTTGCCAGCTGATGTTTGGATCGTGGTGAGCTCCTGTCATTTGGAGACCTTTACTGCTTTCTTTTTATCCATATTTTCTATATTTTGTATTTTGGCTAGACAGTATATATTGTATAGCTTTATTCCATACTTTAGATGCTCTTGTACCGGTAACACTAGGTCCGAGTTTGGTTCATGTATATGGTTGTCTTCCCAGTCACTTTAAGGCTATTTTTGTTTATTAATTACTATTGGTATGTATCTATACTATGGGCCCCCTTCGTGTATGCTTCCCTTCTACTTTTCGTTATTCTAAATGTTTCATTATACTTCCACGTTCTCAGGTTGGCTTGCCTACCGAGGGTTATGTAGGCGACATCGCAGCCTGATTTTGATATTATACCTCAGAATCACCAATAGAAAAATAAATGGAAAAAAGGTCTGAACGCCCCTCAGAACGAGCATAAAAGTGGCACAATTTCTCTTTTAAAACCAGAAAGTTCGTGCAAATTTTTCCCAAGTTAGAAATTAGTAGTAAAAATGATACAAATCCTTCTGAAATCCAAAATTCGTAATAAGGTGGTACCGTTTCCTCTTTAAAGCCGAAAACCAGGGGTACAATCCTCTCTTTTAAAACCAAAAACAGTACTTCTACTCCAGCTCGTACCACCATCCATATATATGTATGTATGAATGCATGTGTGCCAATACAAGTACATAAATATAGCTATATGTATAAGTATAAAACAAACAGGGTTAAACCATCCTCCATATAAGGATCACACTAACCTGGAGTCCATCAGTCCAAGTCCACGGTCTCGCATCATAAAGAAATACAGAAAATTAAATGATAAAAGCAAGAACCAAAGAAATAAAATTACTCTATCTCGGGATACTACCCCAATCTAAAATAAGGATATTTAACATATTCCTAATTCTATAGTCTAATCTCAAATTGATACAGGCAACCTAGACTAAGGCTCAATAAAAAACACTAGTCTAAGGTCCCCAAAAACAGGCAATATATATATAGAAATTAGTATAAGTCTATGATCTTGGGCGTATTTATACGCCCGCTTGCCTTATTTACCCATATTTTAGTCTTGTTTTGAGGGCAAAAGTGATGTATATCCTTATGATTATTTGCATTTTCATGATTGTGAGCTAATATATGTGATTAGATGCTTTGCACGAAAAAAGGCGGAGAAAAACAACCAATGAGAGCTAAAATGGAAGCATAAAAGCATTGGAAAGAAGTTAGCAAAGTTTCAGGAGAAAAAGAGAGCAAAAGAAGAAAATCTGGGATGTGGCGTACTACTAGAGTGCCACCCCAGCCCCCAAAATACTGATGGGTGTGGCTGATGCGTTGGTGGCGCGTCGCCCTAGCCCCAAACACAGAAAATTTCAGTTGGGGCATTGCCCTAGGGCCCAACCCAAAAAAAATTCAGCTTTTGTCTACTCCAAATTCAAGTAGGAAAAGGGGTTATTTTTCTAATACTCTATAAATACATCTCAAATCACGATTTTTACACAACTTTTAACCTACGAAGAGCTAGGAGCCGCCGTGGAGGCCGGAGAATATTGGTTTCATCTTTTCTTCTCCTTTATTATTTATTTGACGTTTTTCTTTGGATGATTTATTGTAATTTCTCCATGTCTATGTGGAGTTAAACTTCTCGTTCTAGGATTATGGTAGCTAACTACATGATTGTTGAAGTAGACAATTAAATCGATTATTTGTTTATCACACTAGTTGTTCTTATATTCATGTGTTTACTATTTTAATGCTTCGCGACCATTAAAATAAATCTATAATCTCTTTGTGAACTCAAAAAAGAATTATTGGGATAGAATGAAGAATATAGAAAGCAATACCTCTCTTTTGTAACATAAAGAGTAGGTTTGCGACTAGGATAGGAATATACCTAGAACGCCATATTTGATTTATACGAGAAGATATATAAAAGCGTGCAGGATAAGATGTCACATCCACGCTCAACGATGTAGTTGTGATGCTATTCTGGATAGGCAATAAGAGGCTCGGAAGACCATACTTGTAAAATCAACCCCGAAATCAGCAACTAGATAAACAAATAAGTCAATATAATTGCCTACTCAACATGATTGCTAGCGAATCCATAATCCTAGATCGATTTCATCACATTGATTACGTGAAAATCTGCTCTTTATTTGCTTAATTATTCATTAGTTAACTTCTTCTTTCTATTTTTAATTTAGTTTAGTCAAAAATATTTCTTTGAGTTTTTACGCTTAAATAAATAAATAAAACTAGTTTAATTTAGTAAAATAGTTAATCGACAAGTCCCTGTGGTAACGATATCTGGATTCTCAATCCTATATTACTTGTACAACCGCGTACACTTGCGCGTGCGTTTGGACGCAATAGTCTAACCCTACCTAGAAACCCCCTAATTAAAATACAATATATACTACATATATATCATCTACCAGAGATAGGTCTAGAGAAAAGAAAACTGTAATTTACCTCACGCCGAATGATAAATCATGAACTATCAGTCAAAAGTTCCTCCTCCCGCAATGCCTTGGATCACATCCACTCTATCAATAACATATTCTACTCATTAATACATGACTAACAATACCCATATTACTATTTTGAAATTTGGATTAAAAATCAACTCTGAGGACCTCTCGACCGAATCAGGAATAAAAATCACAATTATCAAATCAGGAATAAAAATCACAATTATATTTTCTATAGGGTGATAAACCCATGCCCGAAAGTAGGGAACTAATGGAAATTGTTTTGGGGCTCAAACAGCCCCGAAGTCCACTATGATCAAAGGTGATTTGAAGAATCAATGACAAAATTAACAATTTTTAGAGATGTAAAGACACGTAAAACTAATAAAAATTAAGCGGGGGAGCATATGGAACTTATCTGAAATAGATGTAGGCGAAGAATCCACCAAGAATACTCCTCCAGGCTCACAAACATTAATTTTCGTGAAGAAATGGTGAAAATAATGAAGTTAGAGTTTATAAACTGCCAGGGTAGCCTTCATCACGATCGCGGGGACCCTATCACAAACACGGAACCACCCCGAAAAGACCCATCACGATCACGATGATCTCTTTCACGAATGCAAAGAAGGGACTGGACTGGGTCCTAGCAGACTCCTTCATTGCAATCATGGAAGGTCCCTCGCGAACGGGATAGTTAAGACGACAGACTCTCGCAATAACGATGGCCTCATCGCAAATGCGATGAAGGACATATAGCTGCATAAGCAGCTGAATAACCAACTAAAACATCATGTCCATAATGTCTCCGAAGGGACCCTCGGGTTTCATTCAGAATCCCATGAACACAAATCAAACATGCTACCCAATTGGAAATGACATTATGGACTCAATGAAATTATCAAAATGACCAATGGAGGTCGTCTTGATGAAATATTGGTCGAAGTCAATACTTTTCTAGTTTTTCATAAAAACCACCCAAGTGCTCAAAATGAGTCTGAAAGCCTCTGAACCTGAATCAAAGGTTTCACTAGCCCAAAATCCACATTCCAGAGCTAACAACGCTGATGGAATTCTCATCCGAGCTCGTTTACTCTGAATGTTGACCAAAGTTAAAAATTTCAACTTTAAGAGTTCCAAAATAGGGAAATATTTTTTGACCGAACACCTCGGGAAGCACGCCACCCCTCCGTGTAAGTCACAAAAGCAGTATAGAAGCTACAAAAAGGGTCAAAATAGTATAAACGCACAAAAAATAAAAAATGATCACGTGAGTCATTACAGGTATATCTTTTTCTTTCATTATTCTTTGTTTATATTCCACTTCCTCTAAAGTATAAACTTTATCATAATAATTTTTTATTTCAGAAAAAGTCACATTGCTTATCATTTTTTCCTCTTGATCTTCTGCTTTTCCAAGACTCCTTTACTCATATCTTGATCCAACCCAACAAAAGTTGTTGTCTCGCATTTACTTTCTTCTTCCATTAAATATTCCCTTATTTGTTTTTGTTATGTGTTTTTCCCTATAACTTTTAAGGGGTAGAGAAATTAATGAAAGGTGAAAGAATAGTACTTTCTTTGTTTCAATTTATGTGGTTTGATTAAAATTATAAAGGTCAAACTAAATAAATTTTTGTGTAAATCTGAACATAAAATTTTCATCTTTTGAGATAAAATTGACATATTTATAAGATACATAGGAAATATTATAAGTCGCAATAGTTAAGAATTAAAATATTTACAATACTTGAAAATTTTAAAATTATGATAACAAAATTATTTTTTTACTCTTCGAATAGTAATTAAGACACATAAAATAAAATAAAAAGGTATAATTTACATAAGATTCAAAGAAAGGGAGATTGAAAGAAACTTTTAATACCTTTAACTAATACAAATGAAATAAGATATAGAAAAATTTAAAGTATAGGGTGTAATGAAGAACCTAGAACTTTCTTCGTGGGCCAACAACTTCTCGGACTAAAATTTCACACCGAAAAAATTTATCCTGCAATTCCAAAAACATATGTCATGCACCACAGAAGACAATAACAGAATTTTAATTCAACTTTTAAATATTTTATTATTAAAATACTAATGGAAAAAATTAAAGACGGTTAAGGAAAGATAAATGTTTTTCATATTTTTCTTATCTCTGTGCAACTCGTCTTCCTCTTCACGCCACATGCATCGAATAATAGAGAAATAATATTATCACCAAAATCAAAAGAAGATAATATTTTCTAAAATTCTTCTTGTAAATATGACAGTTAAATATGAAGTGGTGCATTTAATTTGAAATTTAAAAGGTATCACAAGTCACATAATATGACTTATGAAAAAATATTTTTTTTAAGTTAAATACCCAATGGACCAATTTTATAACCAAAGAAAAACTGTACAGGTCGTCTAAGGCCCAAAGTATGCCAAAGCTCAAAATAAGAAACAAAGACAAAAAAAGAAATGCAAACAAATGAAATAAAAGAAAAAACAAAAGCCAAAAGGGGAAAGTGAAGAGTCTTAGGTGACTTCCAGATCCGTCGATTGAAGCTCATCGGAGCTTATCATAGCTTGTTGACCTGACAACATCGGACTTCTTTAGCCACTGGGCTTATCAATGATGGAGGTATCACCATAAATCATCAACTATAATTGTAATTGACAATTCATTTCCTTCTTTTCTTTTCTCCACATCTTGTTGTTCTTGTGTGTAGGAAGACCGTCCTGTTGATGGATGTTCCTAGCTGAGATGTAGCCATCTACGAGGATTTTCTAGGTTAGTTAAAGCATCTGTTCAGCCTGCATTTCTTCTGTCTAGGTTTTGGTGGGTTGAACCCTGCAAGGGGGTTGATACCACCACCTAAAAATTAGACCGTTGAACTGTAGTTGTGACTTTATTTGCTTTTGTGCATCTTATGTCTGAGGAAAACCTCTAAAGGGTTGGATCTGGGTCTTTCTTCTATGGTGAACCCTTTGAGATAACAACAATTGATATCAATGCTCGTATAATCTAAGTCCTGACTACTTACCACTTTGGACACCTCAAGCTCTCACC
Source organism: Jaltomata sinuosa (assembly GCA_003996215.1). Classification (NCBI taxonomy): domain Eukaryota; kingdom Viridiplantae; phylum Streptophyta; class Magnoliopsida; order Solanales; family Solanaceae; genus Jaltomata; species Jaltomata sinuosa. The sequence continues at coordinate 176,458 of QJPP01003071.1, forward strand.
AGGTGCATGGGTTGTAAGTCAAATGAATTAACTTCAGATGGTAGAAAATTACTCTGTATTGAATTAATTGTGTTATCTTTATAGCTTCAAAATAATATTATGTTCATAGAACTGAGTAACCTATAATGTTCATTGGTTGTGGTCGTGTGTGCTCTATATCTGTCTGCACCTCATGTGGGGAGTGCCATTCTTGTCTATATTTAGGATCCTCCTTGTTGTTGATGGTATGTCTTGAAATGAATAGAAAGTATATGTACCTGCAAAAACAAACACTAGGTTAGCAAAAAAATCAGCAAGAGTATTTCCCTCCCTTAAGAAGTGTTGTACTCTTACTGATAGGATATCTTTATCCTATTAATGGAGTTGACCTCCATTGCCACAGTCGACACTCCAAGGTGGTTCCCAATCACCATTTAGGATGTTAACCATAGCCAGAGAATCAAATTCAATGATGATTTGTTGCAAGTGGTTATCTAGACAGTATTGTAGACCCTCTCTAATAGCAGTTGCTTCAGCCACCAAATTTGTTGTATTGGGTAGTAGAACACCCTTAGCTCCAACAAGGTCACCATTCTGATCTCTAACACAAAAAGCAGCTCAACTAGGGCCAGTGTTACCCCTGTAAGCCCCATCAACATTACATTTTAACCATCCAGGAGGGAGGGGGTTACCATCTGATAATTCTACAAGAAAAGCTTGGCCTATAGTTCTCCAACATAGAAACTATTTGTGACCAAGTTTGATGACTATTAAGAACCCAATTGAACCTGAGTTTGATAAACTTTTGAATATGATTATTGATCTCCCAAATGATTTTCCCTCTAGAGTATGAGCCTCCATGATAAACTGTATTCCTCCTTTTCCATAAAAACCAAAGAATCAGGTTGGGCATGGCTTGAAAAACTTCCTTTAGCCTAGAATTTCCTTGAGTCTCCCACCACTTCTTCATAGTCTGTTGAACCTAGATCATAGGGCATGTAATTCCTGTTGATCTAGTGTAATACCTCCAGACTTCTGTAGCTACCTCACCTGTTAGAATAAGGTGATCAATGGTCTCTCTAGTGGGACTTGTGCAACAGGTACATAAGTGAGAGATGGTAGGATTCCATGTAGCCATTACTGCTGTAACAGGGACCTTTGTATTCCAGACCCTCCACCCAAAGAAAGAGATTTTGAAAGGTAAGCCCTTCACCCATAAATGCTTGAAGTGTTCTTCTTGATTGGCCTTGTGCCTAATCAACTCCCAAGAACTTTTGACAGTGAACTTACCAGTGCTAGTCTTCATCCACCAAGGTTTGTCCCCTTGGTTGACTTTCCTAACATGGTCGATGTTCTCCCTTATATATTCTACAATGTTAGAAGGTAGCAAATCTTTCATAATATTATAATCCCAGACCTCTTCACTAAGAAGTATATCAATGTATGTCATAGGGTGACAACTTTATGTGTCTGGTTGTTGAAGGAAGAGTGGGCCAAGCTTGGTCCAGTTATCATACCAGATGCAAGAAGTACCTCCTTTAGTTTCCTACCATATATGTTGTTCTACCATGTCTCTATTGCATATCATGTGCTTCCATACCTGAGAGCCTCATTTCCATTTCACAAGAGTTTGGATTTGTTTCTTGCAATACTTGTTCCACAGAAAATTGGACCACATGGACCTGTGAGTCTTGAATCTCCACCATAGTTTAGCATACATAGCCTGAGAAACATGAAATAAAGATCTGAATTTCAGTCCTCTTTCCTCATTTGGTAGGCAAATAGCATCCCATGTAGCCCAGTGCTTGCTCCTGCCTGTGGTCTTGTTTCCCCAAAAGAATTTGGCAAATATTCTATGTAGTTCCTTAGTAACACATTTTGTGGGAACCATGGCAGATAGAATATGAATGGGGATGCTCTGAATCACACTACTAATCAATATATCTTTACCTCCATAGGATATCATTTTCCATTTCCAGGCCTGTAGTTTGTCCTTAACATTCTTTATAAGGTCAGCATAGTGCTCTTTTCTCTTTCTGGTGTGATTGATGGGGTAGCTTAGGTACTTCATAGGGAATTTCCCCCTTGAAATACCAGTACACTCTTCTACCAACTGACTCATGGCAGCTGCTTCATTTTGATGAAGGTAAAAGGCACCCTTCTCTCTGTTAATCTTCTTCCCTGATTGTGTTTCATACTCTTGAAGTGTGGCCATTATTCCTTTTAAAGAATATTCATGTACAGAAGCAAATATGATAGTATCATATGCATAAGAAAGATGATTAAGATTTGAGCTCCATTTCGGGAGACCATACCCAATGAATTGCCCATCCTCAAATAAAGAGTTTAGCGCCCTAGGCAGGACTTCTGCTGATAGAATAAATAAAGCAGAGGATAGAGGATCCCCTTGCTTTACACCTCTGGTTGAGTGAAAAAAACCATGATTTTGGCCATTGATCAATATAGAGTACCAATTATTAGATACCAATCTCCAAATAATATCAATAAACTCATTTGAGAAACCCATCCTTCTTAATACTTTTATCAAATAAAACCAAGAAACTATGTCATACGTTTTTGCCATGTCCAGTTTGATGACCACATTTGCAGGTTTACCTCTCTTTCTAATATCAATAACAATTTCCTGAGTAAGAAGTACATTCTCAATGATACTACTACCTTTGACAAAACTTGATTGATTACTTGAGATCAGGTTGGGTAGTAGAGCCTCCAACCTGTCATGGACAACTCTGGATATGATCTTATTAACAAAGTTACTTAAGCTGATAGGTCTCATATCAAAGAAAGAGTTAATATTTTCTTTCTTTGTAAGAAAAACCAAGTTTGTATGCGTAATGGATTTGGGCAATGTGTTACCCGCAAAGAAGTCTTGAAAAAGTCTAAAAATATCACAACCAATAATGTCCCAGCAACTTTGGTAAAATCTTCCTGTCAAACCATCAGGCACACTGGTACTATCCCCATTCATGCTGAACATAGCTCTCTTCACCTCATCAATATTTGGTTGTCTGCAAAGATCTTCATTCTCATCCATATTGATGATTTCAAGAATATGTTGCAGTAAAGGTAAGTCTGTGGCATCTCTGTCCTGGGTGAATTGATTATGATAGTAATCCACTGCTTCAGTAACTATGTCTTGGTCTCCTTCAATCCAATTACCTTGATTCTTTTGGATTCTCTGCACATATAATCTCTTCCTTCTTTCCTTAACAATTCTATGGAAAAACCTTGTATTCCTGTCTCCATTCTCAAACCACTCATAGCCTGCTTTATGTTGCCAAAATATCTCTTCATAGTGAAGATACTTCTTGAATTCAGCTTGAGCTTTCTGCAAAACTGCTCTATTCTGGTGAGATAGAAATTCTTTAAACAATTTTTTTTTATTTTGACTATGTCTTCTCTAATGATCAGCTGCTTAAAAATATCACCATAAGTCTCCCTACTCCACTTAGTTAAGGCAGTTTTAACCTTCTTGATCTTCTCCTTGAATTCCAGAAATGGGATTTGGGATGTAGCAACCCAATTTTGTTTGACCACTTCTAAAAAGTTAGCATGTTTAGTCCAGAATTTTAGAAACCTGAATGGTTTCCTATGTGTGGCAACATTTACTTCACATGTGAGTAGGATAGGAGCGTGATCAGATCCATTTCTAGGAAGGTGCTCCACCTCAGAGTGATTAAACCAGGTTTGAATATCCTGATTAAACAAAACTCTTTCTAGTCTTTCAAAATTGCACTCCACATCAGACCTTCCATTTCACAATGTGAAAGGGCTTCCTTTGTAATGAACTTCAGATAAATCACAGGTTGCAATACAACAATCGAAATCTTCATGATCTTCTTCAGCAACAGGCAAACCACCTATTTTCTTTTCTTCATTTAAGACCACATTAAAATCTCCCGCTACCAACCAAGGTCTATCTATATTAGCAGCAATTTGATATATATCTTCCCATAGACTCAGTCTTTGTATTACATCACACTTAGCATAGACTATGGTGACATAGAAGCTCTGGAGATGAGCTTGTTGGTTCAGTCTCAATGTAAGTTATTGTTCAGAGTCTTTAATCACTTTGATATCAATAGCATGGTCTGTAAAGACCCAAATATTTCCATTGCAATTGAAAGTAGCTACTGATATATTTAACCTTATTCTGTATTGTTGATGTGTCTGACATGCTGGAATGGTTCAAGTAAGGCCACAAAAGTGAATTTATGATATTTATGTAGCATCTGAACCCTTTGAAGTGCTTGATGAGTCTTCACTGACCAGATGTTCCAAATAAAGGATTTTATCATTTACTGGATGTGGACTTGCTCCTTTTTGGCTGCACTCTGATGGGTTATGCACTCACCATTGCCCTGTTATTTCCTTTTTCTAGCAGATTTCAGAATCCTAGGAGATAGATCACTTTGGTCCAAGAGATTATCACTGCCTTCTAAGTCTGATTTAGCTTGTTTATTCACCTGTATGTTGGGATTATTTTCTTCTCCTACCTTATGTGAGACAATATCATGTAGTATCTTGTTAGGAGAATCCACTCTGCTTGCTACAACCTGAGATTCATCTGTGTGAATGATTATGGGTATCTCAATTACTGCTAGACTAAGTTGCTCAGTTGCTCCTTTGTATGGCCTACTATATTCTGTGATGCTGGTTTCTACTTCTCTCTTGTTGGGTTGCTTATCATCTGGAAGAGAAATAAACGCTTCAGATGTCTTGGTGGTCACTATTTTTTGATCTCTGCTGGTAACATCAGGGTTTGTGTTTGTTGCACCTTTAACATCAATTGTTGTGCAAATCTGAGCTTCTTGTGCCACAGGGATTTCAACAGTTGTCTCTGACTCTATTGTCTGCTCTACGACCCCAACACGAGTTGATGAAGATACAACGCTAAGAACTTTCCCAAAGGATTTAGTTATCCATTTTTTGCTGTGATATAATGCTCTTTTTTGCCTTTGTCCGATTTTTCAGCCTTTTGCTTTGTAATCTGGACAGTATTATGACTTGTGTTATCCCCTGTATTGCCATGTTCTGCCTCCTTGCTGGAATTCCCTATACTCTGTTCATCTTCTAGCACTTTGAACCTGTTATCTGCAGTAAGATCTTTGCTACTCCCAGTGGATAGTATTTTATTATTGTCAAGTTTTTTATGCCTAACAACTTCCCAGTTTCCAGGATCTCCGACCACCCTACCACTGGATAGTATCCTAGCTTTTCCTTTCTGAATTCTATGCCCTTCAGGTTCATGCCTGTAGATTATTTTATTCTCCTTTGCCACTACGTCTTCTTTGTTTTTATGCTGATAGCGAGACCTGCAGTCTCCTTTATCATGCCCTTTCATCTTGCAAACCTCACAATATTGAGGGACATAGTCATATTTAATTTTAACAGAGTGTGATCTCACCTCTCCAGTTACTTCGTTTACAATGTCAATCTGGATACATTCAGGGAAATCACTTTGTAAGTCAACCAAAACCTTTACCCTTGCACAACTTGTTCTAGTCCTATTGATAGTGGCTAGATCGAGTTGCACGGGGCACCCAACAACCGAGGCTAGAGAGAAAAGACACTCTTTTACAAAAAAAGTGGGTAGCAAATTGGGGAATGAAATCCACGCCATGGTTTTGGTCGTTTTTTCATTGATCTTAAATCTAGTACCATATATGAGTGTGCGCATTAAGTATGAATATCCATCTTTGCACGTAATATAAAAGGCTCCTTTTGAAACTAGATTAATGAAGTCTTCTTCTTGGTTTAATCTAATGAGGATGTGTCGATTGCGAAATAAACCAATTGACATCCTCCCTTCACATCACATTGTTGAGGAATAATCCTCCTTAATTCGTCCAGGTCAGACCATTCATATGTGAATTTGCCAATCACTGCAAATTGAAGGTTTTCTATCCGATTCATTGTGTCTACCTCTTTTTCAGTCCATTTGATGTGAGGTGTGCCTCCTACCAATGCAATTTCCTTGTGAGGAATTGTACCTTCTACAGGTTCTAAAACTCTTTGTATTGTGTTTGCATAAGATTTCTCCAACGGTATCTTAGGGTCGGTATAATTAGGATCTGATATCGGAGAGCCCGTCAGTGGTGGGAAGTTTGTAATAGAGAGCTTTGGTTGAGGGCCAGTCACCAATTGTGACTGGCCGCCGTCCGGTTAAATATGACAGTTATAAAAGGCATCATAAGTTACAAAAAATAAGAAAAATTGATCTTCCTACAATAGAATAAACGAAGAAATAAGAGGGTATAAAGTAAATAATTGTATTAAAAAGAGAGAGAAACTCCAAAAAACTGAAGGGAAACGTGAGTATGCAAAGCATGGAAATAATTCACGTTACGTTATTTAATGGGAGTAAATGGGGAAAGGACCCTAAGGGTATTAAAAAGTAATTAAATAATTATTCTTTTTAATCTGAAAAATGAATTAAAAAAGCAAAAAAGTTGAGAAAAAAGATAAATAGTAATCTTGGTCTAGGAGAGTACCACTATAAACCTCCCTAGTTAGCTTTCTAAACAAAAGATCACCACATCTATAAAACAAAGTCATTCTAAAGCAATAAAATATCAAAAAAATCTATTAAGAATGGAAAAAAGGGACGAATACTTAGAATAACATTTGTCTAATGAAAATATTATCAAAGTCTAAAAAAAGAAATTAATGGAAAATTCACCTTATTATTGCTTTGCCGAGAAGAAGATTCCTTTCTCTAAACTGACTTTTTTTTATCATATTGGCTTGCAATATTTACATGGCTTCTTTTAAGAATATTTATGACAAAATTGTTGGGGATATAGGTGATATGCCCTAGATCCAATCTCACTTGTGATGATTTGAACATACTTTATAAATATTATTTGATATAAATATATGACATTTAATATTCTTTTTCATAGTTATATCAAATTGGTTGATTAATATGATAAGATCCTTGATTACGTTTTGGGACTTGACATCATGATGGAGATCATGATAACGAGAGAATCATGTTTCTTATAACTTAATCTAAAATTGTTCTTGATCGTAGGATTACTAATTGGGACATTAGTGATCCGGTTAGATCAATATGTATGTGGTGGTCTTTATAAGATAAAGATTAGTTGATCTCATTAGCTAAATCACATATATAGATGATGCATATGGAGATATGATCATTGAACAGACACACTGGATAATTCCTAATGGTTAGAATTATCGTAAACTGTCACTAGAATATTATGAAGAATGTGATGTAAGAGTTTCCTTTGACCTGAGATCGCCATAGTAATTAACAAGTTATTTATTATACTTTGATACCGGACACCCATGTCCATACAAAAATAGTTGAAAGGATATTGAGTATGATTAAATGCTTGTAGAATTAATGATTGATGCAAGATGAAATCTGTCAACTCTTGATAATGAGTTTAAGCTCTATGATGTCATGTATTATAAACGACTAAACAAGACCTTGGCCAGGACAATTGAATGACAAAAGAAAAAAGTTTCTTAGGTCATTCAATAGTCGATTATAATCTGACATGGGCACATAGTTGATCACCTATTGGGATTTGACAGTTAGACGATATCCTAGGGTGATCCGGAGCTATAAGGACAGAAGGAAATACTACATTATTCTTCTACAGGTTCTTGAGAGTAAATTGTATACTTCATGCTATCCAGTCGTTAAGGAGTGTTGCTAGACACCAACCTTTATTAGTATATTGATATGATCAATTTACTACCGGCTTAATTTTAAACCTATGAGGTCGCACACTAACGAGTGTTTCGGTCTTTGTTAATGGATTAATTATTTTATTGTTTGATAATTAAATTAGAGAATTTAATTAGTCAACTAAATAAAGTATTAGTCCAAATGGAATATTACTATATTCTTTGCTAGCACCGAGAATATAATTAATATTGTGAATAAATTAAAATTTCCTATTTAGAATAGAAAATTAATTTATATCTCTTGATTGAGACTTATAATTAATATTTATGAAATATTAATAAGATCTTATTTGTGACTAGCATGGAAAGTCCATGACTAGCCACTATACGTGCCAACTTATACCAATTTGGAATTGGATGAACAAGGAAAGTCCATATATTGGTTTGCTGCATACGTACAGCAGCTAATTGGACTTGTTGTCCAAGTCAAACAATTCCAATTTGGAATTGGATTGTTTACGAGGACTTGCACGCTTAATTCTTTAAAAATGGGATTTAACTTTTCTATGCTTTCAGGGTTTTTTCCATAAAAGTTCAATTATAGAATTAAACTTTTACCCTAAGTAATTGTCACCTTAATCAAATAGGAGAAAGGTTTATGGTGATTCTATATAAAGGGTAATGGGAAAAATTTCATAGTAGAGTTGTTCATGAAAAAAGATTTTCATTACGAGAAAAGTTCTCTTCATGAGAAAGAGTTCTTATGAGAAAACCACTTTATTGAAAGTATGTAAGTTTTATACCAAATCAAGAGAGAAAATATAATTGACAAGAAAATAGTTTTCTTGTTCTGTTTATTGTGGGTTGAGATTTTGAGAAAAACTCAACACAATATTCATGTCCAATTTGTTCACGAGTTCCGTTGATCAAGGAGTTGATAGCAAAGATATGTCTCGGTGTGGATATGCATAGAGTCTTCGTACTATCGAAGAAGATTTTTAACTACGACTATCGTCACCAGGTTTGTCTTCAAACCTATTCTTTAAATGTTAATAAATTTTAAACACAAGTAAATCCGTCTAGAATTATTTTTGTCTTCTGCCGCGTGTTATGAACATTCTGCAATCCTACAAAAATTATAAGAGTTGTGATATACTACAATTGCTATAAATGCTATTTGGAAGAGGTTGACTTAGAAATAGATGTAATCCAATATGTTTATTACAGGTACAATCAAATCACAACTTCAGAAACACAAATTAGAGTCAAATATGGGTAAATATGGACCGCGTTAGTTTGGATTTTTTAAAAACCAAACCAAACTATTAGTGTCGGGTTTTTAAATTTATATATCAAACCAAATCAATAGAAGTCGCGTTTTTCAACCTCGGGTTTTTTCGATTTCCTCAGATTTTTTGGGTTTTTTCGGATTTTTATTTGTAAAGTCTTCATACAAACATATAATTAACTTGTGCTTTAAATATTTCTTTAGTACTAGCAAGATACAACTATCTAAGGTATTTCTTTAAAAAAAAGTAACACAATATATAAATAAGTGATGACAATAAAATATTCAACTAAAACAATAATAAAATCGCATAGAATAAATATTGCATATTAATAAGTCATAATAAAAATAAGCATAATTTACAAGTATTAAGTCATACTAAAATAAGTCTAATAAGTATTAACTACATGATTAAATATTAAACCAAAAAATAAAATTAATTTATGTATTTATCAAAATTAAAGAATAAATATCTAACATGATTGTCATTCCTAGTGTTGAATTGAAATTGTTAGTATTAGTATTAGTATTAACTCGGGCTTTATATGAGTTACTAATATCTATGGATTATAAAAATTTATTGGACCATTTAAAAATTCTAAGTTTTAACTTGAAAGAACATGTTTGAAAGATAAAAATTATGAAAAGGTTTAAGAAATATTTATAAATTACATCACAATAAACATTTTTATGTATAAAATATTTTTAAAAATAGTATACATGTAATATTGGGTTGGTTTGGTTCGGTTTGACTTTTTTTAGTTAAAACCAACCCAAACAAATTATATTCGGGTTTTTTTTTCAACACCAAACCAAATCAAACCAAACCATTAATCAAATTGTTTTTACAATTTAATTCGATTTACAATTTGATTCGATTTTTGGTTCAATTTTGTTCAATCCTAGAGTCAAACTATCAATATTTTTCATGAATTCAAAAAAAAAAATGAATGGCAAAAGTACATAAATTAAAGAATGATATTGGCGTACTTGGTTGAGAAGGAGAATTTAAAGCAGGCAGTATACATGACAAACATATGACAAAATGATCTTGCTAGTGCATTCAATTACCTTTCACAAGCTTTTCAAGTTATTGAAAATATCCCTTATTTCATATCTAAAATTGAAGATGCAATCTTGGTGGATAAATGTCCAAATTTGTCCGCGTATTGCTTATGTTTTCACCATAATCACTCTTTAATTTGATATTTATTGTGTGAATTAAATGCCAGAATAGGAAAAGACACATAATTACATTAATATTTGTTTTTAGGGGGGAGAAAAGTTAATGAGAGAAGAGGAAAAGTCATTAATTCAATTGAATAATTTCTCCTTTTTAGCCTGAAAAATGAATTAAAAAGCAAAAAAAATGAGAAAAAAAAGATAAATTAGCAATTGGCCTAGAAGAGTGCCATGTCACCTGGTTGAAGTTTCTCATATATATATATATATATATATATATATATATATATATATATATATATATATATATGTTCCTTTTGCTTTGTTTTAGTAGAAGAGATAGAGTAAAAAACCATACAAACAAATTACTACTCCTTCATTTCTTGAGTGTTGGATTTTATTTTTAATAAATCTTTGTTAGTTTATGTGCTCATAGTTTAATATTAGAAGAGTTTGTTGAATCTTAGAGATACATCTTTATCGATGAAATATCTTTAAGGACAATGCTATAGGCACACCTCAAGCTATGAGAGTTTTCATAATTTTTTAATATTTTCTAACAATCTAAAGAATATTTCTTTATGAATCACGAAAACGAGCAATATTCTATTGCTTGTTTCGGAGGAGAAGCTCAATAAATTATCCAAACAAAAGGCATAAAAATAATAGGGAGATTTTTCAATACCCATGAAGGGTATTGCGTTGTTCTATATATGGGTAGTGATTGCAGAGGCAAAGTACCTAAAATTGGAAGGTTGTAATTGATGAAGGAAATTTGACTAAAATTGGAGGATTTGAGAAAATATACAGTTGATATGAGTGGTTTGCTTGTTACGGCTTTAGCTATTGTTGCGTCGCGTCAGGAAAGCAAATTTCACATGAGTATATTATATAATGTAATGACCCTTTCGGTCATTCTCACATTTTTGCTTTCTTTGTACTGTTAGAGCTTGCCTGTAACGGCCCAAGTCATTTATGACTTGCTTGGATCGGTAGTTTGGTGTTCGGCTAATTCGTTAGGTCGTTATAGCCATTTTCCTATTTTAGAGCTTTAACTTAGCAAATCATTCACTAAATATTCTTAGTAAGCATGCCCAAAATCAAAGTCTGATAGATACGCTAGCTTCAGAGCATGGATTTTTGTAATGACCTGTTCAGTCGTTATTGAAAGCCACATTGTATTGGGTGGGTTATTCGTGCAAAGAAATGGGTTAGAAAACTTCCGGGTTGAGGAGTTGGAAATCTTGGGCTAGGCTAGTCTCGGATGAATTCTGAGCAAGGTCTAGAGAAATCTGGGTGCAAATTGGGTATTATATCTCGGGTCGAGCTAGTTTTTCCGTTAGCCAAGACCTTAAGGAGTTCGGGGGACTTTTTGAAAATTAATTCGGGCGAGTAGAACTCCCGGTATCAAAGTTGGCGTGAAAGGGTTTGTTCGGAACGTCAAGATTTGAAGTGTGTTGTGAAATGGGCCATTTTTGGAGATTTTCTGAGGTTCTATTTCGTGTAAACTGCTATAGCAGTTGACACAATGCTATAGCGGCCTCCGCTATAGCGGTGAAATTACCGCTATAGCGAAAGTCAACGCCGGTCAGCACCGCTATAGCAGTAGGTTTCGCTATGATGGTACTGCTATAGCGGAGCATGGACCACTATAGCGGAGCAACGGGATCAAAAAACTCAAAAATGGGTTTTATATTTTCATTCTCTCCCATTCGACCCCAAAACAGACGAGGGTTACTCCAAGAACCCTCCTAGGCTACTCCAAAGCTTGGGAGCCATGAGGAGGGGAGATTTCTGCTAAAAGAGAGAGAAACCATGGATTTTAGACTTGTCATCCGTTTGGGAACGCCTTTATGGAGCCAAAAATTGCACTACGCAGCTTCTTGAAGTCAAGGAAGGCTAGATTTTCATTGAGTAGACTTTTGACCTGTTTTAATTTCATACTATTATGTAGGTTGATGGGAGAATTCCTGTTATAGGCCTTCGGGCACGGAGTCTGAAAGATTATTGTATTGGTCTGGCTATTGATTGAATAGGTAATGATAGGGTCAGGGCGACATGTTCATTCAGGTGTATTTTATACTTGTTAGATTGTGTGTGATGCTAGACTCTGGGAGACTAAATGGTTGGGTAGGTTCGGGGAACCGGTAATGTTTGTGGGATGAGGCAACTGCTAAGTTATAGCGTGTTCCTGGGAATATTTAAATAAGGTAAATGAGATGAACATGCAGGGTCCGGAGTCCGTATTGTCAGGGGTGAGATCCCTAGAACGCGCTTACTTTTAAGGAAAGGAGTCCAGATTAGATGAAAATGACTATTTGTGTTTAAAATGATGAACCGGGGATTATTCTTCGGGGGGGGGGGGTCTAATTATACATTATTGGTCATATTTGTTGATGATCCCATGAGTGATTGGGTTTAATTGCTGGGATTGTAATTATTGCATTTTAGCCTGTGAGATGGGTCCCTAATATGTAATAGGTGTTCATGTATTATCGCTTGGTATTGTATGAGTTGCATGCTTAGGGAACGGTTTATGAATGTCTAATGTCCGGCTATCAGTCTTGTAAAATGAACTGGGTGTTATTGCTTGTTGATTTACAAGTATGTTTTGTTTATTATTTGTGATTGATTAGACTTGGTGTGACATTCGGTTGGCTCGGGTACCACGCCTAGAACGGAAAATGCTAACGGTTGGCTCGGGTACCATGTCTGGTACGGGAATACGAATGGTTGGATCGGGTACCACACCTAGTATGGAAATATACATTTGGTTGGCTCGGGTGCCATGCCTGGTACGGGATACTAACGTTTTACTCGGGTACCATGCCTGGTATAGGTTTAATTATACATTATTGACTGTGTTATCGACGATTCCATCAGTGGACCAGGATGATTGTTAAATCTGTGATTGATTACAATTGTCCTTGAGAAGAAGGGTTATTAGACTTAAATATGGGGATGGTCCAGGGGTGGACCGGGAATCGCATTTTAACACTTAGGTGTCGGTCTAAGGACCCTTGATTGGTCTTGATAATGAAAAAGGGTAAATGTCATGTTTATCATTGTTGTTGAATGATTGTTGAACCCGCTTCCTATGGTTGATAAGCCAAAAGGGTGGACTGAGAGTCTGGAGTTACACTACTGTCTGTTATTATATGTTGTATTGCTTTACTCAATGCGGGTGTACTACTTGTTCTTTACACATTAGGTTCTTGAGAGGGCTGAGATTTAGTATTATTTTGCCTACAGTGGGTTCGTGAAGGGTCGGGTTAGTGTGCTTAAGTGACAAGGTGGTTCTTTTATGGACCGGGGTCGCAGGTTATTGGCGTAGGTGATGTCCTAGGAATCCTAGTTTGGTCTGGGTTATGTAGAAAGGATATATGTTTTTTGTCACTGAGAATTGTTAATGTCAGCCAGACTTGCTATGTGCGTTTGATGAGCTAAGAAAGAGACTCGTAGTCTGGTTATAATGTTGGCTGTTGTTACTTGTCTAGTATGGCCCTATGGGTCATTGAGGACAGTTTTGTACTAGTAGGTGGCGATATGACGGGTGTGGTCTACGTCACCAAGTAGTGGGGTTTACTCCAGGTTGTTGAGTCATAGTGGTTGACTTGGGTAAGGAAATGGTAGTCCGGGTATGGACATCGATGTTGGTAATTGTAAGTGTGACTTGGGAAGTCTAAGTGATAAAGATGATTTGGGAAGTCTAAGGGTTAGTGTGACTTGGGAAGTCTAGGTGACAAGTATAATTTGGGAAGTCTAGGTGATAAGTGGGACTTGGGAAGTCTAAGAGTTAAGTGTGACTTGGAAAGTCGTAGGAGTCAGAGCATAACGTCTCATAGTGGTGGAGTTGGCAGCAGAAGGGTTAGGAAGGTTTGGTTTTGACGCAGGTTGATCAAGGTGGATGTTGAGGGAATAAGGTGTTATAGTTTAAATGTGTATTTCCCTCGATTTCTTATATGATGGTATGTATGGATTTGGGTCGACCGATGATGCCTACCAGTACGTGTGTTTGTACTAATTCTACTCTTATTATACCTTTTTAGGTATAGTCTGGTTGCAGGGTTTGTGATGTTTCATAGGTACATGACGATGGTAATCTCCAGCAGCTCCTACTCCTTGTTTCTATGATGGAGTTGCGTCCTTTTATAGTTTCCTTGAAATACTCTTGTAGTAGCTCTTGTACCGGCTTAGACTAGGTTCTAGGGAGGGCAGTGTTCATATTGTAAGTAGTTTAATTATTTTGATTATTGTAAGCGATCTTCTTGTATTAAAAAGGTTTATTTTTATATTTTTTTTCATATTACCTATTGGATCGAGTTGTAAGCATTCTCCTATTTAGGTGGATTAGAGTAGGTGCCCGTACGACCCAGTAGTTGGGTCGTGACAAATGTTATCATAGCCCAGGTTACTGGTCTCCAAGTACAATAGCAAAATATCGAATAGAGTCCTGCGGATTGGTGTGTTGACGTCCACATCTAATCTTTGGGAAGCTATGAAGCATTCTAGGAAACATTTTCTTCTTTCATTCCTTTTCGTATGGTTCATTCACTTGCTTGTATAGGTTGAGTTCAATTGGTATCTCTCGATTCCAATTGGTATTTCAATAAAGTGAAGGATGTCATTGGACTTCGGTTGCGATAAGACAAGCAAGGGAAATTAGAACCGGAAAGGTTCCAATCGGTATCTTCCTGGGGAGGCTATGTAAATGTATGGATGGATCGTCTTACGGTCATCCATTAGGCGAATAAAAGGTAAGGAAACTATTTTGATTGAGTGTTTAAGCTTGAGACTTGAGATTGTGCTTATATGTATTGATATTGTTTGAATGACTGCAAACATGTGGTGTACAATTGTTTGATTTGCTGTGAATTTTGTGGTCAGGAAAAGGTCATAACTTGGTTAAGTGGAAAACAGAATGCTAAATGCTGGGCAGGGTCTTATCATTGGTAAAAAATGATAAGGGAAAATGATATATATACTTGTGGAAACTTAGGTTTCAAGTGGTTGGTATGTGGATAAGTACCACGGACAAGGGCCATTATTGCTTAATAGCGGGAATTGTGGTAAGACATGGATGATTGATTAATGGTCATCCATAGGACAAATAGAGAGTAAATTATGTGAATTGTTTGTTTGTTACAGTGCATGTATGACTTACTTGGTTGGTATGTGATTGGTTGTCTTACTGTGAAATTGTGGGTCTAAAGGTCGTCATAATTTGAATTGGTATGATTTGGTTTGTGATAAAATGCTATGTGTGTGGAGTTAAAAATTTCATATTACTTTTGAAAAAGGACTCATCATTGGTTAAGATGGTGAGAGGAAAGGATTTACGACTGTAGGGAAGCTTCGGTTTTAGGATAGTCATAACTTGGTTGGGAACCATGGGAACAAGAAGGTTATTCCTGTGCAATAGCGGAAATGTATTGTCGAGAATAATTTTCTTCTGTGAATCTATTATGATTGGTGATAATTGGATGCTAAGTTTTGATCTGTGCATTGCCAGGAATGGTCTTGGGGGTGGTTTAAGACCATGGCGGGATTGACGTGGTTAGACAATAATAATCGGGAAAGGGGATGAGTACACTTTACTAAAAATTTTGAAATTCTTGACTGATACCATCGGGACCGCCATAGCGGAACTGCACTGCTATGTTGATCCCACTATAAGGAGATTTTCTATCACCATGGTGGTACAACTGTAGCGGAGTGACAACCGCTATAGTGGAAGGGCGCGGGGAAGAATGCCTGCCCTATTTTCCCCCTATTTTGTTTTTTATTACCAGGTCATTTTTAAATCGCTAATTGAGTTATGAGCTATTGCACGAATTATTTAGCATCCATGCATGATAAAAGAAAGGGGTGGATATGGTAGCCCTGCTATTTGGTAAAATTATAATTGACCATTGGTGGGAATAGTCACCCATGTAGAATTTGGCAAAATGACCCGTAATTGACTGAGGAGTATGGGACACAGCTCATAAGCTTATGTTATGAGGGTGAGTAGTGGATGATTAATTAGTGATGATCCTTAGTGGTAAGGTCGGTTGAGTGGTGGGGGTGTGCTCGCTATAGCATTAGTTAGGGTATAAGTGCACGTGTAGAATTCCCCCCTAAGATGAGAATTGACAAAAATCTCAAGCTAGGATGGGTTCCACTAGAATTTCAGTGTTATGTCATTTAGAGATATGTGGTGCCTCGGGGCATAGTGTTGATAGGAGCAAGGTAACACCATGATATGTGAGGGGCATAGTATCCTATAGAAGCTTCTAAAATGGAGTTCATGTTAGTAAAACTCCAGGTATAGCAAAAAAGGGATCGCCATGGTGGGATCTAGTCCCCTTGGCATAGAAAAATTGTTTTTGTTCGTTAGTTGAGTTTCTTTCGCTCTGGTGTTTCGATGAGGCCCCAGATTTCTTGGGCACTCGGGGAGTGGTAATCTAGTTAGCCTTGTGCAGCTTGAAGGAAGGAATTCCTTGATAAAGCAGGATCGAATTAATTTTTGGTTGAGGTTGGTACACAAAGGGAATTGGAAGGTTTCAGTGGTTTGTGTAAGGTTATATGTACTCTGTCATGGTAGAGCGTCAAGGTTCGGGGGGTGGGGTACTTCTTCTCTTTTCGCCTTAGAGATCGTTTGGGGATGAACGATGGGTAAATTGGTATCTGTTGTAATGACCTGTTCAGTTGTTATTAAAAGACACCTAGTATCGGGTGGGTTATTCATGCGAAGAAATGGGTTAGAAAACTTCCGAGTTGAAGAGTTGGAAATCTTAGGCTAGGCTAGTCTCGGATGCATTCTGAAAAAGGTAAGGTCTAGGGAAACTCAGGTGCGGATTGGATATTATAACTTGGGCCAAGCTAGTTTTTCCATTAGCCAAGACCTTAAAGAGTTGGGGGACTTTTCAGAAATGAATTCAGGTGAGTAAAACTCCCGGTATCAAAGTTAACGTGAAAGGGTTGGTTCGGAACATCAAGATTTGAAGTGTGTTGTGAAATGGGCCATTTTTGGGAATTTTCTGAGGTTTTATTCCGTGTTAACCGCTATGGCGGTTGACACAGCGCTATATCGGCCTCTGCTATAGTGGAGAAATTACCGATATAGCAGAAGTCAATGCCAATCAGCACCACTATAGCGATAGGTTCCACTATTATCATACCACTATAGCGGAGCGGAGCGTGGACCACTATAGTGGAGTGACGAGATCAGAAAACTCAAAAATGAGTTTTATATTTTCATTCTCTCCCATTCAGCCCCAAAACAGATGAGAGTTACTCCAAGAACCCTCCTAGGATGCTCCAAAACTTGGGTGCCATGGGGAGGGGAAATTATATCTAGCGAAACCATGGATTTCGGACTTGTCATCCGTTAGGGAATGCCTTCACGGAGCAAGAAATTGCACTATGCAACTACTTGGCATCTAGGTAGGCTAGGTTTTTATTGAGTAAAATTTTGACCTATTTTCATTTCATACTATTATGTAGATTGCGGGAGAATTCATGTTATAGGCCTTCGGGCACAGATTTTGGAGGATTATTGTATTAGTCTGGCTATTGATTGAATAGGGAATGATAGGGTCAGGGCGACATGTTTATTCAGGTGTATTTTATACTTGTTAGATTGTGTGTGATGCTAGACACCGGGAAACTAAATGGTTGGGTAGGTTTGGGGAACCTACAGAGTCATTGAGGAGTTGAGTCATAACCTTAGAAGTCTTGCCCAAGCCGTGCAATTGAACTCTATAGCCCTTGAACATCTTGAATATAGAATATTTTGGCTTAGTTCGCAATTCAAACCTAGGCAAGCCAAGAATAAAGATAGTGGTGTTGAGAGCTCTCTCAACCACATTGATGTTGCAATGCCAATGTCAAGCAAGCCTCGAAACAAGCAAGCTTGGGGAAATGGTTTGACCAAAGTTGTTCAACGTGAGAGCTAGGAGTCTAAGATTCTCAAACCTTTCCCTACATGCCGCCTTCATTCTCTCAACTATTTTTTCAAGAAAGAATGGATGAGAATCAGAATGATTTCGAGTCTATGTTGAAGAGAATCACCATCAATATACCTGCGAATACCGTTTTTAACAAAATGCCCGAGTATGCCAAGTAAGTAAAGGAATTATGCACCACTTGCAACTTAGAGGATGTTGGGGTAGTTCTACTATCTCCTTTTAGTAGTGCAATTCTTGCGGGGAATTTCACCAATGATGAGGTCATGCCGGGTGTGCACATTGTTTGTGATTCGAAGGGAGTTCACAAGTCCAGTAGGTTAGTGTGCGATGAAAATGCAAGTGTCAACTTGATGTCATTGGACACTTTCAAATGAATGGAGTTGGGGTAAACCACTAGCATAAACATGGTGTTCTTCATGACAGACCGGTCTATAAGGCACCCCATGGGGGTTGGTAGAGATATTTTGATCAAGGTAGGGTGAATTGTGTACCCTGTGGACTTTGTGGTATTTGATTGCAAGGGGAGCTTTAAAATACCCAGTATCTTGGGGCAACCTAGCCTAAAAATAGGGCGTACCTTGAGGAAAATGGACTCGGGAGAGTTGAAGTTCATTTTGAATAATGAGAAAGCCACCTTCGATGTGAATTGATCTATAAGGAAACCAAGTGATCTCCAAATGGCCTTCACAATTGAAAAAATCGGGGAAAGCATAGACTTGCACATGAGAGAGGGATTCTTCGACGAAGTCTTAGAAGTGGTACTGTTGAATCATGATGGTGAGAGGATAGAGGAGTTCGACGAGGTTTGTTGTGCATTGGTGGGCATGGGCTCCTACTCTTATCCTCTAAAGAAACTTGTTCTCGATCTAAAGAACAGGAAAACTCCACCATCTAAACCTTCAGTAATTGAACCTCCTACCTTGGAGCTCAAACCACTGTGTTCCCATTTGAAATACGCCTACTTGGGTGCTAACGAGACCTTGCCGATTATTATTTCCAACAAGTTGAATGACAAGCAAGTGGAAACCTTGCTTAAAGTGTTGAAGAAACATATTCGAGCTCTAGGGTAGACCATAGCGGATATCATAGGTATACCTCCGGGAATATGCACACATAAAATAAATCTCCAAGAGGAAAGCATTCCTTCCATTGAGCACCAACGAAGGCTTAACCCACCAATGCAAGAGGTGGTGAAGAAATAAATTATTAAATGGTTGGATGCAGGGGTGGTCTTTCCCATATCCGATAGCACTTGGGTTAGCCAAGTGCAATATGTGCCAAAGAAAGGAGGAATTACCGTGGTTCCCAATGAGAAAGATGAGTTGATAGCTCTTAGACTCGTGACCGGTTGGAGAGTATGTATGGACTATCGAAAATTGAATTCTTAGACTGAAAAAGACCATTTTCCTCTCATGTTCATGGATCAGATGCTAGACCAGTTAGCGGGCTGTGGCTTCTATTATATTTTAGATGGTTACTTTGGATACAATCAAATCTCAATCGCTCCGGAAGACCAAGAAAAGACTACTTTCACAAGTCTGTATGGGACCATTGCCTTCAAGAGAATTCCCTTTGGGCTTTGCAATACCCAGGCTACCTTCCAAAGGTGTATGATGTCGATATTCTTGGACATGGTGGAAGACACCATGGAGATATTCATGGTTGATTTCTTTGTTGTTGGGGATGAGTTTAGCGATTGTCTAGAGCATCTAGAGGAGGTGATTAGAAGATGTGAGGAGACGAATTTGGTGTTGAATTGGAAAAACGTCACTTCATGGTGAATGAGGGGTTAGTCCTAGGGCACAATATCTTTGAAAAGGGTCTTGAAGTTGATCAAGCCAAAATCAAGGTTATATCAAATCTATCCCCTCCAAAAACCATGAAGGGCGTCCGGAGTTTTCTTGGCCATGCCAGATTCTATAGGCGTTTTATAAAAGACTTCTTAAAAGTAGCCTATCCTTTATGTAAGCTACTAGAAAAGGAGGCCAAATTTGACTTCGATGATAAATGCATGAAGGCATTCCTCACCTTGAAAGAAAAGTTAACCTCCACCCCTATCATCATTTCACTGGACTGGTCGAAACCATTTGAGCTTATGTGCGATGCCAGTGGCGTAGCTTTAGGGGCGGTGCTTGGCCAACGAAGATAAAAACTTTTTCATCTGATCTATTATGCAAGCAAAACTTTTAACATGACCCAAACAAACTACATCGTTATAGAATAGGAATTATTGGCTGTGGTGTTTGGTTTCGAGAAATTTTGGGCATATATCTTGGGGACTAAGGTGGTGGTATATACTGACCATGCAACTATCAGGTATTTGATGACTAAAAAGGATGCAAAGCCCCGATTAATCTGGTGGGTGTTACTTCTTCAAGAGTTTGACTTTGAGGTAAAGGACCGGAGAGGGTGTGAGAACCAAAGGTAAAGGACCGGAGAGGGTGTGAGAACCAAGTGGCTGGCCACTTATCGCATTTGGAAGAAGAAGGAAGGCCTGTGGAGGAGCTTGAAATCAATGACTCATTCCAGGATGAGCAAATTTTGGCTGCTTCCCACGAATCGACACCTTGGTTTGCGGATTTTGCTAATTACTTAGCAAGCAATCTACTTCCAGAGGGCCTGAACTCGAATAAGAAAAAGAAATTCCTCCACGATGTTCGAAAATAATATTGGGATGAGACCTACTTGTTCTGGAATTACGCAGATGCTATGATACGGATGTGCATACCTGTAATTGAAATGTTACCCATTCTTAGAGCATGCCATTCATCACCTATTGGTGGACACTATGGGAGTATCCGCACGACGAATAAAGTATTGCAAAATGGATTCTATTGGCCTACCTTCTTTCAAGATGCCCATGACTTGGTAAAGGAGTGTTACAAGTGTCAACGCGGAGGGGGCATATCTTGATGCCACGAACTTCCACTAACGCCCATCCTTGAGGTCAAATTATTTGATGTATGGGGTATCGATTTCATGGCCCCTTTACAAGCTCACATGGGAACACCTACATTTTAGTGGCTGTGGACTACGTGTCCAATTAGGTCGAGGCGGTGTCTTTGCCAAATAATGAAGGGAGAAGCGTGACTGCTTTTCTCAAAACGCATATTTTTGCTCAGTTTGGTACCCCTAGTTTCATCATTAGTGACGGGGGATCGCACTTTTGCAACAAGTTGTTTAGCACACTACTTGAAAAATATAGAGTCAAACACAAAGTGGCCACCCCCTACCATCCACAAACAAACGGGCAAGTTGAGGTGTCTAACCGTAGATCAAGTCCATCCTTTCAAAATCAGTGAATGTTCACAAAATGGATTGGTCATGCAAGTTGGACGATACACTATGGGCATATTGGACAGCTTACAAAACCCTGATTGGAATGTCCCCTTACCAATTGGTGTTTGGCAAGGCTTGTCATCTCCTGGTCGAATTGGAATACAAGGCTATGTGCGCCTTAAAGAAGCTGAATTTGGATTAGGAGAGAGCCGCTCGTGCTAGAGTGTAAGACCTTAATGAAATGGATGAGTTCCGGATGCGGGCTTATAAAAGTGCCTCTATATACAAATACCGGATGAAGCGCTATCATGATCAACAAATCTTAAGGCGAGAGTCCTATATGGGAGATTGGGTGTTCCTATTCAATTCTAGACTCTGGCTTTTTTTTTTGGGAAAACTAAGGTCCAAATGGTCGGGTCCTTTTAAAGTGCATCAAGTCTTCACCAATAGAGCCATAGAATTGGAAAATGAGGATGGCTCAGTATTCAAAGCCAATAGGCAGCGAGTGAAGAAGTACTTGGGCATTCTCGAGGAGGTTGCAATCTTAGAGGCTATCTACCTAGACGAGCCTTGAGTGGGAGGTACCTTCGTCGAGCCGTGATGTTAAACCAAGCGCTTCTTGGGAGGTAACCCAAGCATTTTGATTTTTATTACTTTCTGTACTATTTGCTTTTTGGTTTTACTTTGTATGTTGTTTTTAATAGTTTTGTAGTGGGAACCAAGCTAAGGCGGAGTGAGCAATGATCTGGACATGCGGTGCAATGTACGATCACATGTCAGGAGGTGCACATCGTACAGCAGGTCTCACACGACTGGTGTGTAATTGCATGAGCATTAGTGTGCATCACACACCAGTTTCACACCTCTTAGATAGAACAATGGCAGTTTTCTCCAAAAATCCACACTGCCATGCATTCAATGGGGCATTTTGTATATCTCGAAGTGCGTGTCGCACAACCTTTACACAATGATAAACAGAAATAAGATCTAAATTGACCGATTGGTTGTGTGATAGAGGTACGGCTGATGTGCCGCCATTTTACGGCATTTTCGACGCCTCTAAACTAAGAACAATCATAAGTTTTCAAGCAACCGTCGTCGTTTTTGATGTTTTTATGTTATATTTGCAGGAAAGGGAGACAAACGTAGAAAAGGAAGGAAATACGATCAAAAGAGCGCGCCTGGATAAGAGTGACGGCCACCGCGACGGCCAGTCACCAAGGTGAGGGTCCGTCACCTTGGCCGTCAAGTGAGGTAGCACCATTGCCTAGGAGTGACGGCCCATCTGACGGCCCGTCACTGACCTGACGGACCATCACCCAAGCCACCAAGATGAAACGCACTCCTCGAATGCAGTTTTTACCCTATATACATGTAAGTCGTCACCTGGTGGACGACTTACCTGAAAATTCATCATAAAACGCATATAAACTTGTAAGTCGTCACCTGGTGGACGACTTACCTGAAAATTCTCCTGAAAACTCACTGTTTAGCAGTGACGGTTCAAGTGACGGCCCGTCAAGCTTGTGACGGTCCGTCACCCAAACCGTCAAGTTAAGGCAGAACGCGACACGGATTCCGAACGTTTTTGGGTTTATTTCCTGGACTCCTATAAATACCCTATGTTAGGTTTATTTTATCATTATTCATTAACAATTCATTACAAGTTCATTACCCAATAGTTCTAGGATTATTTTGAGCGAGAATTCGAGAGGAAAACACTACACAATCACGTTTTCTTCTTGAACATCTTGTTCTTGATCGTTCTTGGGATTTTAGACTCTTGTTCTTGAAAAGCTTGAAGCTTGTGTTCATTTATTTTGTAAGAACTCTTTCTTATTATTATGAATACTATTTCTTCATTCTTTCATTTTGCAAACATGAGTAACTAACTTCCCACAACTAGGGTTGTGGGAGCCATGGCAAAAGTAGCAATATAGATTCCGGGTAGCGTAGGGTTCAATCTTTATGTTGTCACATGGTTAATCATTCATTTACTAACGTTTTCTAGTGGTTGCAAACATTAGAACATACCTAGGTTTAATTTGCTTGAGTAAAGAGATTAAAACCGGGAAATTTGATAAACTACAAGGATTCGAGACTACCAACTCTCGTCTCATGATTAATGCTATAACTAGATTAATCTACTAGATGTTTAGGATTGAAACAATAAAGTTTACCTTTTAAAGTTCGAGAGAATTGAAAAGGAAATTTGTCTAATTGGTTGAGAAACGTTTAGACGACACCATGAATTCAATCACATCGTGATGTGCATATAGAGAGAACCCGGTCAAGCCTTGAGTCGAAATTGTTACGACGCCATGGTGAACACTTCCCTAGTTCACTCTCATATTGATTATTAATCGCACATTATTATTTGCTTTGGTTAAATATTGTTCACACAACACCCCCAATTTACCGGAAA